>CM055888.1:14945000-15307500 GCA_029582165.1 Portulaca oleracea | reverse complement strand
GCAAAGTTGGTTGGAATTTCCAAACATTTTTCCCACAAAAATTTTTGAAAAATAGTTGGAATATTAAATAGTTGCTAAAATGGTTGGTTTTTCCAACCATTTGAAATTGGTTGGAAATATTGGTTGGTAATACACATATTTTTAGTAGTGAGTTAAAAGTGTTTTAGAGACAGGCAAGATACTTGGAGAGATCAACAATACTTTATTAACTATGATCCCAAAAGTAAACAGTCCTGCTGGGGTTGGAGATTTGAGGCCTATTGCTTGTTGTAATATAATCTACAAGGCCATCACAAAGATTCTTTGCACAAGGCTTTAGAAGGTTTTACCTGATCTCATTGATACTTCCCAAGCATCGTTTGTTGAAGGTCGTTCTATCCTTCACAACATACTTATAGCTGAGGATCTAGTTCGATTTTATAACAGAAAGGGAGCACAATCGAGTTGCTTGCTTAAGGTTGACATTCAGAAGGCGTACGATACAGTTGACTGGGGTTTTCTGAGTAATTTTTTCTTGGCAATAAACTTCCCTTGGAAGTTTGTGGACCTCATAATGACTTGCGTTACCTCAGCAAAGTTTTCGGTGGGTTTCAATGGATCTACCTATGGTTACTTCAAAAGTGGCTGTGGTCTTCGCCAAGGTGACTCGATATCCCCACTCTTATTTGTTTTGATTATGGATTGCCTTGACAGATCCATTAGAAATGAAATAAAGATGCTTGAGTTCAGATTCCATCAGTTATGTGCGAAATTACAACTCACCCATCTTTGCTTTGCCGACGACCTTCTTATGTTTTGCTATGGAAATTTATAGAGTGTTATCCTACTGTCTAATGCTCTAGAGCACTTCTCGTCAGCTACTGGATTGTATCCAAACAAGTTGAAGTCTGATGTGATTTTTGCTAATGTGGATGCTGTAGGGAAAAAAAAAAGATTATGAAGATTCTAGGCTTGAAGGAGGGGCACTTGCCATTCAGGTACTTAGGTGTTCCGATTAAACCATTTCGGTTAGATAGACATGATTGCGCAGTGTTAATAGAAAAAATGACAAAACGTTTGCAAGGTTGGGAAGTGCGTAAGCTGATATATGCAGGAAGAATCAAACTTACAAATAACATTTTGATGTCTATTCGTACTTTTTAGGCGCAAATATTCATAATCCCAAAAAATGTCATAGCATTAATTGAGAAGATATGCAGGGGTTTTCTATGGGGCTCTGACACGAGAACTTTCCCCCATTTCTTGGAGTACATGTTAATTGTTTCTTCAGAAGAGAAGGTGGGCTGAACATCAGAGATGCTCAAGCAAAGAATACGACAACCATCGGAAATCTTATATGGAAGCTGTAGACACCAGGATTTGAACCGACAATTCGGAAATCAAACTCGACCTGCCAAAACCCAGCAAATCATGGTCCAAGAACCAGCATAGGCCATCGGGCCTACGATGCTATCGAGACAGGCCCATCAAACAAGCCAAGTCCGAGTTTAAAAGGCGTAAGCCGCATAGCCTACAACGCCTCCCAGCTTGACCCAGCTAGCAAATCCGGCCCAGAAATGTGAAGCGTAGGCCGCCTAGCCTACACTGTTGAAAACCCAGCCCGCTGCCAGTGTCCACGTCAGAAATCCGTGTGATTGCACGGCATAGGCCGCCTGACCTATGCAATATAATTTGATTTTGGCGGCAGAAATCTCCCCAGCCAATTCCTTGATCACAGCCCTTATGATTGACTCTGTTTGACCAGAAAATCATCATAGGCCATGTGACCTATGATGTTGCATGGTGAGGCATGATCTTTGGATCATGTCCCTCACCCTTCCATCTTCATCCCTTCATCCTTCACCTATAAGTACCCCCACCTCTCCATTCATTTCATCAACAACTGTCATCAACTAATCCTATCAACTTTTCTCATCATCTTTCCCCATCAACTCTCATCACTTACTATCATCCTCTCTCACATTCTCTCCCATAATCATCCTAGCCATCATCATCCTATCATCCATACACTACAATTCTCACTATCATCAAACATCCATCATTTCATCCAAGGTTCTAATTCAACATCGTTCGTTATAAGGAGATCGATCTTTTGCTTAAAGTGAGGTTCTGCATCTTTTATATTCCAATCATGTAATTTTTATTCTTTAAGTTGGCTTACATGTACATTATTTTGTAAAAACTTCATATTTTAATCCTTGCATGTTCGGAATATTAATTTTGTGAAATTTATTATACTTCTCCCCGCTCATTTCATTTCAAGTTCGTTTCTAGTAGAGTCGGTTTTCAAACAGGCGGATTCGAGAATTCTTTAATTCTCGAATTCATAATCTTGCCCCCGAATTCGGAATTCGAGTTCATAGACCATAGTTATTTTTATTTCGTTTTGGGTTTTTCGATTTCCTTAAATCGGTTGGTGACTCTTCTTTATAACCTTTTTAATTATTAAATATACACGTTATTGCATAAAAATACTTATAAATGATTTAGCACTTTCATTGTATAAATCTGAGGCTAGCTTGAGAAAAGGGCACAAAAATTAGCATAGGCCACATGGCCTATGCTAATTTCTATCCATTTGTTCTCTAGGTCGAGGGATAGGCCCAGTCATGGGACTGTCATAGGTCATGCGACCTATGGCACTCCCTGGCAGTCCAGGTGCCTTCTCTCTGGCCCAGATTTGTAAATGGGTCGGTGTTAGGTCATTAGTAAAATATTTTTGTGTAATTTCGGGTATTTTAATGATAAAAATAGGTTCGTAAATGAATAAAAGTCTCTCATCTCGAAAATGTTTTATAAAATAAAAATATCCTTATTTAAGGATTAAACAACCTTAGTTGGCTCCCGATCACTAAGTAGCACACTCATCAAAAACGTGGTTTTTCCGGGGTCCTACAGCAGCTACTGAGCAACAAGGAATCCCTTTGGATTCGTTGGATTCATCACATTTATATGAAAAAACTGCTCAATCATTGATTGCACTGTGAAGGAAAATGCCAGTTGGTACTGGCGCAGACTGATAAAACCAAAAGATCGCTTAAAACCCTTATTTGAGAGTTTGATTGCTTTGGGGAAGACTTATGAGATTAAGATTGGGTATGCGTTTGTAAAAGAAGGAAAGGATAATGTCCATTGGCATAATCTGATATGGACTAATCCTCACATCCCAAAATGCTCATTTGTAGCTTAGCTAGCAATTGATGGGAGGCTAGTTACACTGTATAGGGTGCAGAGATTTGGAGTTTCTTTGGCCAACAGATGCTTCTTATGCCAAGAAGGTATTGAATAGAATTCCCATCTATTTTTTTAATGCACATTCACAGTTCAGGTAGGGAATGAAGTTTGATAATATTTGTTTGATAAGCTTCCTAACTGGGAAAAGTGGTCGAACATAGATTGGCCGCCTGCTGGTTACAGGGAGAAACAGAAGAGATTGGTGCTGACTATTACTATCTACCATATATGGGGAGAAAGGAACAGAAGAGTTCACCCAAACATCATAAGAGATCCAGCAACTGTGAGTAATCTGATTAAATCAGATGTTAATTTGAGGCTTTACAAAAGCTTGTGGTGACTTTTTGTTTGTTTTTATTTATTTCGCATTGATTTAGTGTTTTAACCTTGGGTCGGTTCTATTGTTTGACCCCTCGAGTATGCCCGAGTATCATGTACTTGGTATTGTTTATGGAAAATCTCATCAATTTATCCAAATATATGTGTGTGTGTGTGTGTGTATTACAATGATCCAAGAGCCTTGAAGTGTAGATTATTCCATGGTATTTTTAAAGTTCAGATTAATTTGACTTTCACGTTTTTCAATGTCATTCTTTGATTGATTATAATTTATCATATAATATCTTATTACAATTGCAATATTATACTTTCATGATAGTATTTTTCATTATAAATCTAATGGTAGTAATTTTATATAGCAACTCATTGTATATATTGATAAATTTATGGTTAAAATTTTTAAAATTTGATTGTACGATTTTCGAAGACGACAATTGATACGGAATAGAGGCAGTAGAAAATAAACATGATATTGAGTACTACCTCCATCCCAAAATGTTTGTTATTTTAACTAACTCCTTTGTCCCAATTTGTTTGTCACATTTACAATTCCAATGACTATCATTTTTTTTTACCCGTAATTAATAAATCTATCTATAACTTTTTACACATCCAATAACTATTATTCTCAAGTAAGGTTAAACCCGTGTGATGCACAGGTTTATGAAAAACTAAATAATGGATAATTAAAAAACAACTATATAAATGAACATACAAAATATAAAAGAAACTCGTTCGATGCACAATATAATATATTGCATACCTTAATTGCAATGCGTGTAACAATAAATATGCAAACAAATTATAAAGCAAAAAAAGACATAAATAGTATCATCAAATAAAAAGATAACATATTATTATTACGATGCAAAATACAAAACAACTTATATACATCTCTTCCTAAAACAACACATGTGTAACTAAATTGATATTTCAAAAATGTACATAAAAATTATAAAAGAAACTCGTGTGATGCACAATATAACATATTACCTACCTTACTTGCAATGCGTGTAACAATAAATATGCAAACAAATTATAATGCAGAAAAAGACATAAATAGTATCATCAAATAAAAAGATAACATAATATTATTATGATGCAAAATACAAAACAACTTATACATATCTCTTCCTAAAACAACACATTTGTAACTAAATTGATATTTCAAACTTGTATTGTGTGAAATTATGAATAAAATGTTGATGACCGAGGAATATTGTACAACAACATAAGTTGAATGAAAGTTAAATTAAAGAATAAGTATAGATTACTATTTTTTTTTTTGTCGGACTTGGGTGAGATTTTTCTGCTTCGGATCGAAACGGATTCATTTCGGATTCATATCTGACTGTTATCTCTGCCCCCACGGAAAAGAAAGTGTAACCAATATTGTAATATAGCATATAGAATAAAAAAACGCGACGTCAAGCCAATTGTGTCGAATACCTAATAAGAGTAAACCAACCCAAAAGATTATTGCAAACTAAAATGACTCAACCTAGGCCTATCACAAAAATTGTTAAGATGTTTGTTGGAATCTTCAGTAGGATGCTCAAAACTTGGACAAAGATGCTCCCATATTTTTATTTCTGCAAATATATAAACTGATCATAAGACCCAAAAAAAAAACAGAGAGAAGTGGTAAAAAAATGTGCAGATTTTGGATAGCTATAAAAATTATAACTAGATTCATTATCTCAGGAATAGTTAACATACACATGTACTTTATGATCCTTTAAATCTACCACCCTCAAATATCCAAAATTAAATATTAAGATGAAATAACTCAGAAATAGACACTTATAGATAGGAAGCTTCATATGGTGTATCATTAAGTGTCCTTGACCAATTTAGAGAATGCAAATGTACCATCACAATTCTTTGATCTTATTGTCCAGCGGCAGGTCCGACATTACCAGCGGTCATGTTGCGGAGACGGAGAAGACCAGTCGCTGGTCTCTCCCCTTGTCCGCTGCCAGCGGCTAGCACAGAAAGGCGGAATTTGAAGACACGGCCAGCGCCCTCTAGGCGCTGCCAGCGCCTCTTGGCCAACTTTTGGTTGCGGCGGGTTTTTCCTTTTTATTATTTAGGTTATTTGTAGTTTAACCTAGTTTCCTTCTCTCATCATTAGTATAAATATTATACATGTACCTCCACCATAATCACAGTGAACAATGATCGAGTTATAGAGAGTCAGAGAGGAAGAAAATATTGAGAGAGAAATTTGTCTCACCAATATTTTCCCAAGTGTATCCCGAGAGAGAAAGATTGTGAGTTGTGAGTGAGAGAGATTTGTGTTGTAATCTCCTCTATTGTAGATCGCATCACACCCTGTGATATTGATTGGGTTATACTCCTCCTTTCTCATAGTGGATTGTTTTCTGGCTGTCGCCGTCCGTAGGTTTTTCTCCGAGTTCTTCGGTTTCCCACGTATACCTGGTGTTGTCTCATCGCTTATTTTCATTCATGAATTTCGTCGTAATTTCCGTCATCTCAATTTATTATATATTTCCCTTCCGCTGTTGCCTTGTTATTTTCTCTAACAAGAACATTGGGTTAAAGAAGGAAAATTTTAAAAAACTAAACTACAACCTTGTTCTTTAGAGTGATATGAATAAGTTAGGTAAAGTAAGGTTGGTAAGGAAATGAAAGATAAGGAAAATAAAATAAAATAACATTAGTTAGAATGCTTTTTAGTTGGTGTGAAGAGTCATTGATAAATCAAATAAGACCTGAATATTTCATGGGCGGGAACAAAAATTGTAACCTTTATTTTTCTACGTCACTGGTCAGTTTCTCCGTAATTCACTCTCGTGGCTGGATTTTAGGTTCGAAGAATTCTACTTGGAAATTGAGTAATTTCTCCTGGAGTAATGTTGGTGCTTCTATTATTAAACTCTTACATTTGTAAGAAAAAAATAAAATATGCAAACGTCAATAAAATAACTTGATAATATTAGGGTTGAACTTCAACTTCGCAAGCAAAAATATATTGCGTATATTTCAAATATATCTGCTTAATTTAATTGAATATTCTAATTAACTAAAGAGGTTAGTTATACATAGGAATTTAGACCTGTCAATCTTTGACCCGACCCGTAAACCCTACCCAAACCTGTCCAAAATTTGTGGGTTTTGAACATGATTTTCTTGACCCAAACCCGAAATATACTGAACCCGAAAAAACCCGCAAATTAGCGGGTCAAACTCGACTCGCCCGTTTGACCCGAAAACGTTTTTTTTCTACGTTCAAATCTCTTAAACTTTGTGACTTTTCATTGGAATTCATGACTATTAAACAACAACTGCAACTCATTCATATGTTATTTCTTTATTTTAAGTTGAAACATTGACAACAATCTATCGGTATTAGAAGATAATAGTATTTTATTATGTATATTGTACCAAAAATAATATTTAAAGATAAATTTTTTAAAAGAAGAAGCTGAAAAAGGTCGCAATCATAACATGTTGGGTTGACCCAAAACCAGAATACACCGCCTGCATTTACCCGAACCTGAAATACACCTGACCCGTATTTAGCTGTACCCGATATATGACTGACCCGTAACCCGCCCGTCCGCCCATATTGACAGATCTACATAGGATGTTACAGATGTGATCTTTATGATTGTTGTTGTTAATGATAACAATCAGTTTCTAGATAAGGAGAGAGAAATTAGGAGTCATGATCTTGTGAGTTTCTTTTTGTAACTGCTCAGTTATAGATAGGTGGGAAGAGTAGTTGTCACACTTTTCTTTATCTGTAATTTTATTGGTTGAGACATCCTACATTCACTTCGGTTTGATTATTTCAAAATTAAAAGATATTACTTTTATATATTAATAGATTTTAGATATATCTATTAACTTGCCAAACATAGATATATTTTGATGATGAATCAGATTTGTGCATTGCAAAGGCATCCACGGATTGATATTGACAAATATATCTTGCACACATGGTAAGTTTATATGATTAAATATTGACAACACTATTTTGAGGCAGTGGAATAAATATAAGGATGAAACTATAATAAAAAGTGTTGATAATAAAAGGATGGAAGTCGAATAAAACAAACTGGGTTGATGTGTGCAATAATATTGATAGTGATAGCAGTAAAATAAGAAAAGGGAAGATGTAGGAAGACTTACTTGGTGATAATAGTTTGACCCGCAAATCTTATCTGCTGAAGATGTAAACGAATTTGCGATTCTTGATGTCTCGCCGGTGCTTTATGAATGAGAAAATTGAGTTTGTGTTAAAGAAAATGTTGAGATAAATAAATTGACGCATAGAATAAACTTAAGCAGGATTTGAATGTCATAACTCATAAATAAATCGATATGTGGAATAATAAATTGATGTGTACATTAATATTCTTACTGAGTTACATGTGAATACTTTAAACTCGGTTAAGGAAAATTGAACGTAAATATATTGATTATGAATAAGAAACTTTGGTTTGTGATAAAGAAATACATAGTAGATGTTATTGTAACTTATAAATAAGATTAAAAGAAAATTAACCTGTTTGTATTTGTAAGTTTGCCCAGAATTCAATGGTTGCTTCAAACATTGATAGTTGACAAATTGGAAGAGAATAAAAGATATTTGAATGTGTCTATATTAGGTTGGGAGGTAGACTCCTGATTAGATTTGGGTGGGTGTTGGGACGTGAGAGGAAGTTAGACTTCTAATTGGGTTAGGAGGTAGAATCTTAATTAGATAAGATAGGTTCCTAATCTGATTAAACTTCTTGTTTATTTTTAAATTTTTTTTTTATTATTATTTCATGAGCGGGAATTATTTACTGTATTTTTAAATCGAATTTTTTTTTTCTTTCATATGATTGGCCAATAACCCCTACAATCACTCTAGGTTGAGTATTTCAAATTCCGAATATATTAGTTTTATATATTTATAGATTAATGTAGGGTAATTCGGGTAAGTTACATATTTTTTTACATCATTTCCAATATATATTAATTTTCTAAATTTAGTTAGGATGACAAAGAAGATGGGACGAATATAATACTCCCTTCATCCCAAATTAATTGACATTTTGACTAAATTTTCACCGTTGATTACTCATAAATTACGATGAGTTAAATAAGAAATTATCTCCATTGTAATTTTTAGTAAAGTATCTTTCTAATGACAGTAATTTCATATTGTAACTCATTATAATTTGTGAGAAATTAATGGTCAAAATTTAGTCAGAGTGTGAATTAATTTGGGACGGAGGGAGTACATATTTATATGCAATCTCATTGTGGTTGTTAGATGGTGACTTACAAGCAAATTCCTCGGAATTCAAGAATGTAGCGGGGTCACTTGGACATTTGACAATGAGCACTATATTAGATATTATCGACATAGTGCACGAGGTTGCACATTGAATGCATGCTTGTTGTACATCTCGTCCATTGGCTACCTAAGATTTATTAGGCGGCACATGCAGGTGCGGTTATGATATTTTTCGACTCTCAGATAATATAGTGTATCCATTTTCAGATTGAGGTGATTTGAAAAGTATGTCATTATTTATAAACAACCATGTTAAGAATTTAGTTAAATGTGTATTCGTGAAAAATTATCTTTTTTTGCAATACATAGATATAAAATATGACTCTTCTATGTCCAATGATGCGTAGTAAAGATAAATAATAATTGATATGTTGACTCTTCAATTGCCCTTCTCTATATATCTCTCTCTTTTTTGACAAAGTAAAATATGAATTGCTTCTCCCTCACTCCTTATTTTGTTTGCATAACATACACAACAAGAAACATATATTTAGGCAACAAATTTAGAGTAGTTTGGGCAATAAAAAAATTATTATTGCATTAATTTAAATTAGGGAAACCAAATAATTTTGTGGTTAATTACATTATATGTGGCAACAAAACTTTATTTTGTTGCAATTGATATAGATTGGGCAACAATTTAAAGAAAAATGGTTGTCTAAAGTTACTAAGGCAACAAAAAAATTTGGTTTCCCACCACAACTAACTTATGCTACCATTTTTACTAATTTGTAGCCCGAATTTTGTGCTTTGAGCATAAAACTTGTTAAGGATATTTATTTTTTAGTTCAGCTATATGCCAGCTGTATACCAATAATGTGCACCGACCTACTTTGTTGTCTCACCTTGAGTCAGTTATCGGATTTGTGGTACTCCTTGTATATATATTTAGCTTACTATCTTGTACAACTGATTATTCATTCTGAAAATAACAAACATCATTCTTCCCCAATTTCTCTCTTCCTTTTACATGGTATGGTATCAGAGTGCTAGGTTTGTTTGCCTGCGATTATTATTTTTTTTCCATCTTTCAATCTGGATTCGAACTATTGTTCATCCGATTGATTCTTTGTTTGATCGATACTCTCTCCTTTAACTGATTTCTTGAATTTGCCTCTATTATGAGAAATCTCCATGTCCGGCGAAGACGTGAATTCTGAAGTCAGCGGAGAAGTTCAGATGAATGTGATCTTTTACAACAACGATCCACTCTTTCTTCAGAGTTCAGATTATTCAGGATTACAAATCATCAATATCAAATTGAGTGGCCTAAATTTCGAAAAGTGGAGTCGTTCGGTGAAGATTGCGCTTCGAACTAAGGTCAAGCTAGGGTTCATCACTGGTGATTGCAAATGATTTAACTATACAGCAGATCAATTAGAGTAGTGGATTAAATGTGATAGCATGGTGATAAGTTGGCTCTTGAACTCCATGATTGTTGATCTAGTATAATCCTTTCTCTATGTGGATTCAGCGCAAGAACTATGGGAAGAATTGACTGAGCGTTTTAGTCAAAGTGATGGCCCTATGTTGTATCAATTGGAGAAGGAGATTGGTGAGTTGTATCAAGGAAACAACTCGGTTGCCGTTTACTACACCAGATTGAAGCAATTATGGGACGAATTGAGTGCAATGGCGCCGATTCCCGTTTGTGCTTGTCCAGTTGCTTGTCCTCATGGCAAGGAGACTGCTAGATTGGAACAACAAAGGAGATTGTTACAGTTTCTGATGCATCTTAATGACGATTATGATGCGGTACGAGGTCAAATCCTCGTGATGGAACCTCTACCAACCGTAAACAAGGCGTTTTCTCTCATTCAACGTGCAGAATGTCAGAAGCAAGTGTCTGGCAGCATTCATGCCAGTAGGAAATCGCTGCTTGTGCTCCTAAACAAGTGCCAGATATGGAGAATGAGATGAACTTCACTGCACTTGCAACTGTCAGACCTATGAGCAAAGGGAGGAAGGATCCAAAGAAGCACAACAAGAACAACAAATTTTGTGATTATTGTCAGCGGCCGGGGCATGAAAGGGATCAATGTTTCAAGTTAAATGGATATCCTGACTGGTATGGGTAAAAGAAGAAAGTGCCGAGAGTAGCAGCAAATATTCATACCTCTGCAGCTGAGTAGGATACTCCTTTGCATAATTGTGATGATCCTAATGTTGGTAAGCATGGTGATTATCCTTTTGACAGTAGATTCACAGAAGTTATTGCACTTGAGGCAATGAAGCTTGCCAAAGGCAAGGGAAAGCATTCTGATGCTTAGTCAGATTAAACTGGACAATTTGCTCAATTTGCAGGTAACATATCTACTATTGCAACCTTTAGCTCTTGTTGCGCTGCTAGCACGAATACTTCTGATTGGATTGTTGATACCGGAGGAAGTGACCACATGACCCACGACCTTGATCTTTTTAACGAGATAGCACCTCTGCCACAATCAATCCATGTTGTCATGCCTGACGGTACTGTTAAGACAGTCACCATGGCAAGAACCGTACACATTACTCCTAGAATAACTTTGCACAAAGCTCTTTATATTCCGGATTTCAAATACAATCTATTGTCTGTGATAAAGTTGTTGAACGATCAGAGTTTGTGCATCCGATTATATCCTGACAAGTGCATTTTCCAGGACCTTTTAAGTAGTAAGAAGGTGGTTGTGGCTCCCGTAACAGCATGGCTATATAGGATGCAGTCTTGTGCCAAGCACCAGGTCATGAATAATGTCTATGAAGGAAATTCTAAGCAATCTATTGATCTTGCTGCTACTACTACTCATGTTTCTCCCTCTTGTGAGATTTTACATGCACGGTTAGGTTATATGTCATTGTCCAAGACGAAACACATGTTAGAATTCAGTGGTTTTACAAATAAGCAACTCGAGTATGAGACTTCCATTTTAACAAAAGCTCATAGGTTATCGTTTGATAGAAGTTTTATAAAGACTGTCTCTGCTTTCCAATTGATTCACATGGATCTCTGGGGTCCCTACAAGGTTGCTAATCAAGATGGTGCTAATTATTTTTTGACCATTGTAGATGATTTTTCCTGTTGTACTTGGACACAATTGTTGAGAAATAAAACTCAAGTTTTTGGTGCTATTGAAAATTTTTTCTACCTTGTTGAGAATCATTTCCAGGCTGCTGTCAAGACAGTGCGATTTGACGATGAATTTATTCAAAGCACTTGTTCCCAATTTTTCACTTCCAAGGGTGTTGTTCATCAGAGATCAGTGGCCAGGACTCCTCAACAAAATGGGGTGGTTGAGAGAAAACACTAACATCTCCTTGGAGTTTCTCGGGCCATTCGATTTCAAGCAAACCTTCCTAAATATCTCTGGGGGGAGTGTGTGCTTGCAGCCACCCACATTATCAATCGACTGCCCATGGAGACTCTTAAGTGGCGAAGCCCTTCTGAAGTTTTGTTTGGCCGAAAGCCTGACAATGGCGATTTGAGAGTGATCGGTTGCATTTGTTATGCGGTTAATACAGAACGACGTGACAAATTTGACGCACGAGCCACTAGGGGTGTCTTGCTAGGATACACTTTTGGAGTCAAGGGGTATAAGGTGTATGATCTAGGAGAGAGGAAAGTTTTTCACAGTCGCGATGTGATTTTTAGGGAACATGAGTTTCCCCTCAAGCAATATGTGTCGGTTGTTTCCCAACCTGAGGTTACCAGTGATTATGGTTTGTGACCTCAACATGGTGTGTATCTCGACTCGGTTGGTCTTGATATTGCACCTAGGATCCCATCAGATTCACATGTTAATTCTACTCAGGAAGAAAGTGCTACTCGGTCCACTGGCCAGTTGCACTTTAATGGTCTTGGCTCGGTTGGTCTTCACCCTATGGAACACAGTGTGCCTACTTCAATCATGGCTGGCTCACCTCTCAACACTAAAGAATTGCCCACTCCTCTTGCTCGAAGATCTCAGAGAGTCAGTGCCCTTCCTTCATGGCTCAAAGATTTTGTTCAGCCATCTCATTATCGAAGTGAAACTTCTCAGCTACAGGGCTTCATGACCTCTGGTAGTTGTCCTCTTTTTGATTCTGCCTCTTTTTCACACTATTCTAGTAAATTTTTCCATTCTCTACTGAGCACCATGCATGTTTCTGAGCCCTATTCATATCAACAAGCATGTACCATCCCCGAATGTGTGGTTGCCATGAAGGAGTTAGAGACCTTGGAATCTAACAATACATGGGTTTTGACCCAATTGCCGCTCGGAAAAGAGTTGCTCACTTCCAAGTGGGTATACAAGGTTTAATTTCGGCCGGATGGTTCTATTGAGCGCTATAAAGCACGACTGGTTATTCGTGGATTTGAACAAGTCAAAGATCGAGACTACAAACACACTTTTTCACCGGTTGCCAAATTGCCTACGATTCAAGTTTTCATCTCTATTGCCACCTCTATGGGATGGCCATTGCACCAACTTGATATTAACAACGCTTTTCTTCATGGGTTCATCGAAGAAGAAGTTTATATGCAAACTCCTCAAGGGTATACTAAGGCCTCTTCCGGTCATGTTTGTAAATTGGAGCGTTCCTTGTATGGGTTGAAACAGGCTTCTCGTCAATGGAATTTGGAGCTCACCAAATCCTGAAATAACATGGTTTTATTCAATCCAAATATGATTATTCCCTCTTTACCCGTGAAAATCTGGGACGTTTCACCCACATCTTAGTCTACGTTGATGACTTATTAATTACTGGGGATGATGAGCCAACTATATCTGCCATGAAATGCCAGCTTCATCAAGCATACACTATCAAGGACCTCGGCCTTGCAAGGTATTTTCTTGGTATTGAGATATCTCGTTCTGATACAGGCACTTTCCTCAATCAGAGGCAGTATGTGCTTGATATTCTTCACGATGCCGGACTCACTGGCTCTAAGTCTGCCAATTTCCCTCTTTCCCGAGGATAGCTTGATAATGAGACTGGGGAACTTCTTGATGATCCAAAATCTTATAGGCGAATTGTTGGTCGCCTCCTTTATCTCACTATTACCAGACCCGATATTTCCTATGCGACACAACGCCTGAGTCAATTTGTCCAACCACCTCGGGTCCCCCATTATTAGGCCGCTCTCCATGTATTACGTTATTTGAAGGGCACTATTCACAAAGTTCTTTTCTTTCGGAAGGACTCTCCCTTCACCATTCTGGCGTATTGTGATGCGGACTGTGGTGACTACCACATGATCGCCCGCTCTCTCACTGGTTATTGTGTCTTCCTTGGTGATCATTTGGTCTCCTAGAAGACTAAGAAACAAAAGACGGTCCCCAAATCTTCGGCTGAGGCCGAATATCGGGCCATGTCAGCTACTACGTCGTAGTTGGAATGGGTTGCTCAGCTGCTTCGGGATCTTCACATTCCTTTTCCTTTGCCTATTGAGGTATTATGTGACAACAAGGCGGCCATACACATTGCTTCCAATCCGGTTTTTCACAAACGTACCAAGCACTTCAATATCGACTGTAACTACACTCGTGACAAGCTCATTGAAGGTTTTCTTCGACTCTCACACGTTCACACAAAGGAGCAAATAACTGACATTTTAACCAAGCCTCTTGGGGAAGTGGCTCACAACTATCTTGCTTCAAGGATGGGTTTGTTGGCTTCTCCCCCAAATCCAACTTGGGGGGGGGGGGGATGTTAAGGATATTTATTTTGTAGTCCAGCTATATGCTAGCTGTATACCAATAATGTGCACCTACCTACTTTGCTATCTCACCTTGAGTCGGTTATAGGATTTGTTGGTGCTCCTTGTATATATATTTAGCTTACTATCTTGTACAACTGATTATTCATTCTGACAATAACAAACATCATTCTTCCCCAATTTCTCTCTTCCTTTTACAAAACTACCTAATCGTGACAATTTATTTTTGTAGCACTATGGTAAAGGGCAACAAAAATTGGACTAAGGTAAAAAAGAAATTTTATTGTCCAAAGTAATTTTCTTGTTGTGATATTAAATATTTTAATACTACTATTTATATTCTCGATCAAATACTTAAACCAAGACAATTTATTTTTTAAAATCGTGAACCTTGAACGATCGCCCCTCTAACCTACCCCAGGATTGAGCATGGGCACATGACACCGTTGTTAGTTGTTACAAGGGTCTCCATTGGACCTAGTTTAATATGTATGTTATTGGTTGCCATATCAATTAGTCTATTGTGCTTGCTCTATAATCTGGGAAGAAAAGTTCGACCCTGTTCTTTGGATTGGTTCAACTATCCAATCCACTTCAATCCAAACCTATCTAAACTTATCTAAACCTTACACAATTCCCGAAAAGAACATCCTCTCTAAAAATACAATTCCCCTACAATGCATCACAACTTATCCAATCCAATCCAATCCAATCCATCCAAACCTGATTTTAACAAATCCAAAGAACAGGGCTGAATATATATCATGGCCTACTTAAATAAAAACTCAAGTAGCCAGATGTTTAGATGGTTGATAATCCCAAGCGAATTCACAATATTTTCTTGAGTTTCATTGAATCTGATTAATATCCTAGTGATTCTATAATTGGCTTTGTTTCATTCTCTAGTTAGCACTAAGAGTAGTGTCTTATACACTACAGGGAAAGAAGGTGTTGTGCCACATTCATTAACCATTGTTGGGTTTTGTGGCCCATTGGATCCTTGGTGGGTCCAGAACAAGAGAAGAAGAAGCAGTAACACATATGCGAACAACGGCGAAACACGACGCTACCAGCGCCCACCACCGGTGCTTATCAACTTGAGACGCTACTCCCTCATTCGGACATTGCCAGCGTCTAACAGAGTAGCCATGAGATCGAAGACGCAGCCAGCACCCTCTTAGGCGCTACCAGCGCCAAGGCTGGCCTTCATCCGTGTTGTTGGGCCGCCGCTCATGAAGCTCGATAGCTAGTGGCTAGGGTTGTCTTAGGTTATTGTTTTCTAACCTAGTTTCCTTCTCTCACCATTAGTATAAATGTTATACATGTATCTCCACCATATGAGTGGCAGACGTAGCCGATGTGAGAGCCTTCAAAACTCCCCATGAGGGAGGTCCAGTGTTATTTCCACATCTTCATCCTACTCATCTCTAGGTTGTGAGAGTGTATGAGAGATTAAATTTTACCTCTTGTAATATCTCCTTTTCTACTAGTGGATACTGATTGCTGCCCGTGGTTTTTTTCCCGATTTGAGTTTCCACGTAAAAATATTGTCTCTCCCTTTATCTTTATTCCTGCCTTTGTCTATTATTATCCTCGATTTTTTAATCATCCTAAATTTCCTTCCGCTGCATATATTGCTCTATTTTACACCCTAACAAGTGGCTAACAACTGGCAACAGATCTGAATCTGATCCTAACAACCACAAATATGAGTTGAGAGAAGGTTGCTCGCTACGCTTACCTAAGTGGTGGGAATACTTAGATAACTAACATCAACAAGTGTGACCAATGCAATAATTGCTACACAAATAAATGCAGTGTGCATTATTGCATATGGATTTGGAAAAATAATTTTCAATATTCCTACTCCCTTGTTCTCAAATTATGTGTCACTTAGCACATAATTCACAAAACCAAGAAAGCTTCCCATTTACATTAAATTTCATCCTTTGAAATGAGAAAAATGTGAATAAAATGATGAATAACAAAGAAAAATGGCGAATAAAAAAGAAAAATCGAAGAAAAGATGTAATTAATAAGGTTAATTTAATCAATTAGTAATTAATGTGATATTGAAATTATAAGCTGACGTATATTATGGGAAAAAAAGTTAGTGAAAGTGACAGATAACATAGGAATGAGGGAGTATATTTCAATCTTTCTTTGCAGATTTTCTAGGAGGTCACTTGTTCGTGCTATAATATAGCCGAGGTTGTTTATCGTATCCACAGGGAACAAGATTCTTTTAATCAAAACTTTCACTACTTTGTCTAGTTTAAGGTAAAAAGATGATTATGAAATGATGAAGAGAATAAAGACAGACTAACAGAAAAAACCAGAGAAAAAGGGGCCCAGGGGTCGATTTTCGCTTCCTAATAGTCACCCTAGCACAAGGAGGTTCTAATTATGACACTAAACCGAGATAGAAGTTGAGTTATTGCAATGAAAAGGCCACTCCAGGGCCTCTCCCGAGGTATACCCGAATTTAGCCCTAGACGCTCGTCCACTAAATGAAACAAGACTCACCTAAAGGGCTTAAAATGCAAATCACTCTATCCGAACTTGTCCACTAAATGAATGAGGAGTTGTTCGAATATCCATCCAATCACCCTAGGGATCGTGTTTAAGTAGGTTTAGCGGGTTTCCACTACATACTAAACCCCACAATCAAGAGAGTTTTTGGATGAAAACCTCATAGAACATGGCCTAATGCCTTAACTAGACCCAACCTTAGAAAATGGATCCCATTAGGGGCTAAACCTCCCCCTAAACCCTAAAAGAACTAGCCACTAATCATGCTAACAAACATTAAAACTAATAAACCTAGAGCAAGGAACCTAAACATGATACTAAGGAAAGAAACACAACAAGATTAATCACAAAAGAACCAATTAAGACAAGTAATAAGAGAAGGAAAGAGATTTACCAAAATAAGAACTAGGATGATAATAATAAAAAGAAGAAATCCAAAGCTTGAATAATAAGTCTTCAAATTAAATGCTCCTTGATTGCAATAATCCAAAACCAAATACAATAACGGAAGTGTTTAAGAGTAAATGAAGAGAGAATCTGCCTAGGGAAAAGCGCTAAGTAGCTCCCAAAAAGGAAAAAAGAACAGTAACGAAAATTTGCTAGGTTTAGATTTGGAACGAGTTTATATACATTAGGGAAAATTTACACAAAACATAGTCGTTTTATCCCCTAAAATTACGTAAGTCAGGGTCGTCACGGGTGCTATCCCTGGTTGTCACGCCCATGACGAGGCGATTTCAGTCCGCAGAATTGGATTCTTCGCTGTGGTAGCGGGTGCTACCTCCAGACGTCATGCCCGCTACCTCCTAGAAATCAGCTCTCTCAGAAATTTCTTCAGTGGCGTCACGGGCGCTACCCTTGAGGGTAACGATCGTGACCTCTCTCGGCTTTTTGACCATAAATTCCCCTAAATTGGTCATAGGCGCTACAAATGGGGGTCACGCCCGTGACCTCCTTGCCTTGGCCTTTTTGCTTGAATCCTCCCCCTTGGTCACGGTCGCTACATAATGGGGTTACGCCCGTGACCTCCTGGGGATTTCCTTGACTTCTTTTGGCCTTGGGGATGAGGGCTATCTTCCGGGGTCCCGAGGCGGCTTCCTTGAAATTTTGAGAAGGGACTCTAGATACCAACGAACTCAGAGTTTCCCGTGTTATGATCCCAAACTAACCTGCGCAAAACTAGTAAAAACATGAATAAGAAACATTTATTAGGAAAGGAGACGAACTAAAATTCTAAGTGAAAAGAGTAACATTTAGGCACAAAATCGAGCCTAAACATCACTCATCTCATGACTACTGACCTCCCCCCCACCTAAGAGCACTTAACCATAGTTTTTAGAAATTTTTCTTCAATCTAGATGAGTTGTATTTTATTCATATACATACATATTATTCTGAAAGAATTTAATTATTATTTAAAACAAAAACTCTATTTGCACAGAATTTTGTGTTGGAAATATTTCAAGAGTATAAGATAATTATATAGCCTAAAGAATTATATATATCAAGTACAAGGATCATATACAAGTGAAACGTCAAGAATATGATCAACACGGGTGAGTCTGGGACCAACACGAGTCGTGTTGGTCTCCAGAGAGCAAAGAAAACATTCCTGGGCTCAACACGGGTCATGTTGGAACAACACGGGTCGTGTTGCATCCAACATGGACCGTGTTGGAACCTAGAATCTGTTTTAATGGTTAACGGCTATGTAATCTTATGTATTAAGTGTATGATATCAATATTAAGTCCGATATTATAAGTATTCCAACAACTATATTAGTTGACCAAGTCAAGGTCATAATCCATCATTAAATACCTTAATTATGCCTTTGACTAAGGGGTGTAATTAGGGTTGGATTAGGTGTGGAAGTCTCCTATAAATAGGAGACATTCCCAAGCCATTTGAGATCATCACAAGCTTCTATTCTATTCTATAATCACATCCTCTAAAATATAGACTGCAGCTATACTTGAGAGAATCAAGTGAGAAACCTATGTCTTGAGTGCAACAAGAGCTAAGTTTTATCCCTCGGATCATTTACGGTATAGTAAATAGTTCTTAAGGAAAATGTATTTGTCCATGACTCTTAGCAATATCCAAACAAGTTAACCATTTGGTTATTAAGTCATATCTCCATCTTGTCATACATACCGCAAGAAGATCAAGATGTCAAGCCAAGTGAAGATGATGAATATTCAAGTCGGTCAAACATCATTTTCCCAACAATCTTAAGAACTATTTTACGAGACAAGATTGGAGGAGGCTAAGAGTACATGGGACATCCAAGATTCAAGAGGGATTACAAAGATAAGTAATTTATATTTTACAAGTTTATTAGTACCAATTTTCTTATAAGTTTATTAAGTTTTATTGAACAAGTTTAATGATTAAAAGTTTATTAATCATTTGTTTATCTATATGTGTTTGATATAGATGAGAAATTGATACACTAGAATGACAATACAAGTACAAGATCTTGATGTTCATGATGGGAATTGTTGCGTTATTATGCAATGAGGTTTACATGGATTAAGGGCAAGATAATAACAAAGTCATTTACAAGGATAAAGAAGGTCGAAGGGAATTAAATTGTTGTTTATTTGGGGGTTATATGCATGTACATTGACCATGTTTAAGTTGCCTCTTAATATTATCAAGTTAATACCAATGAATGTGTTTTACTACCTTTGACATGCTTAATTGGTTTATAAGAATTGCCATTAAGGATAAGAGTATTGAAATTTCATGATAAAGGTAGTTGTTGGAGGATGGTGCAAGGAAAAGTCAAAGTAAATATTTATTTATTTATATATTATTAAGTGCACCATTGAACACCTACATAAGTTACAAATTTATTTTAGCCATATGTTTTAAGTTGGCTATGATATTAAGTTACATGGAAGTTTCATACTAGTAATAAGGATGAGATTATTGTCATTAAAATATTCCTTGGTTTGATGTTTTAGGTTACAAGTTTTTAAGGTGTTTAATGTGGAAATTCATTGTAGCAAGATTATATTTTGCTTCTTATAAGCTGAATTTTTTCCATGTTTATTCACATGTTCAAGTTTATTCCGCCTATTGTTTTTTGATATTAATATGAAGGATGAGTACAAATTTGATTAGACCTTTTATTAATATCATGATTGAAAATCTTGTTCCATGTTTATAAGTGATAGGTATGAGTGATTTCATGCTTATTGTTTTGCCTATTGTTATTCAAGTATTGTTTAATAGCATGATTAACAAGTTAATTTTATATTTAAGTTTGAAGCATGAAAATAGAATATAAATATTGGTAAAAGTATTATGTTTCTAATTTATAAGTTGCCATGAAATTCTATTTGGTTATCTCAAGTTTATGATTCTATTCTTGATTATTATAATGAGTTTATGCAATTGAAAGTCAAATATGAATTTGTTATTAAGATAGGCTTTGCATATAAGTATAATTTTTATGAGAAATTATTTGAATGCATACAAGTGGCTTGTTTATTGATTTAAGTTTTTGAGAAATCCACTATAAGTTATGTGTGCATCAAGGTTCAAATTTCTATTATTATCATGAGTATATTTTTAGTATGCTTATAAGTATTGTAATAAGGAAAGCATAATAAGTTATTATTATCATTATTTTACAAGTACATATATATGTGATTATATATGTTGATAAGTTACTTGGCAACATTATATGGTTATTAAGATGAAATAGCAAGTTTGTGTACAAGAAGCCATATAAGTAATTATATATGAGAAATCATATGTAATTTATTTTGTACAAGTTTGTAAATGGCTAATATAATTTCCTAGATATTGGAAATTTAAGAGTACACAAGTTGATAAGAAAGACAAAGGATTAATCATGTTTATATGATTAATGGTATGTATAAATTTAAGGTACATACACACAAGTTGTCTAGGCTATTTCAAAATATTATTAAGTATACATAATATGGATTCAAGTATGTGAATTCACGATATGTATAAATTTGATAAGAAAGCTTTCTATGCTTATAAGATGTTGCATAAGTAAGGACTCATGATTATTTCTAACAAGTTGAATCTATAAGATTATTTGGCTAATTTTCTTAGCTAATTATGCAAAGGAAATTTCTTATGTGTTCTTAAGTCTTTGTACTAAGTTTTGAGTCAAGTATGAAATTTATTTAAGTATTGACTTTCATGCATATTTACAAGTATCTTGCCATGTGATTCATGTTTATGAATGTTTATAGAGTTTTATGATTTATTCAAGCATTCCAAGAAGACATAAGTTTTGGTTTGTTTGATTAAAATAAGTATAGACTCTATGTTGTTTATGGCATGACAAGTTTAAGAATAATCACTTGATCCTATAAGTGTTTTAGGCAATTTTGCTTAATTTTTTAAGTGCAAAATTGATTCATGTGATTATATGAGTATGTAGAATCATAATTGTTAATTCATGGAAATATAAGTAGACAAGAACATGCTTTATTCTTGACAAGGAAATATGAGTGGATTTTTATTCACTAATATTGTGTCTACAAGTTTGATCATGCTAGTAAACTTAAGTATCACCAATTTTACTACATGCTAATTTAAGTAGTTGTAAGTCATGTACTTGCTACTATGTTGTTAGGTAATGCAAGTTATTCATAAGTGACATGGATATAAGTTTATCTATATGTTTCATTGTTATATTCTCATGTTATTCAATCATATTTTAATATGATAAGAGTTTATTAAGATTTTATTCAAGTTCATTATAAGATAAATTTCTTTATGAAATAAGTGAATGGATTGCGTAAGATATATGAGAAGATTTCATACTTTTGTATGGTTTATGTGTCAATATGTATATGTTTACATATATGTATTCATTAAGTAATGACATATAAAAGCATCAAACATGATTAGATAAGTATAAGATTGATCATGATTACTCATGTGTTTTTAGTGTATTCATAAATATAAGTTGAATACATATTTGTCCTTGTTTAAATTTTCAAGTTTATAAGAGCATGTAATAGGAAGGTTTCATAAGGAATTATGCATACTTGTGATAGGCTATAATTCATGATTATGGAAATGGTTATTTTTTGAGGTTTTACAAATTCATAAAGTTTAATTTATGATCTAGGTTTCTGGATAATCATGATTGAGAATGGTCTATATTATTTGCATAAGTTGAGCATGCATATATTAAGTTTATTTGCTACATAAGAAGTGTATAATTTTTATACATTTGATTATTCTAAATTCATGATGATATATCCATATCAATGGATTTGGAAATGAAAAAGTTTAAGTATTATGTTTAAGTCTTCATAGCTATATGCTTTGAAGGGTGGACTTAAACATAAAATGAGAGAATACAACCATGGTAATGTGATGGTTTAATCATACACTTGGTAGTATACTCTACAACTCTAAAGATAATCATTCATGATTATGAACCATTGTTTATTCAATAAGCTATAGTTATAAGCTCAAGTATATAGCAAAGGATTGAGATGTAATGGTTTAATTACATATAAGTTGGAAATTCAATTCCATATAAATCAAAGGTTAAGTGGTTTATCAAGTGCGAGGTTATTTTGTTCACAAGTTTGTATCCATGGTTTTTGGATGATAAACATATAAGAGGATTCATATCAAGTTTACACACGGTATAGTGTGATTATATCCGAAAAATAATATGATGGTTTGTTCA
Organism: Portulaca oleracea; assembly: GCA_029582165.1. Lineage (NCBI taxonomy): Eukaryota > Viridiplantae > Streptophyta > Magnoliopsida > Caryophyllales > Portulacaceae > Portulaca > Portulaca oleracea. Next base: position 15,284,705 of record CM055888.1, on the reverse strand, counting down.
TGTTATGATGAAGATATTCTTATTAAGGCCATGGTAAAGATATAATTATATATCTAGTGGACCTTGTTGTTAGAGATGGGTTAAGTAGCCTAAATATCTACTACTTCACAACAATGACTCAACTTTATGAATTGGAATACCACCAATTTCTAAAGTTCAAATGAGTACGGAGTTGTCGAAAGTAGTAGGAAGCATCGATTTTATACATCTCAGGTTAAGTGATGCTTAATATCTGTAATGACAAGAGGTTGAGTGGTGACACTCTTAATAGACTTTGTGGAAAGCCTAATTACAGGGGCAGTATATTACAAAGTTTACCTATGTAAGTATAATGTGTGGCCGCATAAAGGAACTATGGGCTAAAGTTCCGAAATACTTACTAAGGATAAGGACACAAGGCCGGATAATAGTGTCAAAGTTTTAGCACTTAAGATTTAAAAACAAACGTATGTGTATTACGAGTATAGTTGATCAATATAAATCCAAAGTTCAAAGACATGTCTACTTTGTGTTTTGGATTCAATTTTGGCTTATATATACTAAGTGAAAAGTTCAAAGAGCAATCTACTTTTCATTATGCATATGTCTGTGGGTTTCTCATGTGATTACAAGTTAAGGTATATCTCAAATGGCGGGGGTGTTAACTCCTTAAAGTAAAGTTATTTCAAGGGTTTTATATACTCTTGAAATAGCGGGGGATTGTTGGAAATATTTCAAGAGTATAAGATAATTATATAGCCTAAAGAACTATATGTATCAAGTACAAGGATCATATACAAGTGAAACGTCAAGAATATGATCAACACGGGTGAGTCTGGGACCAACGCGAGTCGTGTTGGTCTCCAGAGAGCAAAGAAAACATTCCTGGGCTCAACACGGGTCGTGTTGAAACAACACGGGTCATGTTGCATCCAACACGGACCGTGTTGGAACCCAGAATCTATTTTAATGGTTAACGGCTATATAATCTTATGTATTAAGTGTATGATATCAATATTAAGTCCGATATTATATGTATTCCAACAGCTATATTAGTTGACCAAGTCAAGGTCATAATCCATCATTAAGGACCTTAATTATGCCTTTGAATAAGGGGTGTAATTAGGGTTGGATTAGGTGTGGAAGTCTCCTATAAATAGGAGACATTCCCAAGCCATTTGAGATCATCACAAGCTTCTATTCTATTCTATAATCACATCCTCTAAAATATAGACTGCAGCTATACTTGAGAGAATCAAGTGAGAAACCTATGTCTTGAGTGCAACAAGAGCTAAGTTTTATCCCTCGGATCATTTACGGTATAGTAAATAGTTCTTAAGGAAAATGTATTTGTCCATGACTCTTAGCAATATCTAAACAAGTTAAGCAGTTGGTTATTAAGTCATATCTCTATCTTGTCATACATACCGCAAAAAGATCAAGAAGTCAAGCCAAGTGAAGATGATGAATATTCAAGTCGGTCAAACATCATTTTCCCAACATTTTGTGCCACATAATTCATACAAAATTCCCAAGTTAGAAATTTAGCCCTGGTTAGACATAATATAATTTAGTTAAAAAAAAAGGGTAAATGGTAAAACTCGTTTCTTGTTTCCAGGCTTTTCCACAAATTTAAGAAACAAATATGTATTTCCAACTAAACTTTCTACCTTCCATCTGCAAAATCACAAATTTTCCGGGCATGTATTTTCACCATGGAAGAAGCTCAAACAGAAGACTGCAGTCAAGGATAGAGTGAGTTTGATGAAATACTCAACAATGGCAGCAAAATTATAATGATAACATTCATAGTAAATGATATGAAAATGTTGATGCCAGAGCTGATGAATTCATTAAGATGTTAAAATTTCCATGTCAAGGCTGATGAATCCAAGATTGTTATGTACTACCTCTGTCCCTTTTTAATTGTCCAATTAACAAATTATTCTGTTCCTTTTTATTTGTCCAATTACCTAACATTTATATTTCCAATAACTATAATTCTCATTCTATCCCTTATAAATATACTTTTTGCACCTTTCCAAGGATATTTTCAAGGACATTTTGGACAATGTATAAATTTTTTGCCCAATTCTCTATATTTCTTGATCTCATAAAAGTAGTTTCAAAGACAATTAATCAGAGACGAAGGTAGTATTAAAATTGGAAAAATTGTTTTCTTTCCATGCTGCTCGCCGCCTATTTGCTATTTTGTCTTACCTTTGCTAGTAGTTTAGTAGCAATTTTGGCTCAAAAATAGTATTGCCTTTCTTTGATTCTATGGAAATCTCATTATCTATGCAGCTATAGGATGAGATTGAAAGGGGAGGGGACAACTCTTGATTGGGTTGTTGAGTTCGACCTTTCCTGGAATAATTATGTTTGTCGATTCATTTATTTGACCTGAAATTTGCAAAGGGGTGGGCTAGTTGAGTTTCTAGGTTTTTTCTTCCTTTTTAAACTAAATTATGTTACAATTAATATTTAAAAAGAGACTAAATTGCTTATTTAACAATTCTGTATGATTTCTGTGCACAAAATTCTGTACAAATAGAGTTTTTGTTATTTAAGTGTGCTTTTAGATGGTATATTTTTTATTGATTAATTTTATAATTATGTGCAACAATATTTGTGAACATTAGAGCAATGTACTAAAAATAAGTACTTGAAAATTATTTTCTTTTCTAAATATTTCAATTTTTCAATTTTTCTGTAAATTTCTAAAGTACATTAAAATCTTTTTTACCTCACATAGACATATATTTCAATGTAGTTCCTCAATTATTTGGTTTTTCCCCTTCATTTCATGTATATATAAAAAAAAAAAAAAAAACCGTTTGCTTATCGCCGCCCCCCATTTTACTATTGTCGCCCACCTTTCGCATAATATTTCCAACCCACGCCCTTGAACCTCATAACTTCACTCTTCACTCTCTCTCTACTTTATCTCTCTAGAAAACGCTCTCAACCATCGACCACCACATACCGGGATTGAATCGACGAAATTGAGGTATGTTTCGAATTTGTGTTTTGAATTTGTGGTTTTATATTTTGTAGTTTTGTAATTTGAAGAAAAACGAAAAAAAATAAAAAAAAACTGTCGGGACGGCTGCCGCGCGAAACGCACGGCAAGCCGCCGCCGGTGCGGCACCCAGATCCCGGCAAGGTCGCGCCGCACCGGCGGCGGCTTGCCGTGCATTTCGCGCGGCAGCCGTCCTTGAAATTTTTATTTTTTTTTTGTTTTTTGTTGCTGGGATATGGGTGCCGCACCGGCGGCGGCTTGCCGTGCGTTTCGCGCGGCAACCGTCCCCCGGAATTTTTTTAATTTTTTTTTTAAAAATATTTTTTTATTAATATTATTAATTTTATGTGTTTATTAATATTATTATTGTTAAGTTTTTTAATATTATTATTGTTATTAATATTATTAGTATTATTGTTAATTTTAATAATATTATTATTGTTAAATAATAATTAAAAAATACGTATTATTTTTACTGGTATTATTATTGTTATTAGTAAATATAATATTTATTAATATTGTTATTATTAATCTTATTGTTAATCATGTGTTAATATGATAATTATTAATGATTAATTATATTAGTATTATTTATATTGTGTTATGAAAATTATATTAATATGACAATTATTAGTGATTAGTGATTCGTTGTTAATGTTTGATGCGTTAATATTAGTGATTAAGCATGTGTTAATATTATTGATTAATTGTGTTAGAAAATTATATTAGTGATTAATTGTGTTAGAAAATTATATTAATATGAAAATTGTAATTTTGATGTAGGATTAAGTTTAGGGATATTTGTGATGGTTAGTTATTTGTGATGGTAGCTTAGGAAAGTGGATTTATGTTAATGTATGTCTTCATTTTGCAGGTGATCTAAAATGGTAGGGAAGGGCAAGGGTGGAAGACTTCTGGACCGGGCAAATCGACTTGTAAGTGGTTGGAGGGGGGGTGAGTCTGGGGACCCCCACAGACGCAATGTGACTGCGTCAACTCGCCGTGCTGGTCGTGGTACGGATGCAGGTGATGCAGCGGGCGGCCAGCCCGAGGACACGGGGAGTCAGACAACGCGAGATTTCGTTGACCATCTCAACCAGGCCATGGATGAGTCAACCGGCTCTGAAACATCGGGGGACGATGATACAGGGGAGCCCGAGACGCAGATGATCCCGACTTCAGTCGCGCAACCTAGTGGGAGAGTTTCCAGGCCAACAGGTTTCATGCCGATGAGGGATGCAGCGGGGAAGTTTGCCCCAATTCGGACAAAGCGGGCAGGAGCGCTCGCCATCGTGAAGCTGGGTCCAGTAGCTTATATCAAAAGAGGAGGCGAAGCGGCGACAACTCTTGGATCATTGAAGGTAACGCGTGCGGGGACTCGCATTCCTCGCTATACCGAGCTTTGGAGGTCACATTGCTCGGGTAATATGGGAGGGTCGCGAGCGTTCGCCCAATGTTGTTCTTGATTGTGTGACGAAGAAGAATGCGTTGAGGGAATTGAGGGAAGTACATTCCAGGATGGATCCCGCATGCCAGGCTACATTGGGAAGGATCCAAATAACCAGTTTAATGGAGTTGATGTACGACCACATCGATATGACGTTGATCTCGGCGTTCGTTGAGAGGTGGCAACCCGACACAAACACATTTCACCTTCCCTTCGGTGAAATGACGATCATGTTGCATGATGTGCATCATATATTGGGTATTGCGGTTGATGGTCTTATGCCTGAAGGACTTCCTCGGGAAGTGGTTAACCAGTACGTGCCCATGATTTTTGAAAAAGGAATGGCGGAGCTGAAGGCTGAGAACATTTACGATAAGGGTGGCATAGCTGACTCCCATTTGAGGTCGATTAGTGTATCGACCAGTTTTCCCATTCCCCATAGGATAAGGGCGTGGTTGTTGAGCATGTTGGGAAACACTATTCTCGTGGACAAATCGAGGGATAGAATCAGGCCGCATCCGTGGCCTATCGACGTTATCGTTGATCGCATTGCTTGGGGTACGGTGACCTTGGCGTTCCTTTACCGCCAGTTAGGGATGGCGAGCAGGGCCGGGACAGCCAAGATGGCCGGGTGTTTGACCCTTTTGCAGGCCTGGATCTACGAGTACTTTCCTGATTTCAGGCCACACGTGGAGCAGCCGGTTAATGGGCCTCGCGCAAGCAGGTGGTTCCCGATCCGCCAGCCGAGTTCGGTGCAGCGCCTACGACAGTTGAGGGCCTCCTTGGATGCGTTGACAGCGGATCGTGTGAGTTGGGCCCCGTACGGTCCTGCCCCGTACAAGTCATGCAGCAGGACGTTATACAGGGGCGGCATTCGTGCATACGACTACACTGAGCTGTACATGCCCGATCGCGTCGTCCGTCAGTTAGGGCACCTACAACATATCCCACGCAGATTGTCGGTACCGAAGAGCGCTGAACGACCAGCGAAGGGCCCCTACAAAGTGGAATTTGTCGATGCTAACGTCAGCGCTGACTGGGCGGGGTTTTCGATATGCAGCAAAATGTCAGTGAGTGATGTGGCCCGCACGAAACATGTGCCGTGGGAATCGGATGTCGCTTACACCGATTGGTTTGCGGCACATTCACACAAGTTTTTGATAAACAACGCCTCTGCCAGCCAATCGACAGTCGATGATCAACCGTCGCCCGAACAGGTACCCTAAACCCCTTAGCATAATTTAATATTTTGTTTATCTGATTTTAGGATGGTTGATATAATGTTTGGTCTAACTTCTTTATTTTGTGTTTTTATTTTTTATGAAAGTGGTCCTACATCTATGCCGGACTATTGGAACAAGGGAGACACCCACCCCAACCGGACGAAGAGACAGTGACAGTGAGTCGTGAGTGGTATGATGAGATGGTCGACTTGCACAGGCGTTGGTGCCGTCAGATGCATATCGAGGTCCCCGAGCCGGAAGATGATGATGACCAGGAGGAGTAGCGTCAGTTTGCCCCAATTTCATTGTTTTTAATATTCCCTAAACTTAGTGTTCATTTGTGTTGAACTGATTAACTGATTTTGTGTTGTATCAACCGTGACATTGCGTTTCGATGGTAATTTGTGTTAATTTATGTTAATTTGTGTTAATTTGTGTTACGTTCCAATTAACTGCATGAGTTCCAATATAAATATAATTAGCAATTCATATAAAGACAATGATACAACTATAGCCATCATTGGCGTTGAGCGGCCCTAATAGCCTGCCATCTATCAATACGAGCCTGGAAAGGCTCATCCCAACCTTGAACAGATACGTCTCTAGCTGCTTGCCATCCAATATGAATCGGCGGTAGAGGGCAGTCATCCCGTAGATGGATAAGCATGAAGTGGTTGTTGACTCGCACAATTCCCTGAACTTTCTTTGGTGTCGTACGTCTAGGCCCACCTCGTATGGGTAATATTGATATGCATAGCTCAGCTGTCTGCGATCGTGGACCAGTAGTTGTTGACAAGAAGATCCACATCATATTCGTCACTGTCGCAGCTGGAAATAAATCATTTGGAGCAGACTTCCAATGTTCATACGGGGGCTGGCCCTTCCAAGTGGCCTTGTATCCTTCTGAAGGATTCAAGGAACATCTCCTTGCTGTTAAAAAACGCATTAACATATGCATCTTCACACGCCTGCAACTCAATGCCCATTGACCACCTAGCAGTTGACCACAATTTCTCATCCCCGTAACATGCCTCGGCTACGCATCTGAACCCATAGTTGCCATCACCGAGAACATCCGTCCATCCAACGACGTATGGCATAATGAAATGTGGCAAAGCGTCCTCGAACGGGAACGGATCTTGAGACATCCGGTTGATACCTGCGCACCATATTATCTTAAGTTATAAACAACAATATGTAGTCATTATGAAAACCCTAAACACCGGCTATAAAATTTAAGATATGCACACCTGTTGAACCCATCCCAACTGATGAAGAACTAGTTCCCTTTTTCTTCGAGGAGTTCGTTGTAGTCTTGATACCCCGTCCCGATGTTCGTCCGTACTCAAACGCACTGGGGTTGCGTCGCGTTGATTTTGAAGTCTTTGGTCTCCCGGGGCGTGGGGGGCTTGTCTGTGGATCAGGAATATACTGACTCTCGGGATTCAACTCTCCATCAAGGACACTGTTTACGTGTCGTACAACTGCTGGGTCACTCTCCCGAACCTGTTTAGCATATGCCTCAAATTGTTCTAAGTCAGTACCTGATGGAACATCATTTGAGCAAGGAGTTTCACCATCGCCAATCACTGTCAGTTGTCTCCAAAACATATTTATCCGTGTCAGCGGAATTGGCTCTCCAGCTGCGTAAACTTCCATCATAGAACACGCGCACGGGAGGAGGTGGGTTCTCGACACCAGGTGATCGCATAAGAAACATTCTCCTTCATACGTCATCGCCAGCATCGTATTGAACTCATACGACAAAAGGTCCAATGCGTGATGAGATACTTTTCCGTGCAAATTCTTAAAGAAATGAGAGTGACCTAAATGCCTGTGCGTGCTCCTTGACTGTTCAAGCTCCCATTTAATCTCTGTATGTTGATTCTCCAAGTGATGGTGAATCTTCGCAAACACACGATCGAAGTTGCCTCTGGAACTGCCGATATAGTACTTCAGTGAAGAATGCTGGCTCTCAACTCTAGAAGTCGCTGTGTTCCCCATGTGAGGTACATTGTCGGTCCAAGCACAAACAAATTTTTCTTTATGACTCACGCCCCGATGTATACTCCACTATCGGTTTGTTTTGCCCAATCCACGCGTTAACAACGTCGTTCCACTTCACCTTGAAATCTCCAACAGTCTTCGCATGTACAATGCCGTTCCAGAAATGATGTCTGAAATGAAGCCCGAGTCCGAGCTTAGGGCCCCCAGTGAGTTTGTTTACTTTGTTCTCGACATCATTCCCAGTATGCCACACGCACAAAAGTTGGTGCGAATTTGGGTAAACCTTGGCAACCGCCCCCAACAAAGCATCCAGTTTGTCAGTCACAAACACGGATGGAATAACATCAGGACCCAACAATTCATGCACCCTCCACATCAGCCACTCATATGATTCCATCTTCTCGTCCCGCATGAACGAGTAAGCAATCTGGAAGTTGCGGTTTGTCGGTGTCACGCCTACCAGCTCACATAAAGGCCACTTTGCCTTATTTGTCTTATACGTAGTGTCAATGAGAATGACATTCGGGTACGTACGTAACAACTTCAATGAGTAAGGATGACATAAAAAAACCTGACGAAGCTCGCCATCATCATCATAATCAACAAATGAGATGTACCCGCCGAGTTTCGCCATGTGTAGACATTGTCCCACAGCTGTCCTACCATCCATTTCCTCGGTTCGCAACTTTTCCCGCTCATTGTACACTTGCTTCACGTTTATCGCAGAGGCAGGGAACCTAATCTTCAACGACGTTTGGATCGTGGCCGGTGTGCACCCCGTGTTGGTCATATCCCGGACATGTTCTTTCATTTCAGATGTTAATGGATGTCCGTGACGATGCCCTTCCTCGTACACGATGAAGGCATGATTGTGTTTCGCCCGGTCACCGTCGCACACACGAACTCGCCATTCCGTTTCGTTGCGAGTCCACGCAACAATGACGAATTTACATTGGCACGCCTTCGTTGACGTTCTCCGACGAGTCGCATCATCGAGATTATTCAATTTCCCATGATATTTTCCATACCTCCAACACTTCAAGTAACACCTTAACGGACTCTCCGCATCTTTTCTCTTGTACGAAGCCCGTACAAACCTAAAACCTATTCCCGCAGCAACTCCATTAGCCCATTCTTGCAAGGCGTCAATACTGTCAAAAATATTTTGAGTTACAAACTGAGTGGAATAATCAACGCCGTCCCCGCCAAAGTCCTCCAAAAAAACCTGCAAACAATTAACAACATTAAATAAATAAATAATAATTTTAACAACACTTAATAATATTAATAACTACACTTATAAACAACTTGTAATAATAATATTAATTGACAATTATAATTAACAACTTTGATATCATTAATAATAATAATATAAATAAATACATAATAATATTAACAATAATAATTAGCATAATTAACATACTATAATAATAATAACAACACTTATAAACAACTTATTTATAATAATATGTTTTGACATAAGTTTAACATAATTAACATAACAATTATAATTAACGACATTGATTATCTTAATAATATTAATATAAATAAATAAATAATATTTTTTACATAAATAATATTATTAATATTTTATAAATATTTTGAAAAAAAAATTAAAATTACGGGAAGTCGGGGCTGCATGATTTGCCCATGGCGCAGCCACGCCAAGATCTTGGCGGCACTGCACCGCCATGGCGCCAAGATCTTAGCGCTAAGCCGCCACATGATCGGCGCTGGCACCGGCTTCAAAATCAAAATTTTTTGTTATTTTTTTTCAAAATTGAAATTTACAAACTTACCTCTTCTCCTTCACTTGAATTATCAGCTTCTCTTGACATTTTAGGTGAAATTTCAAAAACAAATTAAATTTTTAGAGAGAAAATGATAGTGGAGAGTGAGAGGAGAGTGAAGAGAGTGGGAGGAGAGTGAGGTGAGTGGGAGGGGAGAGATAATAATATGAGGGGCAAAAACGTCTTTTGGGGGGGCGACAATAGTAAAAAGGGTGGCGACGTTAAGCAATGCCCAAAAAAAATGAATGATGAAATATACAAATTAGAAGGAGGTACGGTGCTGTTCTTTTGCATAATAAGTTAGATATAACTTAAATTAACTAAACTTATCCTTAACTTAACTTACCTTACCTTAATTATCTTATACAACTCTCTAAAAAACACTCAAACCAAACACAAAATTTTAATCAAAAAGCAATTGAAATAGTACTCCCTCCATTCCTCAATATCTATCACTTTGATCAAATTTTTGTTTTCCATAATATCTGTCACTTTACAATTTCAATGCAACATTAATGATAATTTTTCAAATTCATCTCTTACTTTTATAATTTTCAATACTCCCTCCGTTCTTTTTTATCTGTCATTTACGGTTTTTTGTGCCAATTTTTAATCAATAATTTCTAATATAAAACTTTTATAGAAAAATATAATATTATTTTTTTAATAGTATTTTTTATTACGAATCTAATGATATTAATTTTGTATGATGAATCATTATACAAATTAAGATATTAACGGTCAAAGTTTTTGCAACAATTCCCTAGGCGACAGATAAAACAAAACGGAGGTAGTACAACTATAACTAAAATAGAGATTTAAATCTTACTTTTACAATTTCCAATACAATTATCATTCCCAATACCATTATCTCAAAATCTTCCCAAAATTCTAATAGTGACAATTACTCCCTCCGTTCCATATTAATTGTCATAATTTTGACTTTTACGGTCTCCAATGTTACTATTTGTTTGATAATTTCTTATATAATACATTATTAACAATTACAATATTATACTTTTATGATAATATTTTTCGTCACGAATCTAATGGTGGTAATTTTATATGGCAACTCATTGTATATATTGAGAAATTTATGGTCAAAATTTTTAAAATTTGACTGCACAATTTCCAAAGACGACAGTTAATATGGAACGGAGGGAGTATTAAGGAACGGAGGGAGTATTATTTTAATCATTGAACCATTCCACTTGTTCCAACGCCTATAACTTTTTCTTTTATTTTCCCCAAAATATTCAAATTTTATTAATGAAAATATTTCAACCAAACAACTAACTTAACTCAAGCAAATCTTATCATATTGTTTCCTTGCCTCTCCTTACCTCACCAACCAAACCTGAACCTAACAACAGTACTGTAGTTCACTAATATCCAATATAAGTGTTCCATTGAGACTTTCTTGTAAATTATAGGCCAAATTAATCACAAAAACCTCTGGTAGAATATATATCTCATATTTAATTACAATATATTTTTTAATTAAAATATAGTGGCTATGCAATTAATTAACAACATTCTCTTCTCCATTTATTTATGACAAGTAATTTATTGTTGATGAGTAATGATTAGAATTAGTAACACTTAACATTTAAATTACTCATATAATTGAGTATTATATGGTATGAGTTATTTTGATATATTTTTTAGATAAAAATATTATAATTTTCTAATTATCTTTCTATAGATTACATTTATGATTTTTTTTATGACAATTAAGGTCAAATATATGATTTTCATTGATAAATGTAAAATTATATAATCATATATATATATATGGAACAGATAATATGAGAAGGGTATTTTGATGATAAGGTGAAAAGGGATGAACATCAAATATCGCAGAGATGGACATCGTATATCGCAGAGATGGACATCAAATTTGCATGGTGAACATCAAGGAGACATCAACTATCCATACAAACTTCATGTCTATCTCTGCATTATACGATGTCCATCTCTGCCATCCCTTCTCACCTTCACCAAAATGTCCTTCTCATATTTTTTTTTTGAAACCAAACAAAACGATTTCATTAATAGCAAGTCATACGGCACTTACAATGAAAATCGTGATTGAACAATTGTAGATCTAAAACATAGACATGAAATTCAACTTTCAAATAACTAATACTAATCTTACTGACGTGTTCGGCTCCGATTTCTTCGATAACTTTGCATTTTTACCATTGATGGAGAACCTCACAACCCGTGCTTGAAAGTCGATATTCATCCAACGTATTAGACCACACCAACTGAACAAAAACTCTAAAAAGAGACTAAAAACCCTAAATAAGGATGCCCATATATATATATATATATATATATATATATATATATATATATATATATATATATATATATATATATATATATTTGTGTGTACTTCAAAATTATATTATTTTGATTGGTCAATTTATATAAATAATTATAATTGTATAAAATAAAGTCACCGCAAGACACTGAATTTCCAATCTACTGTAATTTTTTGTGGGTTTTAATTTATTTTTATTCTTTTATGTGTTTATGGTTGCAATATTTAGAGTGTATTTGGTACAAAAAAAAAAGTTTTGTAAATCATTTCTCCCTAGAGGAAGTAAATTGACTTCTTTTGTTCAACTTAGAAAAAATATTTTTCACCTTGATTATTTAATCGATTTTCACTACTAAATATAATTGGAATTTGAGGGTGAAATCCAACATTAACGGTTTTGGTCGAAATTTTGTAATACTATAGAATTGATTAAAAAAGCTCAAATACAAATTTTTAGCTCAAAACGTTTTTATCTGATAACATTTATCCCGACATAAACCAGAACTTTTTGCCGCTAAAACTAACTGAGACCTTAAAAAATTCAAACTGAACTGTTTGTATCGAAACTTTATGATTTGATAGTATGGACTAAGAAAAACTCAAATACAAATTTTGGAGCTTTAAATATTTTCATTTGTAACATATATTGCTACTTTTGTCGACATTTTTTTGCAGTTAAATATGACTGAAACTTAAGAGTAAAATTCAATTTTTTCAGTTTGTCACGAAACTTTACAATACTATATATAGAAATGATTAAGAAAAGCTCAAATATGAATTTTGAGCTCCAAATATTTTCATGTGTAACATATATTGCTACTTATGTCGACATGCATGGTCATTTTCCGAAAAATGATTTGTCTCCGACCAAAAACAAAAAAAAATTTAATATGAAAATCGATTTCCTCCGAAATCATTTCCTTCCAACCAAACACAACCTTAGTTCATCTATTTTTTTTGTACATGTTTGTTTTATCTAATTTTGTTCCTTCTCTTTGTCTTAAGCTTCTTCTATAACGTTGCTTTTCAACGAAGAATAACAACTATAAATGTATTTTGTGTACCCTTTTGTTAGCATCATAAGTGCATAAAATTTTGGCTTAAGGGTTATAATTAATGAGGGCAAACATATTAGATATATTCCTGAATATGTTTGAAATACATGAAAAATTAATGTCTATTAAGTATTTAAGTTGAAGGTACATTGTTTAAAAACTAATTTCCAAACCTTAAATTAATTAATAAAGATTCAAGAGATGATCATAGTTTCGTATACTGACCCTATTCTTTAGACTAGTAAATTAGATTTAACTTAACTCAACCTTACCTTGCCTTATTTTATCCAACTCCCTAAAAAAATGCTCAAACCAAACTCAAATTTTAATAAAAAAATAATTGAAATAATATTGTTTTAATAATTAAACCATTCCACTTTTTCCAACACTTTACATTTATTTCCCAAAAACATTCAAATTTTATTAATAAAATATTTCCACCCCACAACTAACTCTAACAAATCCTAACATTTCCTTTCCTTTCCTCTCTTTACCTTATCAATCCTAACTCAACCAAATCACTTTAAAGAACATGGCCTAAAATTTTATATAATTTTGAAAAAGTAATGATCAAAATTTTCAAAGTTTGACTAACGTGTGGAAAGAAAAGAGTTCATAAAATAAATTCCTTGTCTATTAGTATTTTGCTAAAACCCCAACCGTAAATAATGACTGTCAACCATGACAATCACCACATAAAAATAAATTAATTTCACCTATCAAGTTGTCAACTTTTATTTCAAAATTTTTCTTATTCAGTACAATATTATAAAATATATTTTTTACTTAAATTTTTATAAAATTTAATATCTTAACTATAAGTTTTAGCCTAGTAAAAGCATATTTTGCAAAATATTATTTTAAAGTTTGTAAACAAAATAAAATTTTTAAAATATATTTTATAATTTTATGATAAATAAAAAAATTAATAGTCAAAATAAAACTTAACACCTGTACGAATAAAACTTGTTTTGCCTATGATAGTTATTGACAATCACTGTAAATACCAAGAAAGAGATGGATGAAATATATGACCACCGACAAAATCCTTGACTTTAACTCATGTGTAAGACATCACTCCTGACATTCACCAATAAGATCCTCACGAAGAAAAGAAAATATACGCACATGCGAATTGAAATGGTTAAACCTAGCTAACTCTTGTTGGTGCTCATTTGCACCTGTTTGTTGAAAATTTGCTAACTCATTACACTAAATACGTTGCATGAGATTTGTTCGTTCGAGTGGAGCAATTTGTTGCAATATATGTGGCCATTAAAGTTAGACTTGGCAAAATTACAACGAGTCCTAAAATCTGAGACGGAAAAACCGAACCCCAAACAACGTCCGAATGGATGATCTGATTTCGATCCAAATACAAAGAAATTTGAACTCGAAAATAATCTGAATTGTGACATGAAAAGTGACCCGATTAAGATATACACCCAAGTAATCCCAAATTAAAGCAGAACATATCTACCTTTCCTAAAAATATTAAAATCCTTTGATATAGCTAACAAATGAGTAAGGTTTCACCTCACGTTATTTTTCAAGGCAATTGTTTAATTTTTCCTAAAAGCAGAACAACATTGTATTATCTCTCATTCTCTTTATTTTTCAAGGCAATTGTTTCTTTCTAATAAGTAGTATTTCTTTTAATCTTAGATGTTATTTAATTTAAAGGCCGTGTATATCATGCAACTAAGAAAAAATATATATACTATGATGGCATGATCTATAGTATATTTATATATTATTTTTATAGGAATATTAGTTTCTGAAATTTCAAAATTACGGAAATTATTTCATCATAATATACCAAATTTTATATTTGACTAATAGCGGCCAAATCTTTGGGGTGTTATTTGTCAGCAGTCCATCACTTAGCTAACATCAATTAAACTCAGATTATTCTTTGATGTGTTAGTTATTTTTTTGGGTTAGATACACTTCCATTTTACATCACCCTAAAATAACTGTCACATCACAGAACAAGCGAGTTTAATTGATGTTAACTCAGTGGTGCGCTACAGATAATATCACCCCCCCCCCTCCGAGGTCAGGCCGCTATGTATCGAATGTGAAATTTGAGATATTATGATAAACACCCCTTAAAGTTGAGGATTTTAGAACCTAGTATTTCTCTTATATATCTATTGACTTTTTCACCAAAGAGATGGTGGCCAAGTGCCAATCACTTTCATCATCCAACCTTCCCACCCGAAGCAAAAAATTTTCATTAAGTGAGAATAGTGGGGTTGATGAGTCATGTTTATCACGAGTAATTTGACATCCCCTCCCACCCCCCCCTCCCCCAACCCCCAATGCGGTCCTCTACAGATTACTGGTGGTGAGCTATAATATTTGAGGTAGACGATGTAAGAGAAGTTGGACATGTTGGATTCCACACATGGAAAACGGTTCATTTTAGATTTTATTCATTATTAGACTAATTTTAAACCATTTAAATTGAAATTAAAACACATATAACTCTCATTAGTGTTTTAACGAAACCATAACCCACAAGGCTCATGAACTTAAACGGACTTTGGCCTAGAAAAACTTGCGCTCAATCACCTTTGCAAGATCATCTCATGATCAATTGCTCCAAACGACTCTTGGCAAGAGGAGTGTATCGTATACAAAACCTTTTTCCGTTACTCATGACTCAAAACCCTTTTGCTTGCCATTATGAACAAAGCTAACTCCCACCCGACTTGTTAACGATCTATGGGATGACTCGCTTTAGCGAGACTACCAGAATCCAAGTGGTGTTCGTTAGAGTGAGCAATCATATGTTCAAATTCTTTGAGAGCTCATTTTATTACCCTAAACATGCGATTCTATGTGACACTTGTGAATGAGCATGATAGGTATATTAAAATAACAATACCATGTTATGAATCATTCAAAGCATAAAATAAACTCTTACTATGTGTTGGGAGTCTCCCGACAATGTTCAAATTCAACAGAGTATCCAAGCCAACGTGGCACGGTGGTTGATGTCTTTGCTAGAAGGTCTCTTAACCAGTGATTGAACAGTTCAATCACAACCGTACTAGTTCGTTTCACAGGATCACACAAGCCAGTACCCCTAAGGCAAGAGTATGTTAGAAAGAGAGCCGGATTAATAAGGTATTGAATCATGGAGGCCAAAAACCCCTAGGGGGCAAAAAGGGAACACCACGGAGGGTGGCAAGGGCCACCACGGTCTGTGGTGCCTTCCTGGGTTACAAATTTGGATCTGCACCTCACCATGGCCCGTAGTGGGCTACCACGGTCTGTGGCGATGCCCAGCATGTGCGTGCCACATCGGAAATGAAACCCCTCCCTATCCCCTATATGAAGGGGCCCCTTTTGGATAAAAAATTTGTCCATCCATCCCAAGTTGCTATTTATAAATGCTAGTCTCTATATTTGAGATTTATGGGATACCAAGAAAAGCTTTCATTTGGAAGCTCTTGGTTTTAGGAGTCTCGGGGTGATTTCTGGAAATCGCCCTAAGTAAGGAAGGATAGACTGTATTAGATACGGTCAAACATACTCTTTTGATCTCGGTTTGACCGGGGTTGAATCCGTCTAGTAGCCATACCAAAAGGTGCTGCGTGGACCTTTTGTGGAGGTTTTCTATTTTGGAATCTTCTACTCGAAGTCCCTTTGGAACCGGCGCGTTCAAGAGTACAAGGCCGACCGAGGCGTTTCTATTTGAGAAACCTGAGGTAATACTAAGCCCCTGCCTTTTCAATTCTGTTATTTATTGTTTTGGGTTAGTTTAGTTTAGATTAGGTGGGAATCCTAATAGTTAGGATTCTTTTCCGCCCCTAATCGGGGTGGTCCCGATTAGATCGGGCCCAACTCTTCTCTTGGCCTAGATAGGTCTAGAACATCCTAACCCATCAGTTGTATTAGAGCCACAATAGCATGCTTATGTTTTACCTATCTCTCTTATATGTTTCAATTGTTGAATCATGTTTAGATAGCCTTGCTAGATTACTTGTTTATGCCTTTTATGCTATAATCATGATAGATATGATCTATTAGGATGTATGCATGCTAGATTATTTGTTAATTTGGCATGATATGTTGGCTAACCTTAATTATTAAATATAATGATCTTGTTATGGTTGAACCTTGGCTTTGATTGATTGGATATTGGTTTTGGATGTTTGTGTTGCTTGTCTCCTTTGTGATCACATATGGGTTTTCCATATGATATGAAGAAAGCTTTCGTGGTGGCAATGGTTGCCATATCCATAGGTTCGTGTTCGGTTTTAGATTTTGGGGTAAAAAGTAGGGTTGTCGTACCTCAGGGATGGTGTGTTAGGTTTTCAGGAAATTGGTTTGGTAAGGGTTTCAAATTGCAGGAAGCAGTAAATAATTAAACTAAACTAATTATGAATTGAAAACAAGAACAAGAAATCAAAACCTAACTAAAGAAACTGAACTAGAAAGCAAGAACATAATCAAGAAAGCCATTAAAAACACTCAAGAGCGAAGAATGTTAAAACTTAATTTAATACTGAAATTAAGGAAACGAAATTATACCTAGAATGCATTATGCTAATCTTGAATCTTGAAATCTTGAATCTTTAATGACGAATCTTCCCTCGAACAAACAAGAAAAAGCGTGATTTGGATTACTAAGACTGCTCGAATCCTCACCTGAAGGGAGAATTCGAGGAACCTTAATCCTCCTCTTCACTAAAAATTGGATTTTTGTGGAACTAATACTAATGAAATTGAAAGACAAGAATTGAAAGAAAAAAAGAACTTGAAGAAAAGAATTTCATTGATCTTGGAAGAATTGAATTACAATCGAAAACTAAAGAAAACATTAAGAAAGCTTCATCTGAAATTAAACCTAGGAGACTAATTCTAAAACCTAAGTAAAAACTAATGATAAAACTAACAAAATTTTTTTACTTTCTAATGATAGTGTAATAGTGTTTATATAATGAAAGAAAATAAGAAGGGAAATAATAAATTACTCTCCAAACCCTAGCATAGCCGCCGCGCGCTTTATTTCCGGATCCCAGCCGTCGTCGCGAGTGGGACACATAGGGTCGCGGGCGCGACCCTCTTCTGCCCAGTTTTCGTCAGTTCTCGCTTCAGATAGTCGTGGGTGCTACAAATTCCGTCGCGGGCGCGACAATTTCTCGAAAATTTTTCTTCACCGTCTTCGCGGGCGTGAACAGGACGTGTCTCGGGTGCGACCCTCTTCTGGCCGGCACGTCGCGAGTGCGATGCTTCTGTAGCGGGCGCGACCCTTTGCTGTGTTCCAGTGCATCTTTTCTTGCTGTCTGTCATAGGCGCGACGCCCAGGTCGCGGGCGTGACCTAGTTCTGCCCAGCTGTCGCGGGCGCTACACTGCCTGCTTTGAGCATTTTAAGGCGTTTTGGCTCGAATTTTCTTCTAACTCTCGATTGTCCTAGAAAAACATAAAATCATTATAACTAATATATAATTAAGGGGATAAAACAAGCAAAACACTTTATAAAATGATATAAATTCGGCTCGAAACGAGACCGAACAACACTCCCACACAAGGGTTTGCTCGCCCCGAGCAAACTAAAACAAAAAGAAAAAGAAACTAACTACCCTAACTCACTTTCATAGGAATCACGGTTGCATTTAGCATATGCAACAAGCCCTTTAAACCCTTTGGCAGCCCGAGTGGGCGAGGAAGGTCTCGTGAGGATTTATAGAAACTATACCCACAAAAGCCAAAGAAAAAGAAAACAAAAAGAAAAGAAAAGAAAAGAAAGAAGACTCAAAACTAAAGAAAAGAACGGAGGAGAAACACTTTATGAAATAAAAGAGGCTAAATTGAGACAAGAGGATTAGCATAAAGGAGGTTCAAACACACGGTCGCGAAGCTGACTACTCAAACAATGCATTCACTCAACTCAGAACAGTTAATAAGCACTATCAAGGCAACTTGCAAAACTGTTACTAGACTTCACATTTTTCACCTCGCTCATGCATCAACTTGATGGGTTCCTTGTGCTCAAGTGCAGTGCTTCTTGGCTCGTTTTTGTTTAAGTTAAGGTTCAGTTGGTTAGGATTAACTACTCAAACACCCATGCTCGATTTATTTTAGGAATTAAAGGCAGTTCCTCTCCCTATTTTGTGTCGCCCTTGGCTTGGTGAGGGTCGCAGGTTACATAGAGATTAGTTCCGCACTTATTGCAATTACCCTTTTTTTGGTGTTGGGTTTTTTCGAGAATTGAACGGCCCTGAAAGGGGTCTACTCTTCCAACATAGATCTTTTCCATTCACAAACAAGGTGCTTAAGGTGCGTGAGCGCCGCACCACTCACACCGATCTATGTAGGTGAACCAACATTTTCATATTTCTTTATTATTGTGTTAGTGTTTTCGGGAGTTGCACGGCCCAAAAAGGGGTCTACCCTTCCAACAAGGGCTACTCCATACACAAACGAAGTGCTTAAGGGGTAAGAGCGCAGTATCACTCATACCAACTCGTGTAGGTGTACTAACTTTTATTTATTTTCCAATTTTTAGTTTTTTTTTCTCTCTATTCAGAGCATGGATATTCAAGAAGCTAAAACTTTCCTCCTAAACCAAAACCATCACATTAACCAACCAAGAAGTGAATTTCTAAGGATACCACATGGTTGCAAATACAGGTGAGGTTATTATGTTTAGGTAAAGCAACAATCAAGCCTAAAGCCTATCAAGCATTCACTAACTATTCCTAACTAAGCAATTGCATTATTCTAGCAATCAACGACACAACCATACATACAAACTACCCTTAGCCGATAAAAATTTTAAAAATTTCACCTAATTTCATTAATAAGTAAAGTTGTTTCTCTTCCAAAAATTGGTAAGGCACTTATGCCACTCCACTCCCACACAAAAACTCTACAATGTCCTCATTGTGAATAAGGCGACATCACACAAAAGAAAAAGCACACAAAAGAAAAGGAAAAACACCAGCCAGCATGCATGCCGCCCCACTCTCACACAAAAAGGCCAACAGTGTCCTCATTGAAATAGAAGTAATCAAGCACACCAAAGAAAATCAAGAAACACACCAAGAAAAATAAAGAAAAATAAAATAAACTACTCACTAACCATATTAAAAAAAAGGAAAGGAAGGATATTACCTAGTTGGGTACTAATTGTACCTAAACAATGAAATCTCAGAATAATAAAACCATCTATGGAGCATCAGCCACTCCATCTCACCTCAAGACGTCGGGCACCATGTCAGAACCATTCAATGCCCGTAGTAACAAATCATGCATTCGTGAATGCATCTTGGAATGGTGAACATAAGAGCACAATCTCAATAGTACATCAGTAAATGTTAGTGCTCTCAACAGTTTATCGAAACCCTTAGAAAAGTCATAGAATTGATGGACTACAGGAATGCACACAACTTTTCTAGGCACCTTAAAAGGGGATATGACAAGTGATTCCTCCCATTGACTTGTAAATGGAGATTGGGTATACAAATCAACGGGAGGGAGTTGTAGGACCCCGGGAAAAGGGTGCACCCCTTTTCTCCGCGATGCACTAACTAAACGATCGGGAGCCGACTAAGGTTGCTTAATCCTTAAATAAGGATATTTTTATTTTATGAAATTCATTTTCGGGGTGGTGAAATTTTATTTATTTTACAAATAAATTTTTATTATTTAAATATTCGAAATTACATCGAAATAATTTAAAATAATTCAGTTTTGACCCGAATATCAGATCTAGGCCCAACAGAAAGCAAACGGGTCGCCATGGACAGCTAAAACCCGCACGGGTTTTAATTGTCCATGGGCTAGATCGTGCTTTTCTTTTGGCCAGAGAACATGGGCTGAAATTGATAAAACCCGCGAGGGTTTTATCAATTTTAGACCCTTTTTCTCTCAGTTTTAGCCTTGGATTAATATACAAAAAATACTAAATGATTTTTTAAGTATTTTGGTGTAAATCCGTATGTTTAAAATAATTAAATGGGTTATAAAAGAAATAAGAGTCGCCAGTAGATTTAAGGAACCGACAAACCATAAAATTAAGAATAAATCCGGTCTACGAAATCCGACTCTAAGTTCGGGGGTAAGGTTACGAATTCGAGAATTTTAAGAATTCTCGAATTCGCCTGTTAGAAAACAGACTCTACTAAAATCGACATTAAAATGAAAATAGAGCGGGGAGAAGTTTAATTAATTTCGCAACTTTATATTCTTAACCTGCATTATAAAACAAGGTTTTTATTTACAAAATATGCACAAGTAATGGAAATGAAATACGAATTACATAATTAAAATAACGAAAGAAACATAGGGCGAACCTCGTTGGTTTAGGAATCCGAATGCACCGATCAAAATCTTGACTTCCTTTGACTTGGAGGATGAAAGGATAAGTATGAGGATGATAGAAGGGTGATATATGGATAATGATGTGATGAGAATTTGGTAGAGTAAGAGGATAATAATAAGAGAATGGATAATAGAGAGAGTTTAAGAGAGTGTAGGTAGGATGATGATAATAGTTGGTGGAAATTTGGTAGAATAAGGGTGATAGAGGATGATTGTTGATGAAATGAGAGTGATTATGAGGGGGTATTTATAGGTGATGAGGTGAGGGATTTGGAGGGAAATGGAGGGAGACACATCCCTAGGATCATGCTCTCCATCTCAATGAAAGATCAAAACCCGTGCGGGTTATGGGAGGTCAAGGCAGAAGGTCAAACCATGTGGGCTAAAATCAAGGATGATCAAAGATGTTGGCGCCAACTTCTGGAAATTAAAACCCGCGCGGGTTTTATAATATCCAGGCACGGATCGCTGACGTGGACGGAGCCAAAACGACGCGCTTAGGTAAAACAAAACCCGCACGGGTTTTGAAGCCTCTGGGCTGGGGCGCACCTTGGGCCTGTTCTGGTTCTGGGCCGCCTCCTTAATCAAAACCCGTGCGGGTTTTGTTCTTGATAGTGGGCCACCTTAAACTTGTTTTTGTTTGCTTTGCTTGTTACATTGGCCCAATGATGTATCCGACCCAGATGTTTCATTTAAACTCTTGATATGTTGGGATTATATCGGTGTAAATCCCGGTGTCTACAGAGAGCCTCTACTTTGATAGAGTCCGAATAGGACTAAGGTCAAAGTAGACTTGATGTCTGTCTTGACGCTGGTAGTGCTCTTTTACATGGCGACCAGGTGACGTTGCTGCTGATGGTGTCGTCGATAACCTTTAGGTAGCAACCATTTGACGACTGATGCTAAGGATGTCGTTTGGAGACCTTTAAGTGGAACCCGTTTGAACGACTGCTGCTGATGAAGAGATCGTCGGTAACCTTTAGGTGGTAACCGTTGGACGACCGATGCTAAGAATGTCGTTTGGAGACCTTTAAGTGGAATCTGTTTGAATGACTGATGTTGCTAACATCGTCAGAGTCCTTTATGTGGAACCCGTTGGACGACTGTTGCTGACGACATCGTTGGAGGCCTTTAGGTGGCAACGGTTGGATAACTGTCGTTGACGACATCGTTGGAGGCCTTTAGGTGGCAACCGTTGGATGACTGTCGCTGATGGTGCTCTTTTATACGGCAACCGGATGACGGATGGTCCCTTTTTAGCGGCGACCCGATGATGGTGCTCTTTTATACGACAACCTGACGATGGATGGTCCCTTTTGGCGGCGACCAGATGATGGTGCTCTTTTCTGTGGCAACCTGAAAATCATCAGAAAAGTAAGTATTAGTTTTCGCAAATGCAAATGAGTTCAGATTTTTTACCTGAATCTTGGGAACCCTTTGACAACTTAACTCTATGCACATTTCTAGACTTTTTTTTTTGTTATGCAGGACTAATTTGTACTTTTTTTTTATTATTTTAATGCAAGACTCTTTATGAATTTTATTTCTTATTTTATATGTAAAACTCGGTGAATGCACGACTTTATTTTATTAATGCTCATCTGAAAGATTTTCTACATGACGGGATTAATCCCAACTTAATCCCGCTTCCCCAAAAAGAAAAGAAAACAAAAGAAAACAAAAACTTAAGTGTTAGAGTAGACTCGAGCAAAAATTTAAGAACCGAGCATCATTGGGTAATGATCCGAAACATTAAAAATGCAAGAACGGGCCAAATTAATTCTCGGGCCCAATTACAATCAGGAATAGGTGGGCTGAATGGAGGCAGCCCATATCAACAGAAAACCCACGCGGGTTTTCTCTTCAGCAGGCTCTGGGCCTTGGCTTGGACAGGCGCGCGCGTGGATTTGGACACATCAAAACCTGCGCGTGTTTTGATATTGCTTTTTTTTTTCTAGCCGTTGCAAATAAGCTAAAATCATGGGATATGGAGGGCAACGACTATGTGATCGTTGCTGGTTGCATTTTCTCCATTTTTGATCATAAATGGAGGTGTATAAATACTCCATGTTATGCATATAATCATCACTACTCATCACTACTTCCAAGCCTTCATCACATATTCTCCTAAAACTCAAAGAAAACTTGCCGGTTCTCATGGCATTCGAGAAGAAACTTGCAACTTGGATGAACACCTTGCCCAAAGAAGAGAAGAAAGAGCTCGGAAGATACAAGTTAACGAGCTTGATGAGTCTTCGACAAGTGAGAATTAACAGCGATTTTCTCCGTGCGGCGGAGACTTTTTGGGATCCGAAAATGCATGTCTTTCGCTTAGCGTGGAAGGAGTTATGTCCGCTTCCGGAGGAATGGTCCTCAATCCTAGGGACAAATCACTTTGCTCGGCCGACGTCGCCTCCAACGCCAGCAGACATCCCTAAGCAATACAAGGAGCTCTTATGACTTCCTTCTCAGGTCATCAGAAGCGCAATATTCGGCGAAAAGGTACACTTCCAAACCATAGTTGAATATTTTCAATCTCCCGATACCTTGGAATACAGTCCTGTGATACGAGTGCGAGCGCTCGTATTATGTCTCCTTGGCGAGTTTTGTTTTTATCACGGCGACAGAAGAACCGGACCGGCGAATTTGATCCAAATCGTCGACGACATGTCCCGAGGCTACAATCTCGTGCCTCTAATGTTAGCGGAAACCATGATGGGCTTGGATGATCAGACTCCAGAACATGACTTTCGAGGAAGCCCGTTGCTACTTCAGGTATTTCACTCTCCTTTTCACCTCTACTTGGTTTCTGCCTCTGATGTCTGCAAAACCCGCGCGGGTTTTGTTCTTTTTTTTTTTTTAGTTAGTTAGTTTGGGATATTGGCATGCAATCTAACCCTAGCTAATTGTTAGGCAGATCTGGTTGATGGATCACTTGGGTCTCATTGAAGAATCCCGAACTTCATTGGCGTTGGCGAACTATTGTTAGAGAAAGAGGAAATATACCGACCTTCGCTCGGTAACAGAATGGATCGCATTCTAGAAGGAGCCTCAGGAGATCTTATGGTGGATCGAATGGTGGCACATTTCCGAATATGTGTCCCATGACTTCCGCAATGCTTATGTGTGTCTCGCTGGCTTGACGCACATGACCTTTTATTTTTCGGCGCGAGTGAAGCACCAGATGGGTCGCAAGCAGGACATCCCTGAGCTCCTGTGTGAGACTTCTGATCAATTGAAGCTTCGAGGCTCGGTGATTGAGTCGTGGTTGAAATACTGGGAAAGAAGGCCTACTCTCAAAGCCCCTCCAAAGATACACATGTCTCATATTGCCGATACTGACTACCATGGATGGCTGATTGCTGCTGTTGAATCTCGCCGCGGTGGGGAAGTGAGAAAGAGACAAGCATCTGCAAAGGAAAGACTGGGTCCTCGTACATCGGTAAAGGACCTCCTGGGCGCGAGAGACTCGGTGAAGGATAGACTCGGTCCGAGAGTGGAGGTACAAAAACCAAGTAGGTGGGCCTATAAGCCCAAAGACAAAGAGAAAACTCTTAACGGACCTAGAGACAAGGAGACTGACCACGAGACATCTGGCGAAATAGAGAAAGTGAAGCAAGATTAGAAGATGGACTGAAATGAAGGAACTGAAACTGCTTTGCCAGAATAGTCTTTCATTTAATTATGTCTTTTGAATTTTCTTATGTTACAAGTAGTGTACTTGCATTATCAATTAATAAAGAAGAAATATTGTTCACGATCATTGTATTCTTGCAAACTTTATTTCTCTTATATACATGGGCCTTTATTAAATATATCCCAAGTGTCTGAAAATTGGTTTTCCAGTTGCTTGGTTATATTAAGCATAGTATCGCTTGAGTTGATCCAAATTCGTGGGCTGAATTACATCTTCTCCATCCATAGTAGCAAGCTGTAACAGTGGTTTGTGAGACCTCGGTTTTGTCGTTCTCTCTCAGAGAGCTAGGGGCCTTGGCTAGAACTAATCGACTTTAGGTGAGGTTTAGGATCACAAGATAACAAGAGGTTTGTGGTGACAACAGAACAAACACAACTATGGTTCAGTCAAATGGAAACAATGGGTGTCGGGAGATTTCGGGACACAAACAATAATAAGGACAAGGGTTCCGCAACTAGAAAGCAACAAAATAGTAGAATCAAGCGACAATCATGTTAGAATAAACCCACCGGATTTCCCTTTTCAAGGATAATCCGGATTAACTTCCTACAAGCCCACCACGGACCCGGAGGGTTAAAGAAACGGGACTCTCTAGTTAGCTCCTATTCACTTTCGCGAATAGAATACTAACTATCCCAATTCCAACCTTCTAACTCAAGTGTTGGATGTATTCGGGATCTTTCGTACCCCAAATACATCCCACTTGAGGGAAGAATAGGAGTTGGAAGTTGATTCCACTACAAATTACCTCCTAAAATTGCCAATCCAAATACACCATTCACATCCTTAGTTTCTCCCTAACCCATAAGGGTTCTAGCCTCTAATCATCTTATCCAACATGCTAACAATAATAATAACTTCATTCATACTTAAAAAGAGAGTATCTAGATATTCAAAGCAACAATAACAACAATCAACAATCAACAAACACCAAGTAATCTAATAACAAAAATATAGATTAAAGAGTAATTAGATGAACTAAAGAGGGTAAGAGTTAAGAAATGCTCATTAATTTGATGCCAAAGGAAGATGCTCCAGAATAATAAGAATCCAATGCTCCAATAATAAGATAAGTCTTCAAAACTTCAATAGAAATCCAATGAAATCCAGTGCAAGAGCAATAATCCAAGTATAAACTCTCACTAATCACTAAGGAATCACTCTAATTGAAAGCTAAAATGTTGCTAATTGTGATAGAATATGATAAAAAATTCTCCCTCTGCTAAAAGACCTAAAAGCAATATATATAAGCAAAGTTAGTTACTCAAAACTCATCACTTCACTCAGCAGAAAAAATGCGTAATTGCAGGGGACCGTAGGTACGGTCTATGGGATCGTAGCTACGGTCCTACGTAACTCCTGCAAATTTCTCTCTTCTTCGCTGCACCGTAGGTACGGTGTGTCATGACTGTAGGTACGGTCTGGCGATTTAGGTCAGGCGAAACTTCTCTCCTTCGCATCGTAGTAGGTGCAGTCTCCCAAGACCGTGGGTACGGTCTCACTCGATCACTTCACTTTCTGCTCATGCTTTGCACCCACCGCAGGTGCAGTCATCAGGACCGTGGGTACGGTCCAGCTCGGCCACAATGATGTTCTAGGCGTAGCGCCTGCTACAAAAAGGGTGACAGGGGCTACGCTTGGTGCGTGAGACAGCGATTGGACGCGAGGGAGGGTAGCGCCCGCTACGTTGAGCGTGGCGGGGGCTACGCCTAGGCAAACTTCAGCGAAGCTCTATCTTTTGATCCGTTCGATATGTCCGGCTTTCCCGCTTCCTTCGCCTTTGTCTCGACCATGCCCCGGGAAATCTCGGGATTCCCAAAGTAGCTGCAAAATGACCCTTTTTACCATGTTTTGAGTAAAAACTCCAAAATCTACAAAATAACTAAAAACGTATTAAAAGTTATTAAATTAAACCACAAAACAAGTCAAAAGCCTAAGGATTTAGTAGTATTTAGTCACAAAATTGGGTCAAAACACAAGCCGAGCTGCTCCTCCTGGCAAAATGTCCTTAATCATGTAAGGACCCTTCCAATTAGGTACAAATTTTCCTCTTGGATCTTGTATAGGTGCCCTCATCTCCCTAAGCACCAAATTACCTACTTGAAGTGAATGACTTTTCACCTTCTTATTAAAAGCACGAGTGATCCTACTTTGGTACACGTGCACATTATGCAATGCCCTCAATCGCCTTTCATCCATTAATATTAACTCCTCGAACCTTGCCCGAGCCCATTCTGCTTCTGGCAGTTGACTTTCTGCTACTACTCGTAGCGAAGGGATTGCTACTTCTATCGGTAGGACTGCCTCCATCCCATATACCAAAGAATATGGTGTTGCACCTGTAGATGTTCGTATTGAGGTTCGGTATCCCTACAGGGCAAATGCTAATTTATCCGGCCAATCTTTGTAAGTGACAACCATTTTCTTGATGATTCCCGCTACTGTCTTATTGGCCGCTTCCACGGCTCTATTAGCTTAAGGTCGGTATGGCGAAGATCGGTGATGCTGAATTTTGTAAGTGGCGAGCAAAACTTCCTTCCGAAAATGGCTTCCATTGTCACTAATGACCTCATGAGGTACTCCATATCGATATATGATGTTTTGGAGAATGAATTTGGCCACTTGCTTGGACGTGAGCTTGGCAAATGAGGCTGCCTCTACCCACTTAGTGAAGTAATCGATGGCGACCAATATGTACTCATGTCCTCATATTCCAGTTGGGTGTATCTTGCCAATGAAGTCGATACCCCATACTGAGAACGGCTATGGAGATGTCAAAGTAGTTAGGTATGATGGGGGTTGATGCTGTAGGTTGGCATACTCTTGGCATTTGTGACACTTTCCAACAAACTCTAAGCAATCCGCCTCCACAGTGGACCAAAAATAACCGGCCTTTTGAATCTTCTTCGCTAGCATACGTCCATTCATGTGGGGACCACACTCTCCTCCATGTACAGTAGCCATGACCTCCTTGGCGCTCTTAGCATCGATACATAATAAATTAATGCTCGTAGGTGATTTTTTGTAAAGGCGATCTTGGATCAAGCAGTATTGTGCTGCTAGAGACCTAATCGCTCGCTGTCCTCGAGCATCCAACTCAGCTGGATATTCTCCTTTCCGAAGAAAATTGTATATGTCATGGAACCATCCCTCAGTCTCGTCCTCTTGTGCCTCCATGTTGCAAACATATGCAGGTTCAGCCTGTCGTTCTACTACTACTGGTAATTGGAGCGTGCCTGATGGTATCGATATCATTGAAGACAACTTGGCTAGGGCGTCAGCTAACTCATTGTGATCCCTTGAGAGGTACTGGAAGCTGATTTACCTCGAATTGGTCGGCAAGTCCCAAGAGCTTCTGCTGGTTACCGTAAGACATTCATTCCGGACCTTCCATGCATTTTTAGCCTGATTAATGATGAGGCTAGAATCTCCGAAGACTTTTATGTGACGTATTCCCAAGGTCAATGCAGCTTGTAAGCCCTTGATGCATGCTTCATATTCGACAGCGTTGTTAGTAGCATAAAAATCCAACTTCACAGACACAGGGACATGTGCCCCTTCTAGAGAGATTAGTAGTACTCCTACTCCGCAGCCCATTTGATTGGAAGCTCCGTCGAAATACATTTCCTATGTTATTTCGTCAGTGAAGAATACATCCTCATCTGGAATTCCAAGTGAGTGCTCGGAGGTTCCTGTGATGGTGAAGCAGCTAGGAAATCTGAAACAACCCATCCTTTGATTGATTTCTTAGGCAGGTACTGAAGATTGAACTCCGAAAGCATGACCACCCATCGAGCAATGCGGTTTTTGATGGTAGGTTGCTCCATGATGAACTTGATGGGATTATTCTCAGCTATAACATACACTGTATGTGAAAGCATGTAATGTCTTAACTTCTTGGTGGCCCATACTAGTGCAAGAGCCATTTTCTCTATGTCTGCGTATCGACTTTCATAGTCCAAGAACTTCTTGCTCAAGTAGTAGATGGCGCTCTCCTGACCTTTAACCTTTTGAGCTAGCGTAGCCCCCATTGTAGAGCTAGTCACAGTAAGGTAAAGGAGTAGAGGCTCATCTGGTACTGGTGGCATGAGGATTGGAGGATGCTATAAATACTCCTTGATTTTGTCAAAGGCCGCTTGACATTGATCGTCCCATTCTACTTTGCTTCCTTTCTTTAATTTCTTGAACAAAGGTTCACAAGTCATGGTGAGCTTTGAAATGAACCTGCTGATATATTTAACTCGTCCTAGGAAGCCTCTGATCTCTTTTTCTGTCTTGGGAGGTTGCAACTCTTGGATAGCCTTTATCTTGGAAGGGTCAACATCAATGCCTCGTTGGCTAACCACATAACCCAGCAGCTTCCCAGAGGTAACACCGAAGGTGTACTTTGCTGGATTAAGCCGCATCTTGTATTTGCGAAGTCGTAGAAAGAACTTGCTAAGGTTAGGAATGTGCTCCTCCCTTGTTTTAGACTTAACAATCATGTCATCCACATAAACCTCTACCTCTATGTGCATCATGTCATGAAGTAGGGTGTTGGCAGTTCTTTGATATGTTGCTCGAGCATTTTTGAGACCAAAAGGCATAACCACATAACAGTATGTTCCTCATGGCGTAGTGAATGAGGTTTTCTCCATGTCTTCTTCTGCCATTTTGATTTGGTTGTAACCAGCATATCCATCCATAAAGGATAGGAGTTCATGTCCGCAAGTGTTATCCACTAATATATCGATGTGAGGTAAAGGGAAACTATCCTTGGGACTAGCTTTATTAAGGTCTCGAAAGTCCATGCACACATCTTTCTTGGGCACCGGAACAATGTTACCAATCCATTCAGGATATTGGACTGTCTTGATGAATTTAGCGTTAAGCTGCTTGATTATTTCCTCCTCAATCTTCTTAGCCCATTCTGGCTTGATCCTCCTAGCCTTTTGTTGAACCAGTTTTGTATTAGGAAGCAAAGGTATGGTGTTCTCCACAATTTCCCTGTCAATCCCAGGCATGTCCTCGTAGGACCATGCGAAAACGTCCACAAACTCTTTGAGAAGCTCCGTGAATGCTACCCGTTCTTCTGTTGTGAGTGAACTACCTAACTTCAACTCCCGAGGTTGCTCTTCTGTGCCCACGTTTATGGTGATGGTGTCTTTCAACACCGCCATTTTATGCTCATGTTCATTAGAAAATTCTTTTAAGGGTTCACTAAATTCCAGATTATTATGGGCGCAGCAGTTCAAGGAAGAGGGGAAAGGTTCATCTTATTGAATGCAGAAAGGAATACATCGCCGGCAGACTCAAGACCACACTCACTTGACTCTGGACCCTTAAGACTTGACCCTATGTCCTTGGGAACAGACTCTCCTACAGATAAAGCAAAATTATTCTCCTCAGCGTCGACCCACGAGACCGCCTTAACTTCTCCGTCTTCATTAATCATGGAACTTGGATCGAAGCTTGGGTTGGACAAAGCAGCAATAATAACATCAGCTTCAGACTTCTCTTGGACGACTTCTTGTCCAAACATCATGCCAAAAATGTTGCTCCCAGCAAGATGAGTCTATTCTAATGGAGGCTGTTTGTCCCGAGCGGGAACAAAGACAGTAGCCATATTAATGGAGCAATCATCTAAGACTTCCAATCCAGCAACTTGAATTCCCTTGTTATTCAGTAAAAGGGCTCAGGGAACCCATAGTAGGGGAAGTCATCACCTTCCCTAACAAACTGCCCATTAAGAGTAAGTGGATAGGGCTTCCTCTGGAATAAAGTGGGAGGATTATCCATCCTCTTCTGTTCAGTTATAGCCATCTTTGCGAGCCTGATCTCCTTCTCAGTTGGCTTGTAGCCTAAGCCGAACCTTCCCTGTTGCTTGAAAGTCTTCAAAACAGGAGGAAATTTATTCTTCGGATTCTTATCCAATGGCATTCCCGGGAAATATCCTTGTTTCTTGAGCATAGCATGTACCTTGGAATTTGAGTAGGGATCGAAGTCAAAAGGTGCTTCATCCTGGCTCATCATCGCCACAAGCTCAAAATTGTGGAGTCCTTCATCCATTGAGTTGTGCTCCACTTCAAGAGTTGACTGTTTAGGGGTGAAAACAGCATTGATAGATTCTGCTGAGATGGTGATCACTTGATCTTGAACCAGCATTTTCACCTTTTGATGTAGAGTGGATGCTACAGCATTACACTCGTGAAGCCATGGTCTCCCTAATAGCAAATTGAAAGAGGTTGGAATGTCTAGCACCACAAATTCCACATTCCGAATGACGCTGCCGGTAGTGATTGACAACAGTATAGATCCGGCTGATTTCCGAGGCGAATTGTCATATGCCCTTAGTTGTACACCGTTCTGAGCCAAGTGTTGTTGTTGAACCCCTAATTTTTACGCCGTCCTCCAAGGGCACACATTTACAGCTGAACCGTTGTCAATTAGAACCAGTGGGATAGTTTTGTTGGAGCATTGCACTGTATGATACAGGGCTTTGTTGTGAGATGCTCCTCCTTGAGGTAGATCTTCAATCCCAAAAGTAATCATCTCCTGTTGGGTAGTAACATGAGCAACCAATGACTCGGGAGTTGTTGTGGGAGATACCGTAAGTGGTGTAAGGGCATCCAACATCTTTTGTCTATGAGCATGTGATGTGCATATGAGTTGCCATATGGTAACTTCTGCCCTTGTCTTTTTGAGTTGAGAAAGAAGAGGATCTTCAGGGGAGACCTGATTGTCATTGTCGACCATTGGTGTTGGGTTAGGAACAGTCACTGGGGTGGTGGTATTCCTATGGTTGCGGCGGCCAGACCGAGTAAGAAATGCCACATCATCTGGTTCATCTTTCTCCATCCACTCTGTCTCAGAATGCTCATACTCATCATCTTCATCAATGTCCTAAATCCCATGGATGAAAAGACCTTCAGGAAAACCAACTACTTCGGGGACAAGTTGGCCTGTTTCTACAATCAGAGTAGAGGGATCGAAGCTGAAATCCCCGCAGAAAATAGCATCTGCATGCTCAGGCATAGGATTACTTTGATTGTTTGGTCTCTTGGCAGCTTTTGGCATTGGTAATGTCCCTGCCCTAATCAAATCTTCTATTTTGTTTCTGAGAGTCCAACATTTCTCAGTGTCATGCCCTCGGCAACGGTGATAGTGGCAAAATTGGTTGGCATCCCAGTTTCTGCCTTTGATTTATGGCTCTTCTTTCGGTAAGGGCAAAACCAAGATACCCTTCTTGACCAGACGGTCGAGAGCCTGAGAGTAAGGGACATCCAATGGAGTATAGGTCTCGTACTTCAGCACATAAGGCCCTTTGCGCTGGATAAAGTTAGTCTCCATAATCTTAGGAGGGTGGCTAGCCGCACTAGTGGCCCTCCTGTTGGAGCTGGACCCTTTCCATCCAAGAAAGTGGTCTTATCATGGTGTATCGCCTCTAGTTGAACACAGATGTCTTTTAGGTAGTCAAAGTCTTTAACGACATGGTACCCCAAATGTTTGGATAGACTGCTCTTGAGTCCTTGGTTAAAGGTAGATAACTGCAAGCGGAGAGGAATTGTCTCATTGATGTGGGACAATTTTGTATGCCATCTTTCAAAGTAATCCATAAAGGACTCATCTTCTCGTTGCTTCATGGCGGTTAGGTCATCCACCATAGCTTGCTTCTTCTGGATGCAGGTGTAATGGTGGATAAAATCCTTAAACAATTCACTCCAGTTGGCTTTGATTTGAGGGGATAATGCATGATACCATATCTTTGCTTCACCATCTAGAGTGGATGGGAAGACGTGCGGTAGAATATAAGTCAACATCAATCCGGTTTAAATGTGCCAGCCTCATGAACTCCTCAATATGATGAATAGGGTTCTCAGAAGGTTTGAACCTAATATTTGGCACTTCAACTTTTTCAGCTATCTTTAGAGTTGGCTGAACAGGCAATGGAACCTCCAAGTATTTTTCAGCAAAGGCCGGGACAGAACTAATTGCTTTGGTGAGACTTTCTAGCTTCTGCTCAAGGGCTTTAACAGCGGGGTCCCTTGTAGGTTTTGACACTTCAGGTGTGTTAACCTTAGCCTTAGATATCCCTATTCCTCCAGAGTTTGAGGATGTCTTGATGATTTCAGGATCAGACTCATATCCTTGCATTTCTTCGTCATCCTCCTCAACATTCAGCCCTAACTTGGTGTTGATCTTAGTGACGGCCTGTAGCATACCATCCATTACCTGTTGTTGTTCACTCATCCTTTTGCTCATCTTCTGTTCCTGCTCTAGGGTATTAGCGAACACAAGACCTTGCATTTTGGTATAGAGCTCGTCTAAATGCTTCGTGATGTTGGCTTCAGTGTTTTGGATCGGGACTTCTTGGAATTGCTCTCCAGACATGATGCAGTCGCTAGTTGCAGATGGATTATAATGTGGGTTCGGAATCAAACGACCAGGTCGTGGATCTCGAATGCGGGCTCAGAGTTGATCACCAATGATGCCTGCATGGAAATTCAAAGTTAGAACACTCGATGACATACTCTGACACGTACTACCCGATGCATGCATGCCCTAAAAGACCTATATGATCCTAACTGACTCGACACATATATGCTGACGCAAAGGACTCACCCACTTTTCGGGAGTGTATGATCTAACTCTATATGAACCTATGGACAAAATATTATAAAGGGCCGAATAAAGTCAAATAGCGAGCGGGACATAAGTTGATAGGTTCAAGTCAGTGTTTCTCAATTCGGATGGGCCCAAACCATAGGCCAACCGTTTTAAGGAGAATCCGTAACTTGAACTAGCAACTTACACAGCTCAAGCCACAATGACTATTATGCGGACTATAATAATGCTTAACAAGACTGATGACCCATTTTTTTATCCTCTTTTTTATTTTTTACCTTATTTTGCATTTTTTTTCTTTTTTTTTAGTCGAGGAAAATGGATATTGCAAAGGATTGAATAAAGTCAACAACAAGCGAGTCATAATTAATTTATAAGTTTAATCAACAAATCCAATATGGTTGGGCCTAACAACGGGCCGACCATAAATGCGGTGAACTCATTAATTAAATCGACAAATTAATTTCCTCGAGCTTAGTGACTATTATGCAATCTAAAACGCTATCCATTAACTTTGTTGGTCTTTTTTAATTAATTTTTTTGGACCTTTGTTAGGAGAATTTTGTAAAGGGCCATATAGTATCATCAAAGATGAGTCGATTTTTATTTATTAATCAAGATAATCACTATTCAATTATAAATGGGCCCTTCCACTTGGGCTAACCATGATGCCTTTGGACTTAATTATTCTAATTAATAAATAATCATTTTCTCAACCCAATGAATTTTATATGGACTAGAACAAAACCTCTAAACTAGGGTCGACTCTAAAACAAGAGAAAAAGGGGGAGGGGTAGCACATAGCATATAACATACAACATGAAGGGATACCCTAAACCAACGCTCTATGTTCATGGATTTTTCTATGGTTGGATTACATGGCCTACCGGACGTTTTCATCTCCGTGCTCCATACCCTAGGGTAAGGAATGTGAGGTATTTCTCAAAGAACTTCAAGGAAGCCCTATGAGTGTAACGCGAGGAGAGAGGGGACCAAATGCTTGGCGATGTAGGGTGCATCCCTGATAGGCCGCAAGCGCACGGGTGTACGTGTAGCAAATATCAAGGTCGATCCCACAGGGACTTTTCCTTTCAACGCACTGAACTAGCCTCCTAGTTGATCGCTAAGCCGATCGGGTTTTTGTTTTGAATCAACTAAATCTAACTCTAATCACAAACAAGGTCTAAACAAACGAATATTCACTGAACTATTCTGATGAAATCAAGGGAAAAAGGTGTTCAGGGGATGAAACCTAAGTCAAATAACGAATCAACGATGTAGATTGAACTTTCATTTCATTAATTTGCACAATCAAGGTTCGATAATCGCATAGAGTACTTCACAATGAGATTTTGCCACTAGAGCGAATTGCCAAGACTAACCAAGCACCTACTTTCGTGGTTATTTCGATTTAGTCAAGGTTAAAGATCTAATTATCTCAAGAACCCTAGTTAAAACTTCTATGTCTAGATAATTTTAACTAGTTCAATCTAGGGTTTCGGGTAATCAAACTTCTCCTTTCGGTATTTCATTCAACAACCTATTAACATGCAATTGGTGATCAAGCAAAAGAAATAACAATTCAATTCAAAGACCAAATAGATTGAAACAAACTAAATTCATGATTATTCAATCCAACAAAGTCAATTCATCAAGCAACTTCAAAGGTTCATCCCCTAAACTAAAAGAACTACTCACAATTCATGTTTAAAACTACAAAGCAATTGAAGTCTATTCTAGAAAGCATATGAAAATCTATGAGAGATTGAGAAATAAACCCAAGTGAAGAACAAACTTGCTAGGAATCAACAATGGAGGACTTTTGCTCCTCCACTTCAAAGTATGTTCAAGTTGCTCTTCGATCTTCAATCTTCTCTCAATCTTCAATGGTGGATGGAATATGGAATATGGATATGATTAGGGCATGGAATGGAAGATGGTGGAATGATTCCTCTCTACTCGGCCGAAAATCAGCATAATATAGGCAAATATCAACTCAAAACCGCCGAAAATGAAAAGACAGGAGAGGCACGGACCGTGCCAGGGGTGGCACGGACCGTGCTCATAGTGACACGGACCGTGCCCCCCTAGGCACTACCCGTGTCGCTTCACTGCACACAATTCTTCACGTTCTGGTCATAGGCACTACCCGTGCCACTGCAGACACCACCCGTGCCACTGTCTTTTTCAGGCCTAGGAGTACTTTGGGCCATTGTTTGGGCTTGGGTGATCCAACATCTCACTTCTTGGTCCTTTAAGCTCATAACTTGGATCTACACTTGCTTTTTGGGCTCGGTTTACATCGATTCTTCACAAATTCCCTACAAAACTCACCAAACTCCAAACCAAGTGTAATATGGGAAATTCGGGTATAAAATAACATAATCAAATCAAATATTCCCCAAATTCTCATCAAAACAACCAAGTTCTCATATATACGAGAAACACTTATCAAAATCCCCCATGCTTAGTCCTTGCCTGTCCCTAAGCAAGTCCAAACTCAAAAGAAAAGGCAAAGAAAGAAAAAGAAAGAAAATAAAAGAAAACGGGACAAAAAGACTCAAAAAAACTCAAAGCAAAAGTAAAAAGACTCAAAAGTAAAAATTAACGAAAACGAAAATTTTTATTTAATTACAAATCTGCAGGATGGCAATGATAGAACATTCAATCAACCCAATCTAATCTAAAGTACAACCCAAGAGTGAAAAAGAAGCCAATTTACACAAGTAAATGAAGACAAATTATTCAAGAATGGTACTCATCAAGTTCAACCAATCACCCTTAATCACCGAATGAGATAAGAAGGCACATGTTAAGCATGAAACTAGGTATGAATGAAGAGCAAACTCACTTTCTTGGGAATGTGGAAGCACTCCTCTCATGTGTTTAAATACGAAAAATCATTGAAAGTTCGCTCAAATACTCAAACCAAAGTCACAACCAACCACGTACTTGCTAAGAATCTCAACTCTCCACCGCAATTTGCAAAGCAACAATGACAATCAAGAGGACTTTCAAGGGTTGTAACGGGACTAGGGTTAAGGGTAAGGAGTGGATAATATTTGGGAATTGTGGAGCTAAAAGCCAAAGCTTGAAATTATTTCACACCAATTCGACATACATACACTCTCACCACTTAAAATCAATCCAATTCAACCCCACAAACAATTGGAAACTTGCCTCAAAACAAAAGAAACACAATGTCAAACATTTTATTCATTTTTTCTTCTTTTTCTGCGGAATTCTCCGATTTTTTCTTTTTCGCTTTTTTCTGTTTTTTTTCTTCTGATTTTTTTTCCCTTTTTTTCTTTTTTCTTGCTTCTTGAATGAAACATACACACTTATAAACAACACACACTAGGCAAGCTACCAATTCCAACCAACAACCTCAATGCACATAATTTGGGGAATCAAATCAATATTTACAATTCAAACCAATCCCCATCACAAACCAAACCACCAAAGTAACCACAATCAACCCAACTTCATATTCAACACATTTCAAGCAATGGCTTAAGGGTAGGAAATATATAATCGGCCAAGGCTCATAATATGGGTTCAAGAAGAGAAAAAGTCAAGGCTAGAAAGGGTTAACTAAGGATATTATGATGTAAACGGGTGGTCAAGGCTTGCGGGTTCAAATCCTAATGCCTCTATCATCTTGTCAATGTACAACGCATAGCAATTTCAAGGAGATGCAAAGCAAATGAAGAAGGATGCCACAATGGTGAGTCACTCATGGAAATTAGACTAATAAAAATGATTAGTCTTTTCTTTAAGGCTTATGTGGACTCACGGGTAGCGCTCAACAATCATTACCCAGTTTGAAAGATATGCATATGCACAACTCACTCTTACAATAGATACAAAAGCAATCGGTCTTACTATCCTAGCACAATTCTCACAACAATTAGCTTCACAACTCAAGTCAATTCACAGTCTTTCACAAACGGCCTATACAGGATCAAATCAAGTCAAAAGAAAACTATCACGCCAAATCTTATATCAAACAGTTTTTTTTTTTAATTTTCTGATTTTTTTCAATTTTTTTTAAAAACTTTTTACAAGCCTAAAAATGAAAATAAGAAAATAAGAAAACGAAAACGAACTACGAAAAGAGGAAATTAAAACTACAAACAAATCTAGAAAACAAAGAAAATAAAAATAAAACAAAAGAAAAAGACTCAAAACAAGTTAAAAATCAAAAATAAAAACGACTCAAAACACACATATCCACAAAAAGTTTACACAAATCCCCCCATGCTTGAATCGAGCATTGTCCGCACTGCGAAACATCACCCGAGAAGCAAAGGAAGAAAACACAAATCTAGAAGAATCAAATATAAAAAGAAGAAAAATAAGGAAAAATTTTAGAAAATCCTAATAAAAATGAAAATAAAATCTAAAAAGCTTGGGTTGCCTCCCAAGAAGCGCTTATTTACCGTCCTAAGCTTGACCAGGGTACCTCTCAACCTGGTGAATAGTCCATAACTCCATAGCCAATGGCTTTTGGAGCTTCACATTGCACAGTACCTCCAAACATCTTCAAATTGACCCCACAGCTTGGGTCAAACTCTTCACCTCCTTCAAAAATGGAGGGATCTCCATCATCAAACCTGAAAGTCTCATCTAATGTACCCTTGTAAATAACATAAGGCACGTTCTTGATGATGTTAGGTGGGAGCAAAATTTCTTTTATTCCCACCCTTGCATCGCCAAGTTCATGGCCTTTATCAATAAATAAACCACAAGAATTTGCAACAAAATGGTCACGAGATTTCTCAAGCTTTTCACTCTCCACTACATGCACACAATCATCTTTCTTTTCACAAATCAAACCATCAACATTCTTATCCTTCTCACCAAACACATCAACACCAAAGCAAGGGGAAACGCCACGTGGCAAAACATCACGGAATAAATCAAACTCAAGTTCATGTTCCCCTATCCTAAACTTCATCTTTCCACATTGTACATCTATGACACACCCTACGGTAGCAAGAAAAGGTCTCCCCAAAATGATTTGGGTACGGGAATCTTCGGGCATATCAAGGATGACAAAATCAATCGGCACATAGCAATCACCCACCTTAAGGGGAAAATCCTCCAAAATACCCTTAGGGTACTTGATAGAACGATCCGCCATTTGCAATGACATGGTAGTTGGTCTCAACTCTCCTAGGTTCAACCGTTCATACAAAGAATAGGGCATTAAGCTTACACTAGAACCCACATCACACAAAGCTCGGTCAACGGTTAAGCTACCTAGGCCACATGGAATACTAAAGCTTCCCGGGTCCTTAAGCTTAGGAGTAAGCTTGTTAAGAACCACGGAACTACATTCTTCAGTCAAAGCGACTTCCTCAATTTCATCAATTTTCCTCTTTTTAGAGAGGATTTCTTTCAAAAACTTTGCATACAAAGGCATTTGAGATAAAACATCCAAAAACGGCACATTCACATTCAATTGCTTTAACATATTAAAGAACTTGCCGAATTTTGCATCAAATTTAGCCTTAGCATATCTTTGAGGAAAGGGTAACGGTGGTTTGTAAACTCTAGGTGGAGATGAGGTCGGGTTTCGGTGTTCTCTTTTGAATGCTCACTCTCAAGGTCTTTCTCTCTTTCAAAACCAACAACATTCTCACTAGGCCTCTCAACCTCTTTCTCAACCACAACTCCCCCATGCTTGGCATTTGGCACGCTAGGTCCCTCATATTGTGTCCTACTCCTCAAAACAATGGCATTACATTGTTCCTTAGGGTTAGGATCGGGCTTTCAGGGAAGCATTACCTGAGGGTTATTGGAGGTACCAGCTTGAATGGCAATTTGATTCTCAAGCATTTGAGTGTGGGTGCTCATAAGGTCAACTTTAGTAGCTAAGGCCTTAATCACCTCATCTTGTCTTTGTTGATGCTCAAGTTGCCGTTGTTGGTGATGTTGTTGAGACAACATCAAAGCTTGTATCATAGCCTCTAGGTTAGGCTTTTGGGGAGCTTGTGGTGGAGGTGCTTGGGGTTGTCTTTGTCCTTGGGGTTGACCCATTTGGTTATTGTTCCGGTAAGAAAATTTCGGGTGGAACCTAAAGCCGGGATTGTAAGTATTGGAAAAAGGGTCAAAGTTTTGCCTATTAGAAGGGTTACCAACATAGTTAACCACTTCGGTCGATTCATTACTAACCAACCCACTAGGACAATTCAAGGTCTCATGCTCATATGATTGACACGACGCACATGGTTGGGGAGGGGGAGCATTCACATTCAACATATCCATCTTCTTAGTCATGGCATCCAACTTAGCATTCAACATAGAAATGGCATCAACTTCATACTTACCTCCCGTTCTCTTGGAACGGGGCTTTGACCACTGGTAGCTATTGATCGCCATCTCCTCAATCAAAGTTTGGAGTTCCGCCACTGTCTTGGACATGATGTTGCCTCCCGCCGCCGCCAAGATGTTGGCCCTCAAGTTGTCATCCACCCCGTTGTAGAAGGCTTGTATCGGGACCCATGGTTCTAAACCATGGTGGGGGCATTGACGCAAGAGGTCCTTGAACCTCTCCCACGCTTCATAGAGGGACTCATCCGGCTCTTGGACAAATGTTGAGATTTGATTCCGGAGGCTCGTCAACTTGCTAGGAGGAAAGTACTTCGCCAAGAATAGGCTAGCAAGTTGGTCAAAAGTGGTGATGGCAGAGCTTGATGGAAGAGCGTCCAACCACTCCCAAGCCTTCCCTTCAAGTGAAAAGGGAAACAATCGCAGCTTGATTGCATCGGGCGTTGCACCATTTGCCTTAAAGGTCTCACATGCTTGGTTGAATAGGCGAAGATGCCGGTTGGGATGTTCATTTGGGAGGCCATGGAATGGGTTGGCCTTCACCAAATTGATGAGTGAACTCCTCAGCTCGAAATCGTCAGAGGCCACTCTTGAAGGATTAATGGCGGAGGGTTGATTTGTGACATTTGGCATCACATAGGAGCCAAGCGTGATTCTAGGCTCTCCACTGCCGCCACCGCCGGACATGGTGTTTTTTCGCTTGGAGTTCTCTTCTTGTCTTCTCCGGGCGTGCTCTAACTTTTGCTTCTTTCGCCGAGAGCAAAAGGTTCTTTCGATTTCAGGATCAAGCTCAAAGAGTGGAGCCTTTTGCATGCACGTAGAGTAAACCTCGCAAGACAAAAACCAAAACACCAAGGAAAATCAAAACAGAAAATAAAAGACATAGGCAACCTTAGGGTATTCGTTCAGTGGCTGGCTAGGGACAAAGTCCCCGGCAACGGCGCCAAAAACTTGATAGGCCGCAAGCGCACGGGTGTACGTGTAGCAAATATCAAGGTCGATCCCACAGGGACTTTTCCTTTCAACGCACTGAACTAGCCTCCTAGTTGATCGCTAAGCCGATCGGGTTTTTGTTTTGAATCAACTAAATCTAACTCTAATCATAAACAAGGTCTAAACAAACGAATATTCACTGAACTATTCTGATGAAATCAAGGGAAAAAGGTGTTCAGGGGATGAAACCTAAGTCAAATAACGAATCAACGATGTGGATTGAACTTTCATTTCATTAATTTGCATAATCAAGGTTCGATAATCGCATAGAGTACTTCGCAATGAGATTTTGCCACTAGAGCGAATTGCCAAGACTAACCAAGCACCTACTTTCGTGGTTATTTCGATTTAGTCAAGGTTAAAGATCTAATTATCTCAAGAACCCTAGTTAAAACTTCTATGTCTAGATAATTTTAACTAGTTCAATCTAGGGTTTCGGGTAATCAAACTTCTCCTTTCGGTATTTCATTCAACAACCTATTAACATGCAATTGGTGATCAAGCAAAAGAAATAACAATTCAATTCAAAGACCAAATAGATTTAAACAAACTAAATTCATGATTATTTAATCCAACAAAGTCAATTCATCAAGCAACTTCAAAGGTTCATCCCCTAAACTAAAAGAACTACTCACAATTCATGTTTAAAACTACAAAGCAATTGAAATCTATTCTAGAAAGCATATGAAAATCTATGAGAGATTGAGAAATAATAAACCCAAGTGAAGAACAAACTTGCTAGGAATCAATAATGGAGGACTTTTGCTCCTCCACTTCAAAGTATGTTCAAGTTGCTCTTTGATCTTCAATCTTCTCTCAATCTTCAATGGTGGATGGAATATGGAATATGGATATGATTAGGGCATGGAATGGAAGATGGTGGAATGATTCCTCTCTACTCGGCCGAAAATCAGCATAATATAGGCAAATATCAACTCAAAACCGCCGAAAATGAAAAGACAGGAGAGGCACGGACCGTGCCAGGGGTGGCACGGACCGTGCTCATAGTGACACGGACCGTGCCCCCCTAGGCACTACCCGTGTCGCTTCACTGCACACAATTCTTCACGTTCTGGTCATAGGCACTACCCGTGCCACTGCAGACACCACCCGTGCCACTGTCTTTTTCAGGCCTAGGAGTACTTTGGGCCATTGTTTGGGCTTGGGTGATCCAACATCTCACTTCTTGGTCCTTTAAGCTCATAACTTGGATCTACACTTGCTT
Organism: Portulaca oleracea; assembly: GCA_029582165.1. Lineage (NCBI taxonomy): Eukaryota > Viridiplantae > Streptophyta > Magnoliopsida > Caryophyllales > Portulacaceae > Portulaca > Portulaca oleracea. Next base: position 15,242,657 of record CM055888.1, on the reverse strand, counting down.
TTTGGGCTCGGTTTACATCGATTCTTCACAAATTCCCTACAAAACTCACCAAACTCCAAACCAAGTGTAATATGGGAAATTCGGGTATAAAATAACATAATCAAATCAAATATTCCCCAAATTCTTATCAAAACAACCAAGTTCTCATATATACGAGAAGCACTTATCAATCCCACAAGTAGTGGCCCGCCCACTCTCGAGGGAATCACCTAGGTATAACTTATTCGCCGCCTTTGTGCTAACGTGTCAAAAAGACGCGATTAGTGGCCTGGTATGCTAAGGATGCCTAAAAAGAATTATAAAATCGCGAAAATGATAAACTTCTCCCTTTTACAATTTCAAATTAATTCGATTTTTTCAATTTTTTACCCTCTTTTTAAGTTTAAGTCCCCAGTGGAGTCGCCAATCTGTAGGACCCCGGGAAAAGGGTGCACCCCTTTTCTCCGCGATGCGCTACTTAAACGATCGGGAGTCGACTAAGGTTGCTTAATCCTTAAATAAGGATATTTTTATTTTATGAAATTCATTTTCGGGGTGGTGAAATTTTATTTATTTTACAAATCCGTTTTTATTATTTAAATATTCGAAATTACACCGAAATAATTTAAAATAATTCAGTTTTGACCCGAATATCAGATCCAGGCCCAACAGAAAGCAAACAGGCTGCGATGGACAGCTAAAACCCGTGCGAGTTTTAATTGTCAATGGGCTGGACCATGCTTTTCTTTGGGCCAAAGAACATGGGCTGAAATTGATAAAACCCCCGCAGGTTTTATCAATTTTAGACCCATTTTCTCTCGGTTTTAGCCTTGGATTAATATACGGAAAATACTAAATCATTTTTTAAGTATTTTGGTGTAAATCCGTATGTTTAAAATAATTAAACGGGTTATAAAAGAAATAAGAGTCGCCAGTAGATTTAAGGAAACCGACAAACCATAAAATTAAAAATAACTCCGGTCTACGAAACCCGACTCTAAGTCCGGGGGTAAGGTTACGAATTTGAGAATTATAAGAATTCTCGAATTCGCCTGTTAGAAAACAGACTCTACTAAAATCGACATTAAAATGAAAATAGAGCGGAAGAAGTTTAATTAATTTCGCAACTTTATATTCTTAACATGCATTATAAAACAAGGTTTTTATTTACAAAATATACACAAGTAATGGAAATGAAATATGAATTACATAATTAAAATAACGAAAGAAACGTAGGGCAAACCTCGTTGATTTAGGAATCCGAATGCGCCGATCAAAATCTTGACTTCCTTTGACTTGGTGGATGAAAGGATAAGTATGAGGATGATAGAAGAGTGATATATGGATAATGATGTGATAAGAATTTGGTAGAGTAAGAGGATGATAATAAGAGAATGGATAATAGAGAGAGTTTAAGAGAGTGTAGGTAGGATGATGATAATAGTTGGTGGAAATTTGGTAGAATAAGGGTGATAAAGGATGATTATTGATGAAATGAGAGTGATTATGAGGGGGTATTTATAGGTGATGAGGTGAGGGATTTGGAGGGAAATGGAGGGAGACACATCCCTAGGATCATGCTCTCCATCTCCATGAAAGATCAAAACCCGTGCGGGTTATGGGAGGTCAAGGCAGAAGGTCAAACCATGTAGGCTAAAATCAAGGATGATCAAAGATGTTGGCGCCAACTTCTGGAAATTAAAACCCGCGCGGGTTTTATAATATCCAGGCACAGATCGCTGACGTGGACGGAGCTAAAACGACGCGCTTAGGTAACAGAAAACTCGCGCGGGTTTTGAAGCCTCTGGGCTGGGGCGCGCCTTGGGCCTGTTCTGATTCTGGGCCGCCTCCTTTAATCAAAACTCGTGCGGGTTTTGTTCTTGATAGTGGGCCACCTTAAACTTGTTTTTGTTTTCTTTGCTTGTTACATTGGCCCAGTGATGTATCCGGCCGAGATGTTTCATTTAAACTCTTGATAAGTTGGGATTATATCAGTGCAAATCCCAGTGTCTACAGGAGCAATACAATACACTCCTTAACCTTCTCATGCATAGAATTGGATGCAAACAACGACTCATAAAGCATATCACCATAAAAAATATCATTGTCACAAACCAAGTTCAAACACTTAGGATCAATCCCCAAAGACTCAAGTTCATCATTATAAGATTTCACATTATTTTCAATGGATTCACAGGAAAGGGTAGATAATGCCTCATTAATATAATGATCCTTAATGAAAGTGAGTAATTCAGTATCAAGCACACATTCAATCACAAAGGATTCAATTTCACTCTCAACAAGATCATGTTCAGTTACATTACAAGTATCATGGCATTCATTAGACTCAACCTTTTCTTCACACAAAGGCATGGACAATGGTGTGGACAATGGTTCATCATCTAAAATGTTTTCATCAAGTTCTACATCATCACACACAAAATCATCAATTTTCTCATGCTCTCTAGATGTAGCTAGAGCTAAGGAATTGCTAAGCTCAATACATGCAAAACTAGGTCTGTTAAAGTAGGCATCATCCTCATCATAATCATACAAAAGAGAATCATCATGCAATTTAAGATGATGAATGTCCTACTTCAACTATCGACTCAATCACTTATGAAGAAGGAATTTCTACCCTAGGGTTAGTCTCATGTAAAAATTCACGCATGTACTCGGTCATTTTCGCACACAATTCATCCACTTTAGGTCGAAAACAAGAGTTAGAATCATGGTACTGAGAATCACAATGTAAGCACAAAGGATGAGACTCAATAACATCACATGGGGTAAGATCTTAAGAGTTTTCTACGTAACCCCTACCATAAGATTGATCATCAAAATACGGGGAATATTGATATGACTGTTCAGTTAAAGTCTCAGAGGGTGGTGCAAAATTTGAAATATGGGGGTCAAAGGGAGAATTTTGTTGTTCAAATTCATAAGTATCCTTAGACAACCATTCAAGAAATTCCAATGCCTCATCTTCTCCTAAATTAGAAAACCTATAATATTCTAAGAGATTACGAGTTTCATAATTTATACCCTCATACACAATACCCAAGATATCTAATGTATCATGTGAGATACCATATGATTCACATTCAGCAATATAATTCTGTAATCTAGCAAAATATCTCCAAAATACTTCTTGCTCAAATTGTGGAACCCTAACATCGGTCATGACTCTCTTTTTTTTATTTTTTTTATTTGTTTTTCAAATTTTATGTTCACATTTTTTATTTGAATTAAATTACAACTAAGAAAGCAATAAACTATTTACACACAAACCAATAAATTAATCTACCAAATAACGCAAACCCCAGCAACGGCGCCATTGTTTGGTTGTAGATTTTGGGGTAAAAAGTAGGGTTGTCATACCTCAGGGATGGTGTGTTAGGTTTTCAAGAAATTGGTTTGGTAAGGGTTTCAAATTGCAGGAAGCAGTAAATAATTAAACTAAACTAATTATGAATTGAAAACAAGAACAAGAGATCAAAACCTAACTAAAGAAACTAAACTAGAAAGCAAGAAAACAAGAACATAATCAAGAAAGCCATTAAAAACACTCAAGAGCGAAGAATGTAAAAACTGAATTTAATACTGAAATTAAGGAAACGAAATTATACCTAGAATGCATTATGCTAATCATGAATCTTTAATCTTTAATCATGAATCTTCCCCCGAACAAACAAGAAAAAGAGTGATTTGGACTACTAAGAATGCTCGAATCCTCACCTGAAGGGAGAATTTGAGGAACCTTAATCCTCCTCTTCATTAAAAATTGGATTTTTGTGGAACTAATACTAATGAAACTGAAAGACATTAACCGAAAGAAAACAAGAACTTGAAGAAAAGAATTGCACTGATCTTGGAATAATTGAATTACAATCGAAAACTAAAGAAAACATTAAGAAAACTTCATCTAAAATTAAACCTAGGAGTCTAATTCTAAAACCTAAGTAAAAACTAATGATAAAACTAAGAAAAGATTTTTATTTTCTAATGATAGTGTAATAGTGTTTATATAATGAAAGAAAAGGGAAATAATAAAACTCTCCAAACCCTAGCATAGCCGCCGCGCGCTTTATTTCTGAATCCCAGCCGTCGCCTGATTTTAAATCGGGCTCGCTTCAGATAGTCGCGGGTGCTACAAATTCCGTCGCGGGCGCGACAGTTTCTCAAAAATTTTTCTTCACCGTCTTCGCGGGCGTGAACAGGACGTGTCTCGGGTGCGACCCTCTTCTGGCTGGCACGTCGCGAGTGCGACGCTTCTGTAGCGGGCGCGACCCTTTATTGTTTGCCAGCGCTTCTTTTGTTGCTGTCTGTCACGGGCGCGGCGCCCAGGTCGCGGGCGTGACCTAGTTCTGCCCGGCTGTCGCGGGCGCTACACCCAGTGTAGCGGGAGCTACACTGCCTGCTTTGAGCATTTTAAGGCTTTTTGGCTCGAATTTTCTTCTAACTCTTGATTGTCCTAGAAAAACATAAAATCATCATAACTAATATATAATTAAGGGGCTAAAACAAGCAAAAAAATTTATAAAATGATATAAATTCGGCTCGAAACGAGACCGAACAGTTTGCATTGAGCTTCACCCTTGTTTGACAAGGAATCTCAAGCGCGACACTATGTGTCTTACTCGGGATTTTGGTGAAACTCATAGCTTTGTTTCTCTCACTTTGAGCCTCTTGAGTAATTATTGTGTTTGACGCTGTACTCACGGTTGCTCTCGTGATCTTATTGGATTCTTGTTGAGCCTCTTGAGTAATTTATTGTTGCGTTTGAGGCCGTACTCGCGATGGCTCTCGTGATCGTATTGGATTCTTGTTGAGCATCTTGAGTAATTGTTGCGTTTGACGCCGTGCTCGTGATGGCTCTCATGTTAGTGTTGGCTTTTTTTCATGAGGTTGGGCATAGTTTGAATATGCATGACATGTGATGTCACACTCTTAACTAGTGTCACTTCATGGTTTCTTCAAATATCGAACCTAAAGAATTTGAGGTTTGGGTCTAAAATGTTTAGACTTGAAATCTTATTTACTATAACTTCCTTGTTAAAATTAGATTTAACCTGCGGTATTGAACTGGGATTCCATTCAAATACTGCATTATGGGAAGAGTTGATTTTGGAAATCAACTAACAATCGATCAGTTGGGCATAAACAGATTGTTTTGTAGAGTTGGTGGTTGGGTGATTCCAGTTCAACCTCTACAAAACGATCCTTAACATGGATTAGGAATCTGCTGAGTAAGTTTTCTCGATTTTGGAAATTGAGCAAAAATGAGTGTGTGTCTAGCCTTGAAATTTGAAATTTCAAGAAGGAAAGGTGTTTCCTATCTCGCCTAAAATCATTTTAGGCTGGAGATCTTAACTTAATAAAATTGGATTATGTTGAGTATGCACGCGTAATTTCTTGCTTATATTTGGGATTTGTTTGATGCTAAATTATGTTGGCTTTATCCCTAGATTTTGGTGGATATATTGTAAGTTGGATGTCTTCTATGTCTCTTATTGAAGCATGTTTTGACATATGTTGATATGTTGTGTTGTAACGTTGTCAAAATTATTTGCTTGACTGCATGCGCTCTTAGTAAGGCCTTAGCTACTCTGATTTTATCAACTTGCATGTTGGGTTGGATGAAATACGGCATGCGTGCCATCGATATTTTCAATTTAATTTGATTAAAGTTGTAATTTATATTTGAAATCAATCTAATCTCATTTGATGAGCCCGCTTGTAAATCTTGTAATGTTGAGACATGAAGTCGAGTGGGAGCTCAATAACAACATGGATGTTGGTTCGAGTGGGGGCTATTCTGTTGCGGTGGTTCAAGAAGGAGTTCTTGAAAGCATTCGAGAAGGTGTTCTTGAAGTGCTGCTTCAAGACTAGTTTATCTTAATTAAAGTTGTTTAATTAAGTTTAGGAGGCCATACTAGGGATTTTATTTTATGCTTTGAATGGTTCTTAGCATGCTTTTATCGTTTTATTATGTCTTTGATGATCGATTCACCAAGTTCACCTAAAATCGCATGTTTAGGATAATAAAAAATTTGAACTCTCAAAATTTGAACATGTAATAGCTCATCCTGACGACCACCACTTGGATCCTAGGCAGTCATTGCCAAAGTAAGTCGTTGATGGATCGCTAACAATTTGGGTGAGAGTCAGTTAGGTTCATAATGGTGAGCTATAGAGTCTTGAATCATGAGCAACGGAGAGAGATGTTGTATGAGATACACATACTCTTGCCGGGAGTCGTTTAGAACGATTTATCATGAGATGTTCTAGTTTAGGCAAAGGACATAAGGTTTGTTTGGACCAAAGCCCACTTGAGATCGCTTGGGCGTGTTGGATCTTGGTTACATTAAACAGTAATGAGAGTTAAAAAGTGTTTGATGTGAAAATTAAAAGAGTTTAGTTTCAGAATTTTGATGAATAATTCTAAAATGAACCTTTTTGCTTGGCATGTAGATTCAACAATGTCTAATTCCACCTCTTCGTTTGCAATCAATCTGCGTTCAATCCTTGAGAAGGATAAGCTGAATGGTTCCAATTTTCTTGATTGGTATCGAAATTTAGGGATTGTCCTCAAATCTGAAAAAGGAGAATATGTTCTTGAGAAGGAAAAGGGAGAGTCCCCATCATCTACAACTACCCAAGCTAAAAAGGACAAGTGGAAACGTCATGTTAATGATAAACTCCAAGTTGCTTGTCTTATGCTGGCTTCAATGTCTCATGACCTTCAAAAGCAATTTGAGGATGAGGACCTCATGTGCTAAAAATGATTGGTCTTTTGGACAACTTGAGGAAGCTTGGGTTTCCCTATAGCCAAGAGTTGGCTATGGACACCATCCTATCCTCGCTCCATGATGAGTTTGGTCCGTTCAGGATGAACTTCAACATGCAGCCTCAGAGGAACAGGAAGACCCTAGCCTTTTGGACTTGAATGGGATGCTTATCCAAACTGAAAGGGACATTAAGGTTGCTGCAAAGCCGACCTCTGATGTTATAATGGAGAGAAGGGAAAAGCTTTAAGAGGAAGGCCAAGGGCAAGAAGTTTCCTCCTTTTAAGAAAGGAAAAGGCAAGGCAGTTGCTCAAGCTAAATCAAAAGGAGGAGGACCCGATCCTAATTGTAACAGCTTTTACTATAAAGGCAATGGGCACTGTAAAAGGAACTGCGCATCATACTTGGAGGACCTAAAGAATGGGAAGGTGGTTCCCAAATCAGGTAACAATGTGGTTGAGATTCACTTCACTGACCCTTCTATATGGGTATTAGATACCGGTTGTTGCTCACACATTTGTTGAAATGTGTAGAGGCTAAGCAAAAGCAGAAGGGTTAAGCAGGTTAAGGAAACGGGCAAAGAATTGTGGTCGTCTACCTAGGAACTTGTAGTTTATCTTTACCTTCCGGGCTTATTCTAGAGCTGAATAATCGTTATTTTGTTCCTGTGATAAGAAGAAATCTGATTTCCATATCCGTTTTGGAAGAGGAAGGTTATTCCTTTGAACTTGGCGATGGTCGTTTTAATATTTCCAAAGATGGAAACTACTTTTGTACAGGTGTTCGGTTTAATGGCTTGTATATTGTAGACTTAGATAAACCTGTTTACCACATATATCCAAGAAAGCTAGAACATCTTACTCGAATCCCACTTACCTGTAGCACTGTCGCATGGGTCATATAAACCAAAAAAATCATACAAAAGCTGCATAGTGCATGACTTTTGAGTGGTTTCAACTTTGAAGCATATGATGCTTGTGAAGCATATCTTATGGGTAAAATGACCAGGTCAGCATTTACTGAAATTGGTGAACTGGCAACTGAACTTTTGGGACTCGTGCATACTGATGTATGTGGTCATATAAGTACAAGTGCCCGAGGTGGGTTCAAGTACTTCATTACTTATACCGATGATCTAAGTAGATATGGTTATGTCTACTTGATGCATCACAAATCTGAATTCTTTAAAAAGTTTAAGAAATTCCAAAATGAAGTACAAAATCAACTTGGCAAGACAATAAAGATACTTTGATTTGATCGAGGTGGTGAATATTTGAGCCAAGAGTTTCTTGATCATCTAAAGGAGTGTGGAACTGTTTCACAACTATCGCGTCCTAGAACACCTCAGCATAATGGTGTGTTGAAAGGAGAAATCGTACTTTATTAGATATGGTATGATCGATGATCAACGAGTCAGATTTGCATACTAGTTTTTGGGGATATGCTCTAGAAACTGTCTGTCTCATCTTGAATAGATCTCCCACCAAAGCTGTTGAAAAGAAACCCTATGAGATATGGAGAGGAAGAGTTCCCAATTTGTCTTTCCTAAGGGTTTAGGGTTGCGAAGCATATGTTAAGGCTCAGTCAAGTAACAAGCTAGCACCTTGATTCCAAACATGTTTCCTTGTGGGTTATCCAAAAGAAACCAGAGGGTATTTCTTCTACAATCATCCAGAGAACAAAATGTTTGTGTCTAGGGATGCTTTCTTCTTATAGACCGAGTTTATCTCTAAGAGAAAGAGTGGGAGAGATTTTATTGAACTTGATGAAGTTCAAGAGCCACAAACCACTTCACCCACCTATAATACCCCTTCTATCACCCATACACCTACTGAAAGTCAGCAAGTGTAGGATGAAGTTCAAGGAACTGGGATTCAACCGGACGAGGTTCAAGAAGAGGGAAATCAGACTCAAACCATTAAGGACTAGTCAATTAAGGTACCTAAAGACAGGACCGAAAGAGTTGAGGGCCAGTTAAGTAAGGAACCAGTGGCAAAGATCCTTTGTAGGACCGGTAGAGAAATTCGTTAGCTTGAGAGATGTGGGTATCTCATTACTGACAAACAAGTATAACTTTTGGAAAGCGATAAACCTACCACCTATAAGCAAGATTTGGAAAGCCCAAATACCAAGAAGTGGCTCGAGGCCATGAAATCTGAAATGGAATCCATGTACCAAAACCAAGTTTGGAACTTGGTGGACTTGCCTAAAGGCACAAGAGCCATCAGAAATAAGTGGATCTTTAAAGTTAAGACTGACATGGATGGTAAACCGAGTGTTTACAAAGCTCGACTGGTAGCTAAGAGTTTTACTCAAATTTATGGTGTTGACTATGAAGAGACTTTTTCCTCCAGTTGCAGCGTTTGAGTCCATCAGAATACTCCAAGCCATTACTGCATAGTATGAGTATGCAAATGGATGTCAAAACTGCCTTCCTGAATGGTTTTCTGGAAGAGGAAATATATATGATGCAACTAGAAGGTTTTGAGGATCCCAAGCAAGTTGGGAACGTTTGCAAGCTGCGAAAGGCCATTTATGGACTTAAGCAGCTTCTAGGAGTTGTAATCAAAGGTTTGACAGGGTAATCAAAAAGTTTGGTTTTCTTCAGAACCAGGAAGAGCGTTGTGTTTATAAGAAACTCAGTGGGAGCCAAATTGTCTTTCTTGTCTTGTATGTGGATGACATACTCCTTATTGGAAACGACATTCCCATGTTGGAGTCTTGAAAAACTTGGCTTAGGAGGAATTTCCAAATAAAGGATCTCGGTGAGGCCTAGTACATCCTTCGAGTTAAAATCTATAGAGATAGATTAAAACGTTTGATTGCGTTGAATCAAACAACTTAGATTGATAAGGTGTTGAACAGGTTCAGCGTGGAAAACTCCAAGAAGGGTTACATCCCTATGGACCATAGCAGATCGCTTAGTAAAACAGATTGTCCTTCGACAACTGAAGACTTACAAGGAATGAAAAATGTACCCTATGCTTCGGCAGTAGGCTCCATTATGTATGCCATGAGATCTACAAGGCCAAACATAGCTGATGCTTTGAGTATGTGCAATAGGTTTCAATCGAACCCTAGAGAGAAACACTGGATACATGTAAACAAAACATACTTAAGTATTTGAACAGGACTAAAGATTTGTCTTTAGTATGCCGAGGTGATATACGGCTATGTGTAGTGGGTTACACCGACGCTAGATTTATGATGGACAAGGATGACTACAAGAGCTAGTGTGGGTATGTCTTCTTGTTAAATGAAGGGGCAGTGAGCTGGAAGAGTTCTAAGCAAGACACTGTTGCGGATTCTATAACCGAGGCTGAATACATTGTCGCTTCCGAAGCCGCAAAGGAGGTCGTGTGGATGAAGAAGTTCATCACTCTACTTGGAATGGCGCCTAGCATAGCAGAAGGCGTGAACCTCTATTGCGATAATACTGGGGTCATCGGTCAATCTAAGGAACCTAGGGCACACGACAAGGGCATGCACGTGTCCCCAAAATATCACCTCATACGGTCTTTCCTAGATGATGGTGATGTAAGGGTATGCAAGGTTCACACGTATGCGAACGTCGCTGATCCGCTCACAAAACCCCTATCTCAAGCTAAGCATGAAGGTCATGCTTGGGTGGTAGGTATCAAGCTCATCAAAGGATGCTTGTAGTTTAATTTTCTTGTTTTGAATAGTGAATAAGTTGTATTCGCATTAGAGAATACGCCCCTTTTACTTCTTATGTATTTATACTGTTCTTGAGTTGTAAACGATAATTATTCATCAAATCAAAGTCATCTTTGTTCTGTTTTTAATCTTGGGTTAGTATGGAAAGGAGCGTCCAAAAGGTTAGCACATCCAAAAATGGGAAGATCAGATGATGTCTATTCTTGTGAAACCCCATTTGGTGAATTTGGAAATGGCTGAACCTGGTCGAACGTCGACTGAGTTCCTAATTGGATCATCATGTTGGGACAATGATGATTGCAAGCAATTAGCGTGTGGGATTGATGTGATGATCGAGTTCCATGATTATAAGGACATTGGATGTCAAAAGTCAATCACATGGGTAAAACATTAAAGAACATTTACTTAACTGACCCATGGTGAGATATTCCTCAAGGCATTGTACTTTCCATAAGAATTCTCACCAACTCAAAGAAATTCCTCAAACATGAGTTCTTTACATTTCATGTCAGATTCATTGATTTTGGAGTGTGACCGAAACTTCTTATAACGGGAGGTAATGTGGTCAATGTCTAGGTCATTTTTGGTCTTGCAGTAACTTGTAGTTGAACAAGATGGTATTGTCCACCTTCTTTTGAAAGGAATATGTCTTACAGGCCACTCGATGAGATCAGATTGAAAATGCTCGACCGGGTTTGGGAGAATCAACAGTTGATCTCCCGTTTTTTGACAGTTTGACTCGGAGATCAAGAATCTTTCGGGCTAAATAAGGGTAACTTAGGCTTATCTTATCCGAATTCGAGACATTAAAGTGACAAGGGAATTTTGTATTTTGAACACTTGTGGGACAAGTGGGAGATTGTTGGAGTGCCCCCACAAAGTTCAAATATAACTGAGTACTCAAGCCAATGTGGCACGGTGGTTGATGTATTTGCTAGAAGTTCTCTTAACCGGTGATTGAACAGTTCACTCACAACCGTGCTAGTTGGTCCCACAGTATCACGGAAGCCAGTACCCTAGGGCAAGAGTATATTAGAAAGAAGGTCGGCTCAATAAGGTATTGAACCGGGGAGGCCGAAAAACCCCTAGGGGGTAAAGAGGGAACACAACGGAGGGTGGCAAGGGCCACCATGGTCAGTGGTGCCTTGCCACGATCCATGGTGCCTTCCTGGGTTGCGGATTCGGGACTGCACCTCACTACGGTCCGTGATGGGGTACCACAGTCCGTGGTGACGCCCAGAAGGCGCGTCCCACATCGGAAATGAAACCTTCATTTCCCCTCCCACTCCCCAATATAAAGGGGTCCCCTTTTGGATGGAAAATTTGTCTATCCATCCCAAGTGCCTATTTATAAAGACTCATCTCTATATTTGAGATTTAAGGGATACCGGAAAAAGCTTTCATTTGGAAATTCTCGGTTTTAGGAGTCTTAGGTGATTCCGGGGAAACCGCCCTAAGGAAGGAAGGATAGACTGTATTAGATATAGTCAAACATATACTTTTGATTCGGTTTGACCGGGGTTGAATCGGTCTAGCAGCCGTGTCAAAAGATGTTGCGTGGACCTTTTGTGGAGGATTCGTTTTTTGGAATCTTCTACTCGGAATCCTTTTGGAGCCTACGCGTTCAAGAGTACAAGGCCGACCGAGGCGTTTCTATTTAAGAGACCTAAGGTAATACTAAGCCCCTACTATTTCAATTTTGTTATTTATTGTTTTGGGTTAGTTTAGTTTAGATTAGGTGGGAATCCTAATAGTTAGGATTCCTTTCTGCTCCTAATCGGGGTGGTTCCGATTAGATCGGGCCCACCTCTTCTTGTGGCCTAGATAGATCTAGACCATCCTAACCCATCTCTATGGTCACCTAGATTTACTTAAATTATTTAACTAAGTTTAGCTAATCTTCAAAAACTTCTTCTTGATCACCTTGAAGAACACCTTATTGATCGCCTTTAAGAACTCCTTCTTGAATGCCTTCAGGAACATCTTCTTGAATTTCGCAACTCGATGGTTAAGGCTCCCACTTGTATCGTTATCCTTGTTGAGGTTGAGCTCCCACTCGACTTGACATCTCCATATCATAAGAATTACAAATGGGCCTCATCTCATGATGTTACAACAATTTTCAATATAAATTTAATCAAATTAAATTAAACATATTCAAAACCGACGGCATGCAGGCCGTATTTTACCCAAACCGGTTCGTAGGCCGGTGAAACCAACTAACTACGACCATACTAAGAGAGCATGCGATTCAATAAATTTTGATTGCATTGCAAAGAAATATATCACATATATATTATACATGCTTTAATAACCATTACAAAAGCATATTGATTGCAAAACATAAACATCAAAATCAGAAAGTGAACCAAAACCCCTTTTGGATTGATTTAGTGACTCTTAATCACATAGCATGTCAAATCACACATAACTCAACAAAATTTCAAATTTAATCAAGTTTATCTCAAAATCCTAAAACTATTTTAGGTTAGAGAACACCCTCGTAAACACTTGGAATTTTAAATTTCAAGGGCTAGACACATATAAATTTACTCAATTTCAAAAATCAAGCAAATTTATCTCGAATTTAAAAGATACCATATCATCCTAAATATTATTTGTAAAGTTTCAAAAACTCTACAAATAATCGATTTTATGTCCAAATAATTTATTGGTAAGTTAATTTCCAAAATTAACATCTTTCCCTTATTATAGTTTTATTGGAATCACATTGAAGAAAATTGTAAACTAAATCCAATTTAATCAAGGGAGAACCATAATTAAAATTTAAGTCTAAACACTTTTTATTACGGAGTATTTTATTATTATAAGCCATTTATTTTAAAGTAATAAACCTTAGTTCAAGAGACGTTGATCAACCTTGATTTTCTTTTTGTTATTATTATTATTATTATTATTATTATTATTATTATTATTATTATTATTATTATTATTATTATTCAAAGTCTGAATAGGATGAAGAGTTTGTAACAGTATTGCACAAATATCAAATAACAACAGCATGATAGCGGTGAGAAATCATCACAGCATAGCCACCTAAAATTGCCAAATCATAATTAATTATTTGAATTGATCATTTTCTCTCATCGTCATTTCTTTTTAAGCAACTTCGTGACAGTCACAAATTCCTTACGAATGAAGCTACACTGCAACCAAATAAGATAAGTACTCTTTCCATTCCTTTTATTAGGACCCCTAAACCTTGCCTCAATGTCATCAAACATGGGTGACGTGGCTTCGACTATCCTTTCAAAGTTTTAAGTAGGGATGGCAACGGGCAGGATCTGGATAGGGTCTACCTGGATCCATATCCTTACCCATAATTTTAACTGGACTCATATCCTTACCCATATCCTTTGGATATTTTTTGGAAGGACTCATATCCTTGCCCATATTTTTGACTGGACTCATATCCTTACCCATATCCTTTGTTACCGGCATTTAAATTGAACTTTTACCGCATATTAATTGGCAGAGCCGCATATTTTTTGCTGAAAATCTACAAATGTCAAACTTACAGTCTCAAAATAATCCAAAGTACTCATACAATCCCAAATTACAACATAACAAACACAAATTTATGGTACAAAAACAAATAATAACTTAGATGGGAAAACCAAATCCATCCATATCAACCAACTTCAAGGACTTCTTTTTACTTTTATATATATATATATATATATATATATATATATATATATATATGTATGTATGTATCTATATATATATATATAACATAGCGGATCTGGGTCCTGCCCTTGGACCCAGATCCATATCCGTTTTTGGCCATTGTACCCATATCCTCTAGGTCTAAAATTACGGACCCATATCCTTAAAAATGGATCCGGGTCCGCGGATCTGGGCAGGGTCTAAGACTTGTTGCCGTCCCTAGCTTCAAGTAGTAGATGTTAAGCATGTCATGCCATTGTGACTCTATTTGCCTTAATGTCATGGTTTGCTTGCAATTATTGGCTTCTAGTGAGACTATTCCGCTGCAACCTCAAATTGAATTAACTCCACTATGATTTTATTTGGCCTTCCATTAAAGCTTATCGTGATCTTAGCCAACTTACACAAGCTCCTGGGGAGTTCATTCTTGTGTTCAAGTTATTATATGATGCAGCTATAATTATTATTAAGATTGTTTCCGGTTATAATATTACTCGTAATATACAGGTCAAATTTATTAATATTATTAATTAGATAAGTGGGAGAGGCTCCTACATTAGTTCCTAGATTCTAAATTGTCATTAAATTTGTGGGGAGAGGCTCTACTTATAGCATGTCATATCCATAATAGAATTCCATCAAAAAAGAGGCAAATATCACTATATGGAAAGGTAGACGACCTAACTTGAATTATCTTAAAGTGTGGGGTGTGTCTAGGCTTTTATAGAGTTCCTAATATGAAGGGGAAAAATTATGAGCTTGAGGTATAAGAAGTGCATTGGTATGTGTAGACACCAGAATTTGTACCGGTATAATCCCGACTCATCAAAAAGTATGGGCCAAGTCATTGGGCCCAAAAGAGCAACAGCCCGAGTGCAAGAAAAATAAAACAGGCCGCGTTTAATTGTTAAACCCAGAGGGGTTTTAACTTTTAATGAATAAGCCGTGAACTGCCCAGCGATGCGCCCGGCCCAGAAGGCTCAAAACCCGCTTGGGTTTTAAGCGGAGCTCAGCACGACGTCGTTCTCGCCATGTCATTGATCCGTGCGCCAATAATTCATATAACCCGCCTGGGTTTTAAGCATTTTAGCGCCAAAATCTGCATGCATGCGTGATCCCTTGATATTTGCCCCACGTGGTTGACTTTTGCCCTTGACTTCCTATAACCCGCCTATGTTATAGTCTTTGATGACTTGATTTGTGGGGTATGTCCCCCATGGCTTCCCTCCAAAATCTTCATCCCTCACCTATAAATACCCCCCTCCATTCCATCTTCATTTCATCAACAACTCTCATAAAAATCACGATCATCATACTCCCATTCTACTACTCTCAATCCATTATATTATACCTCCATTCTCTCAAAATCATATCATCCACATCCACCTCTAATCCTCTCATAATCATATTCATCACCACCATACAAACATCCATATACTACTCTTTTCTAGCCACTCACATTCCTTCATCAAAGCTTCAAGTCAAGAGGGGGGCAACTCAAGGGATCAAGTTCATCACTTCTACCACCTTATGCGAGGTTTGATTTCATTATTCATTTTGTTATAATTCATCATGTAATTCTTTCTTTAATTCCGTGCTTGTACATATTTTGTAAAATGAAAACCGCATTGTTTTTATATTACATGATTCGAATAATAATTCCGTGAAATTAATCAAACTTCTCCCTGCTCTCTTTCTTTTCAATGTTGATTTTAGTAGAGTCTGTTTTATAATAGGCGGATTCGAGAGTTCTTAAAACTCTCGAATTCGTAACCTTACCCCCGAATCTAGAAATCAGGTCCGTAGACCGGAGTCTTTCTTTTATTATTTTATGCTTTTGCCGATTTCCTTAAATCGGCTGGCGACTCTTTTTACATTTTTTAAATTTGTTTAACTATTTAAAATATTCGTTTGTGCATAAAAGAATTTAAATAAATAATTTAGTTCATTCCCTTTCACTAATTTAAGATTGGACCCGAGAAATTAATAAAACTTAGGCGGATTTTATTAATTTCAACCCATTTTCTTCTGGCCAGGGATGCAGACGGCCCAGCCCAGAGTCTGCTAAAAGCCAGGCGGGTTTTAGCATTTTCTGGTGGCCCGTCCGCGCCTTTTTGGGCTTCAAATTAGTGATTGTGTCGGGATTAAATTATTGTTAAATTATTTTGTGTAATTACGGATAATTTAAATAAAAAAACGGGTTTGTAAATAAATAAAGTTTCATCACCCCGAAAACGAATTTCGAAAATAAAAATATCCTTATTTAAAGATTAAGAAACCTTAGTCGGCTCCCGATCATTTAAGTAGCGCATCACACGGAAAAAGGGTTCCATCTTTTTCCCGGGTCCTACAGATTGGCGACTCCACTGGGGACTTAAACTTTAAAAAGAGGGTAAAACTTGAAAAAATCAAATTGATTTGAAAGAGTAAAAGGGAGAAGTTAATTTATTTCGCGATTTTATTATTCTTTTAGGCATCCCTTGCATACCGGGCCACTAATCGGGTCTTTTGACACATTAGCACAAAGGCGACGGTTTAAGTTACTTAGGATTTCCCTTGAGAGCGGGAGGCCACTACTATGGGGATGAACTCTACATCTCTAAGCATTTGGTCGCTCCTCTCCCTGTGTCACACTCCAAGAGCTTCTTTGAAGTTCTTTGAGAAATACCCCAAGTGCTTAATTACCTTATGGTATGAAGAACCGGGGCGAAGGCATGCGGTAGGCTATATACCCAACCATAAAAGTCCATGAATTTAGTCTTGGTTTAGGATACCCTTTCATGTGTATGTTATGTGCTATGTGTATCCCTCCCCTTTTCTTTTTATAAAGAGTCGACCCTAGATTTGAGGTTTTGTTCTAGTCGATATAAAATTCATTTGGTTGAGAAAATGATTATTTATTAATTAATATAATTCACTCAAAGGCATTATAGTTAGCCCAAGTGGAAGAGACCATTTATGTTGGAAAGTTAATTATCTTAATTAATAAATAAAAATTGACTCACTTTTGATGATATTATATGGCCCTTTATGAAATTCTCTAAACAAAGGTCCAAAAAAATTAATTAAAAGTCCAAAAAAGTTAATGGATAGTGTTTTAGATTGCGTAATAGTCACGAGGCTTGAGTAAATTAATTTATCGATTTAATTAATAAATCTGTCACATTTATGTCCGACCCGTTGATTAGGCCCAACCATATTGGATTTGTCAATTAAGCCCATAAATTAATTATGCTCGCTTATTGTTGGCTTTATTCTCAATCCTTTACAATATCCATTCTCCCCGAGTAAAAAAAGAAAAGAGCATAAAAAGGAAAAGGGTTAAAAAAAAAAGTGGGTCTTGTTGAACATTATTCTAGTCCGCATAATAGCCAATATAGTTTGAGTTGTCTAAGTCATTGGGCCAAGTTACGGATTCTCCTTAAAACGGTCGGCCTGTGGATTAGGCCTATCCGAACTGAGAAACACTGACTAAAGCCTGTTAACTTATGACCCGTTCGCTATATTGACTTTATTCAGCCCTTTATAGTGTTCTGTTTTTAGGTCCATATAGAGTTAGGCCATGCACTCCCAAAAGTGGGTGAGTCCTCTGTGTCAGCATATATATGTGTCGAGTTGGTTAGGATCATATAGGTCATCTAGGTCATGCATGCATCGGGTAGAACGTGTTGGAGTATGTTGTCGAGTGTCTTAACTTTGAATTTCCATGCAGGCATCATTGGTGATCGACTCCGAGCCCGCATTCGAGATCCACGAACAGGTCGTTTGGTTCCGAACCCTTGCTACGATCCATCCGTAACCAGTGACTGCATCATATCTGGGGAGCAATTCAAAGAGATCACGCTCCAGAGCACCGAAGCCAACATCACGAAGCATTTGGATGACCTCTACACCAAAATGCAAGGTCTAGTATTTGTCAACACCTTAGAACAAGAGCAGAAGATAGGCAAAAGACTGAATGAACACCCACAAGTGATGGATGGTATGCTGCAAGCCATCACTAAGATCAATACCAAACTAGGGCTGAATGTTCAAGAAGACGATGAAGAAATGCAGGGATATGAGTCCGAGCCTGAAATCATCAAGACATCCTCAGATTCTAGAGGAATTGGGATATCCAAGATGAAGGTCAATACCCCTGAGGCATCTAAGCTCACAAAGGACCCTGCTATTAAGGTTCTCGAACAGAAATTAGAGAGCCTTACCAAAGCAATGAGCACTGTGCCAGCCTTTACTGACAAATATCTGGAAGTGCCATTGCCTGTTCAGCCAATTCTGAAAGTAGCTTATAAAGTAGAAGTACCAAACATCAGATTCAAACCTTTTGAGAACCCAATTCATCACATTGAAGAGTTCATGAGAATAGCACCATTAAACCGGATTGATGTTGGTTTATACTCTACTGATTTCCCATCCACTCTAGATGGATAAGTGTAGTATCACGCTTTACCACCCCAAACGAAGGCCGATTGGAATGAACTATTCAAAGCCTTCATCAATCACTACAGTCACATCCAGAGGAAGCAAGCTACGGTGGACGACTTAACCACCATGAAGCAACGAGACGACGAATCCTTCTTGGATTACTTTGAGCAATGGCATACCAAACTGTCTCACATCAATGAGGCAATTCCTCTCCGTCTACAGTTATCTACTTTCAAGCAAGGGCTAAAAGGCAGCTTTTCCAAGCACTTGGGATACCACGTCATCAAAGACTTCGACTACTTGAAGGACATCTGTGTCCAACTAGAGGCGATGCATAATGATAAGACTACTTCGCCTGGATGGAAGGGGTCTAGTTCCAACAGGAGGGCCACTAGTGCGCCTAGCCACCCTCCTAAAGTTATGGAAACTAACTCTATTCAGCGCAAAGGGCCTATCGTACCAAAATATGAGACTTACACACCACTAGATGTCTCTTACTCACAAGCTCTTGATCGGTTGATCAAGAAAGGTTTTTTGGTCCTACCATTGCCAAGAGAAGAACCATCGATAAAAGGGAAAAATTGGGATGCAAATCAAGTCTATCGCTATCATCGTTGCCGAGGACATGATACCTAACAATCAAAGCAACCCGATGCCCGAGCATACAAATGCTATCTTTCATGGAGTTTGTAGCTTTGATCCTTCCACGTTGATTGTTGAGGCAGGTCAACCTATCCCCGAGGTATTTGGCTTTCATGAAGACATATCCATTCATGGCATTTGGGACAGTGATGAAGATGATCAACATGAATACTCCAAAATGGAATGGATGGAGACGGATGAACCAACATCAGATGATGTAGCATTTCTCACTCGATCAGGCTGCCATAACAACAGGAACACCACCACCCCAGTGGCTATTTCTAATCCTATGCCAATGGTTACCGATGATAATCATATCCCTCCTGAAGATCCTCTCCTTACGCAACTCAAGAAGACAAGAGCTGAAGTTACTATCTGGCAGCTGATATGCACCTCGCAAGCGCATAGACAGAAGATGATGGATGCTCTTACTGCATTAACAATACCTCCCACGACGACTCCAGAATCTCTAGTTGCTCATTTGACTACCCAACAAGAGGGCATCACTTTGGAGTTGAAGATCTGCCTCAAGGGGGGGGGGGCATCCCACAATAAAGCACTATACCTTACAGTGCAATGTTCCAATAAGACTATCCCGCTGGTTCTGGTCGACAATGGTTCAGCTGTGAATGTGTGCCGTTGGAGGACAACACAGAAATTGGGAGTCCAACAACAGCACTTGGCTCAGAATGGTGTACAGCTTAGGGCTTACGACAATTCTCCTTAAAAGTCGGTTGGGTCCATAATGTTGTCCAAGGACAAGTTATCACCATCTCGGGAGAATCCATCAATGTTGTCTTTACTCCCAAACAAGTAACCCTTGAAGTAGAACACAGTTCTATGGATGAAGAGCTTCACAATTTTGAACTTGTGGCGACTTTGAGCCAGAATGAAGCTTCCTTTGACTTCGATCCCTACTCAAATCCCAAAGTGCATGCTATACTCAGGAAACAGAGAGACTTTCCTTGAATATCGCTAGGAAAGAACCCGAAAAACAAGATTCCTCCTGTGTTCAAGACATTTAAGCAGAAGGGAAGGTTCGGCTTAGGGTACAAGCCAACTGAGAAAGAAGTTAGGCTCGCCATGATAGCCATAGCTGATCAAAAGAGGATGGAGAATCCTCCTACCTTATTCCAAATGAAGCCCTATCCACTCACTCTGAATGGACAGTTTGTTAGGGAGGGCGATGACTTCCCTTACGATGGGTTCCCTGAACCATATTACCTGAAGAACAAGGGAGTTCAAGTTGCTGTGTTAGAAGTTTTCAATGACTGTACCATTAACATGGCTACTATTTTTGTCCCCACTCGGGACAAACAGCCACCATTGGAATGGACTCATCTCGCTAGGAGCAACATATTTGGCATGCTGTTCGGACAAGAAGCTCTTAAGGAAAAGTCTGAAGTTGACGCTGTCATTGCTGCATTATCCAACCCAAGCTTTAACCCAAGTCTCATGATCACTGAAGAAGAAGAAGTCAAGGCGGTCCGTGGGTCGATGGTGAGTAAATAGCTTTGTTTTATCTATAGGAGACTATGTTCCTATGGACATAGAGTCTGGTCCTAAGGGTCTAGAGTCAAGTGAGTCTGGTCTTGAGTCTGCTGGCGATGTATTCATTTCTGTATTCAATAAAATGAACCTTTCTGCTTACTCTGATTCTTCTTTCCCCTCTTCCCTGAACTGTTACGCTAATAATAAATTGGAATTTAATGAACCCCTAAAAGAATTTTCTAATGAACATGAGCATAAAATGGCGGTGTTGGAAGACACCATCGCCATAAATGTGGGCACGGAAGAACAACCTCGGGAGCTGAAGTTAGGTAGTTCACTTATAGTAGAAGAACGGGTACCATTTACAGAGATTCTCAAGGAGTTTGTAGAAGTATTCGCATGGTCATATGAAGACATGCCGGGGATTGACATGGAAATTGCGGAGCACACCATACCTTTGCTCCCTGATGCAAAGCGGTTCGACCAAAGGCTAGGAGGATCAGGCCTGAATAGGCTAAGAAAATTGAAGAAGAGGTGATCAAGCAGCTTAACGCTAAGTTCATCAAAGCAGTCCAATAACCTGAATGGATTGCTAACATTGTCCCAGTACCCAAGAAAAACGGGAAAGCACGGATGTGTGTGGAATTCCGAGACCTTAACAAAGCCAGTCCCAAGGATAATTTCTCTCTACCTCACATCGATGTATTAGTGGATAACACTTGCGGACATGAGCTTTTATCTTTTATGGACGGATATGCTGGTTACAATCAAATAAAAATGGCAGAAGAAGACATGGAGAAGAATTCCTTTACCACACCAAGGGGAACGTACTGTTATGTTGTCATGCTTTTCGGTCTTAAAAATGCCGGTGCAACATACCAAAAGGACGGCCAACACTATGCTTCATGACATGATGCACATAGAAGTAGAAGTTTATGCGGACGACATGATTGTTAAGTCCAAAACAAGGGAGGAGCACATTCCTAATCTTCGCAAATTCTTTCTGCAACTTCGCAAATACAAGATGCGGCTCAACCCAGCAAAGTGCACCTTCGGTGTTACCTCTGGGAAGCTACTAGGCTATGTGGTCAGCCAACAGGGCATTGAAGTTGATCCTTCAAAGATCAAGGCTATCCAACAATTACAACCACCCAGGACAGAAAAAGAGATAAGAGGCTTCCTAGGACGAGTCCAATACATCAGTAGGTTCATCTCAAAGCTCACCATGACCTGTGAACCTTTGTTCAAGAAACTAAAGAAAGGAAGCAAAGTGGAATGGAACGATCAGTGTCAAGCTGCTTTTGATAAAATCAAGGAATATTTGCAACATCCTCCAGTCATCATGCCACCAGTACCAGATGAGCCTCTACTCCTTTACCTTATAGTGACTAGCTCGGCAATGAGGGCTATGCTAGCTCAAAAGGTAAAAGGTCAAGAGAGCGCCATCTACTACTTGAGTAAGAAGTTCCTAGACTACGAAAGACGATACGCAGACATAGAGAAAATGGCACTCGCATTAGTTTGGGCCACCAAGAAGTTAAGGCATTACATGCTTTCATATACTGTATATGTCATAGTTGAGAACAATCCCATCAAATTCATCATGAAGCAACCAACCATCAACAACCGCATCGCTCGATGGGTAGTCATGCTTTCTGAGTACAATCTTCAATACTTACCCCAGAAATCTATTAAAGGACGAGTTGTTTCAAACTTTCAGGCTGCTTCACCATCACAGGAACCTCCAAGCACTCACTTGGAATTCCCAGATGAAGACGTGTTCTTCACTGATGAAATTACTTGGGAAATGTATTTTGATGGAGCTTCTAACCAAATGGGTTGCGGAGTAGGAGTCCTGTTGATATCTCCGGAAGGAGCACACGTCCCTGTATCTGTAAAATTGGATTTTGATGCCACTAACAACGCTGCGGAGTATGAAGCATGCATCAAGGGCCTACAAGCTGCTTTAGCTTTAGGCATACGCCACATAAAGGTCTTTGGAGACTCTAGCCTCATCATCAACCAGGCTAAGAGTGTGTGGTAGGTTCGAAGTGAGTGTCTCTTGGCTTTTCAACAAAAGCTTTTGGGACTCACCGACCAGTTTGAGCAAATTAGCTTTCAATACATTTCCAGGGATCACAACGAATTGGCCAAGTTATCTTTAATGATATCAATCCCATCAGGAACGCTCTAGCTACCAATAATTGTAGAGCGGCAATCTGAGCCCGCGTATGTTTGCGCCATGGAAACACAAGAAGAGAAGACTGAAGAATGGTTTCTTGACATATACAATTTTCTTCGGAAGGGAGAATACCCAGCTGAGTTAGATGCCCAAGGGCAACGAGCGGTCAGGTCTCTAGAAGCACAATACTGCTTGATCCAAGATCGTTTGTACAAGAAGTCACCTACAGGCATCAATTTGTTATGTATCGATGCCAAAAGTGCAAAGGAAGTTATGGCTACTGTGCATGGAGGAGAGTGTGGGCCTCACATGAATGGGCGCATGCTAGCAAAGAAGATTCAAAGGGCTGGTTACTATTGGTCCACTATGGAGGCGGACTGTTTGAATTTGTTCGAAGATGCCACAAATATCAGGAATATGCCAATCTGCAGCATCAACCTCCGTCATATTTGACCACGCTGACCTCTCCATGGCCATTCTCAATATGGGGTATTGACATCATTGGCAAAATACACCCAACCAGAACAGGAGGACATGAATACATCTTGGTCGCTATTGATTACTTCGCTAAGTGGGTGGAGGCAGCCTCTTTTGCCAAACTCACATCCAAGCAAGTGGCCAAAATCATCCTTCATAACATTATATGCCGATACGGAGTGCCTCATAAGATCATCAGTGATAACGGGAGTCATTTTTGAAAAGAAGTGGAAGTTTTGCTCACCACTTACAAAATTCAGTATCACCGGTCTTCACCTTATCGACCTCAAGCTAACGAAGCTGTAGAAGCAGCCAACAAAACAACGGCAGGAATCATCAAGAAGATGGTCGTTACTTACAAAGATTGGCCTGATAAGTTAGCATTCGCCTTATGGGGATACCGAACCTCTATACGAACTGCTACAGGAGCAACAGCATATTCATTAATGTATGGGATGGAAGCAGTCCTACCGATTGAATTAGCAATCCCTTCATTACGAATAGTGGTAGAAAGCCAATTGCCAGAAGCAGAATGGGCTAGGTCAAGGTTCGAGGAGCTAATGTTGATGGATGAAAGGCAATTAAGGGCATTGCATAATGTTCAAGTGTACCAAAGTAGGATCACTCGCTCTTTCAATAAGAAGGTGAAAAGTTGTTCACTTCAAGAAGGTGATTTAGTACTTAAGGAAATGAGGGCACCAATACAAGACCCAAGGGGAAAGTTTGTACCTAATTGGAAAGGTCCTTATGTGATTAAGGAAATTTTACCAGGAAGAGCAGCTAGGTTGGCCACTATGGATGGAGAAGATATGATTCAGCCAACAAATTTGGAACAACTCAAGCGATATTATGCTTAATATAGCCAAGCAACTGGAAAACCAATTTTCAGACACTTTGTGAATATTCAATTTATGCTCATATATATAAGGAAGATAAAGTTTGCAATAGCACAATAATTGTAAACAAAATTTCTTCTTTTATTAATAATTGATAATGCAAGTACACCGCTTGTAAAAAGAAAATTCAAAAGGCATAATTAAATCAAAGTTTATTCTAGCAAAGCAGTTTATTTCCTTCACTTTCATCCATCTTCTAGTCTTGTTTCACCTTATCTACTTCGCCAGTGATCTCATGGTCAATCTCCATGTCTTTAGGCTCATTTGGGTCCGTCTCTTTATCTTTAGGTTTATAGGCTCGCCTATGTGATTTCCTTGTCTCCACCCTCGAACCAAGCCGATCTTTTGCTGTCACCTTCGCACCAAGACGATCCTTTATCGTCGAACGGGGACCCAATCTCTCTTTCATGGATGTTTGACTCCTTCTCGCCTCTCCAGCACGGCGAGACTCGACGGCATCAATTAGCCATCCGTGATATCGAGCGTGAACAATCTCTGATACATGTGCCTTTGACAGAGCCTTCAGGGTCGGCCTTCTCGCCCAGTACTTCAGCCAAGACTCTATCACCGAGCCACGAAGCTTCAATTGCTCGGGGGCTTCACATAGCCGCTCGGGGATGGTCTGTTTGCGGCCCATTTGTCGCCACATCCGTTCCGGAAAATAGAAAGTCATGTGTGTCAAGCCGGCGTTACACACATAGGCGTTGCGATAGTCACTGATCACATATTCAGGAACATGCCACCACTCGATCCACCATGTGATGTCACGAGGTTCCTTTAGAAAGGCGGTCCATTCAGTTACCGATTGACAATAATTTGCAAGTGCCGAGGAATTACGAGGGTCCTCAACAAGGCCCAAATGCTCCATCAACTATATCTGCCCATAAAGTTAGCATGGGTTATGATTGCATACCAATTCTTCCCAAACTAATGACAAAAAATAAAAAAAAAGCCTAAAACCCGCCTGGGTTATACAGGCAGTAGGTGGGTCTGCAAAATGAGAAAAAAGGAATGAAGGAGGAAATGTACCTGAAGAAGTAGAGGGCTCCCACGAAGCTCATATTCTGGATCTGGATTATCCAAGCCCATCATAGTTTCCGGAGCATCAACGGCACTGGGTTAAAGTCTCGAGCCATGTCTTCAACAATCTGGATTAGGCCTGCCGGCCCGGTTCTTCGCCCACCATGATAGAAGCAGAATTCCCCGAGAAGACATAATACGAGCGCTCGTACTCGTATCACAGAACCGTATTCCAATGTGTCAGGAGATTGAAAGTATTCGACAATGGTTTGGAAATGTACCTTATCACCGAATAGTGCGCTTCCTATGACTCGGTTCGGAAGGCATAGCAACTCCTTGTACTGTTTGGTGTTGTCGGTAGCAGTTGGAGGTGACGTCGGCCGTGCGAAATGATTCGTCGCGAGAATAGATGACCACTCTTCGGGAAGTGGACATAGCTCCTTCAAGGAAAAGCGGAAAACGTGCATCTTCGGATCCCAAAAATCCCCTGCCGCTCGGATAAAGTCATGGTTTACTCTTCTTGCCGGAGACTTAGCAATCTCGCCAGGCTATATCTCCCGAGTTCTTTCTTCTCGTCTCTGGACAAGGTGCTCATCCCGAGCTTCTTCTCGAAAGCCATGAGAGTTAGGAGGATTTCTTGTGATTTTGGAGACTTTTAGATGGAAGATGCAATTGAAGATGGTAAGTGATGATCATATGCTTAGGGGCAAGGTATTTATACACCTTCATCCATGATCAAAATGGAACAAATCGGCCAGCAAGCAATCATATAGTCGTTGCCATCATATCCCATGATTCAAGCCATTTTCCAACGCCTAGCAAAAAAAAAAGAAGAAAAATAAAAGTTAAAACTCGCCTGGGTTTTAACCTCAGCAGGCTACGCGCGCGCGCCTCAGCTAGTCCGGGCTCACCTTTCCTCTGCAGCTTAAAACCCGCCTGGGTTTTAAGTGGTCCAGGCCCAATTTTCCAGCTCCTGTGGCCCTTTTGTGTGTAGTTTTATCTTGGGCCTTTCTGCTTTGGTTTCAATTGGCCCGTTTGTGTATTTTTGATGTCCCGGTTTCTGTTATCGACCCAATGATGTTTAGCTCTGAAATTTTTGTTCGAGTTATCTCCGACACTTAAGTGTTTGGTTATTTTTTTATTTTCTTTTCTTTTTGGGGAAGCGGGATTAATGGGGATTAATCCCATCGTGTAGAGAATCAGTCGAAATTGCATTAATAAAAGCGTCAAAGTTGTGCATACATTAAGTTTTGAGTCTTGCATGATAAAAATATTACAAAGAGTCTTGCATAATAAAGCATAAAAAAAAAAGTACCAAGAAGTCTTGCATTGCGTTGCATGTTTGTTATCACCATAGGGACCCTGAATCGCCGCTGTCCTCCGCCAAGTTGCCCCCTGCATTTAAAGCTCCCGCGTTGGAAGTACCGGTCGTGCCAAAATAGGTGTCCCAGGAGTAATAATCAGATCCAGGAGCAGTCTGCACGGGAGATGATGGCCCAGTCAAGGGCATTTCTGAAGGATGTACACTCGACGGTGAAGACACAGAATGCTTCTGCGAAGCAGCCAGCCAAGAATGATCAGGAACCTGCCATTCAGCGGATGGAGTAGGCCGTACAGGACCAGTTCCATAACCGGGGGCTGGCCAACCAGAAGAAACAGTTCCTCCCAACCAACAGTGTTGAGGCACAGACCACTCTTAAGAACCCATGGGTCATGTCGGACCCATTTCAGGAGCAGGGATAGGCCATCCTGCAGAACCGGAACTAAAAGACGAAGTATCATAGGCTACAGGACGTGAAGTAGCGTCATCCGCTAGGGCTTGACTGCCAGGATACCATACGGATGCACCTAAATCACGGTCCCTCACCACTATCTCCCGACCGTGACGTCGAGCACAGTGCACTGAAGCTGGCGTATGACGAGAATGAGAAAGCCAGTATGTGGCGCTTGACTCGAAAGCATCCTCCACCCAGTAGGAATGGGGTTGAGTATCACCCCCATATCCAGCACTGTGATACGACCCTCCATAACCAAGCGGCTCCTCCAAGGACATCTGAGCCATGTCCTCTTCCATACTCGGAGGGCGGCGACCTCTACTACCGGACCTGCTACGATGAGATCCAGTGGAGTGTTGGCCCTCGACTAGAGCGCCTTTGCCCCGACTCTCTGGTACAGCCGCTAGAGGAGGACGAGAAGATCCACCAATTTTTTCCCGAGATCGACCTCGAGAAGAATATTCCCCAACAGAAGAGCGGCGTGGGGGCTTCGTGCGAGGAATGCCTGCAGTAGAGCGTCAACATGGTTCTCTGGGAACAGACTCCGCATCGGCCTCCATATTGGTCTTTCCAGCAGCATCACCTTGATATCTCCCTGAACCAGTGAATCCCCAATTGATAGACTTCCTCATGGTGCTCCACTCCTTAGCCAGTTGTCAGAGGAAAGCCCATCTCGGCTGGGACATAACAAGACAAGGGTCATTCATAAGTGGCATATGTGATAAAAGGAAGCAATATAAAACAAAGACTTACCGATTTGCGATCAAATGCCTGAAGCGCGGAGCACTGACTGCTAGTTTCCACATCCAAGAAACCACCGATCTTTCGTCTCTCCGGGGGGTTCTCGACCTTAGCAACTTTAGCATAAGGCCCCAGCTAAAGTGTTTTCTGGTCAGATATCGGCTAAAACATAATAAGGACAAGAGGAGGAAGATACATACCACTCGAGGAGCCAAACGGCTGTGATAGCGCTGGAACTCTTCATCGAATTGTTCCTGCGGAACGTTATGCACGAAGTTGTCAAACTTTTGACCTCGAACCAGATCTCTCAGAACACCCGGGTCAACCCTCCATGGCTCGAACATGTGCGCCGGAGGGTCCAGGGGAATGAGAGCGGGATAGCCTCCCAGAATCTGCCTCGCGGCTCTCTCCCCTAAATACCACACATAACCATAAGGCCCCTCAACTAGGAGGCGAAGACGGGTGTCGTGCTCCACCAGCTCCAAAGGTTGTGGTAACCCTCCGACGTCGAAATCGGCCCAAGGACGCCAGTTCACGTGATCCTGCAAAAATAAAAGGAGCATTTAAGGTTGACATGCAAAGGGAGATGAAAGAAAGATGCTGGATATGAAGTAATACCGGTGTCAAATTATCCAAGATGCCACGGATAAGGTTAAGACTCCCTGACTTGTATTTCTTGTCATGAATGCCCTCGGTGGTCCAGCGTTCAACAGTTGGTACCGTCTTATTGTTCTTCGAACAAATGCCCAGGGCTAAGATGTACTCATATGCCCACATCTGCATAAACATGATGTTAAATGAGGAAGAAAGGATGAACTGCATTGAAGAAAAGAAGGTTCGAGCACATACCTCGAGCACCTTCCACAAGGAAAGACCCTACTGGTAACAAGTGTGGGTCGCATGAAGGTAGACCGGGTCTGGATCCTGTGAAAGCCAGACGCCACAACGAAGCCAATGCATGAAGTTTGCATAGGACGCCTTGCCCCAATTCAGGGTTCGAATATTGTCGAAATTAAGAAGGTTCTGAAACCATGTCAGGGAAATATTGTCCCCATGGTTGGCGAAGAAAGTGGCAGAAATAACGTACGCCGAGAAAATGAAGCGACGTTGCTCTAAAGGCAAGTTTTGAAAACCTGCATCGCGAATAGTCATTTCGAAGTACTTATAGGCAAGGTTGGGAAGGCCATGTCGTTGTCCCAAGCGAGCAGACACTGGAGCCAACAAATCCAGCACTACTGGAGGGATATCCGCGTCAAAAACCACGTCCTGTCCACCCCAAGGAAGGGCGATAATTATGACGAAGTCTTTGGGAGTGACCGTCATCTCACCCACTGGCAAATGAAACGAGTTAGTTGAATCCCACAACCGCTCGGCCATCGCCCGACCTATGGTACAGAATGTCCTCTTCCTCCAAGCCTCCAAGCATTTCCAGAAGGGCAAGAAGCCCGCAGCGGTCAAAGTATCACGAACGAAGTCTCTTGGAATCAATTCTGCAGCCTTAACAGGTGCTTTTAGGATGCCATGAGTTTTCAAATTGTCCTCCTAAAGGCAGAATTCCGGCGCATCATTTAAAAAGGGGGCTCAACTAGCATTTTAGATCAAATTTCATGGACCCAAGCTGGACCTAGCATAAACACTAGGCTCTCAGCCACGGCCCATGAAACAAACCAACAAGCCCAGGGTCACGGCCCATGAGGCGGGCCAATAATGAGTCAAAACTCGTCTGGGTTTTGACTTCGCCAAGCCCACCGTCATGGCCCATGAAACGGCCCAGTAGAAAAAAAAAAAGAGAGAATGCGCGAGTCAAAACCCGCCTAGGTTTTGACTCCGCCAAGCCCAGCTGACCGGCCCAGAGCACACGACGGCCCAACAGGCTGGACATAAAACCCGCCTAGGTTTTATTCCGCATAGTGGGCCGCTACTCGGACAAATGTTGAAAATGTTCTTGATCCATTTTTTTCAAGGCAGTTTGCAAATGAGTTTTCTTTGGTCAAAATGCAAACAAATAAATGGATCATTCAACATCCTAACATGTATACTTAAAATAGCTAAAAATCGACAAGATATGAAAAAATTAAAATTCATGCTTGCTCATTTTTACGCTAAACTAAGTACAAGAAGAAAAGTCCAAGGATTACCTTGCCATAAGAACGGTAAAACCAAGCATGGTTCCAAGATTCAATAATGAGATCGGAGGGAGCCGCTTCCATACCGGGAACAAAGTTACGCCGCGAAGACCGCTAATGAGGTCAGGCCGCCGCATGAGGAAGAGGTGGATTCCTATGACCCCGGGGTTGCATCTTCAAAATTCGAGATTACTTCAAAGAACAAGACTTCTTTTCTAGAGAGAGAATGAGTGAGCTAGAGAGATGACAGAGATGAAGATGTGAATGAAATGAAGGAAGGCTCTTGAATTTATAGAAAAATTGGGTGAATATGAGTCGTTGGTTTCTTGAACTCGCCTCGAGATGCCAAACGTGTTTCATTGGTCGAAAATCCAAAGGTTATCCTTTTGTCACCCAAAAGAGAGACAGGGTGACGTGGCCTCTTTATGACCACAAGTGGGTCAGGCCCTACTTTGATTCCTTTCACAAGAAGAAAAAAAACATTTAAATAAAGTCAAAACCCGCTTGGGTGTTGTTGCAGCAGGCCCGGGGAATGCGGCCCAGTCGCCTTCGTCAGCCCGAAGAAAAAAAAAACCGCCTAGGTTTTGTTTGGCCCAGAAAGAGCGGCTTGGAAGGCCAGGTCCAGGCATGAACACGGCCCAAGGAAAGTCACTAAAACCCGCCTAGGTTTCGTGACATCTACAGCCCGAATTTGCAGCCCAACTCCTCACAAGCCTGAGCCCACAGTCTGGCTCTACGGCTCACAGGTAAAAATCGAACCTCTTTTGTATTTTCCAATAAAATTGATACTTGGTTTTCTCATGACTTTCAGGTCGCCAGCAAAGGGACCACCATCACTCAGCTACCTCACAAGAGGTCGCTGCCATCATCATCATTCAGGACCATCGGCAGAGTTTCGATGCAATCCTGAGCCATCGACATCGCGCCCGATGAAGTCTCTACCCCCAAGGCCATCAGCAACGCATCTGGTGAAGTCCTTCGGCATCAGAAATGCCAACCATCATCAACATCGACACTGGGAAAGACTTGAAAACTCCATCAACCATCGGCATCGTGTCCGATAACAAGTAAGGCGTCAATCTCGCCCGAGATCAACATCGACTCATCTACGGTCAGGTAAAGCATCATTCTTGCTCGAGATCACCCCAAAAGGGGCGCATGCCGCCCATAACTGTGACACAGGACGAAGCTTCCAAGTGTCAACCCACACCTCCAAGTAAGGCGTCATTCTCGACCGAGATCAACATGGACTCATCAACGGTCAGGTAGAGCATCATTCTTGCTCGAGATCACCCCAAAAGGGGCGCATGCCGCCCACAACTGCGACACGGGACGAATCTTCCAAGTGTCAACCCACACCTCCAAGTAAGGCGTCATTCTCGCCTGAGATCAACATCGACTCATCAACGGTCACGTAGAGCATCATTCTTGCTCGAGATCACCCCAAAAGGGGCGCATGCCGCCCACAACTACGACATAGGACGAAGCTTCCAAGTGTCAACTCACACCTACGAGTAAGGCGTCATTCTCGCCCGAGATCAACATTGACTCATCAACGGTCAGGTAGAGCATCATTCTTGCTCGAGATCACCCCAAAAGGGGCGCATGCCGCCCACACCTATGAGTAAGGCGTCATTCTCGCCCGAGATCAACATCGACTCATCAACGGTCAGATAGAGCATCATTCTTGCTCGAGATCATCCCCAGAGAGGCGTATGCCGCCCACAACTGCGATGCAGGACTCAGCTTCCAAGTATCACTCCAGGCTTTGCAATCCAAAGTCATATCCTTAGACTACTTTGACCTTCGTCCTATTCGGA
The DNA here is from genome assembly GCA_029582165.1 of Portulaca oleracea. Taxonomy (NCBI): domain Eukaryota; kingdom Viridiplantae; phylum Streptophyta; class Magnoliopsida; order Caryophyllales; family Portulacaceae; genus Portulaca; species Portulaca oleracea. Next base: position 15,210,927 of record CM055888.1, on the reverse strand, counting down.
CTCGATCAAAGTGGGGGCTCTCTGTAGACACTGGAATTTGTACCGGTATAATTCCGACTCGTCAAAAAGTATGGGCCAAGTCATTGGGCCCAAAAGAGCAACAACCCGAGTGCAAGAAAAATAAAACAGGCCGCGTTTAATTGTTAAAACCCATAGGGGTTTTAACTTTTAATGAATAAGCCTAGGAATCTGGCCCAGCAATCGCGCGCCCCGGCCCAGAAGGCTCAAAACCCGCTTGGGTTTTAAGCGGAGCTCAGCACGACGTCGTTCTCGCCATGTCATTGATCCGTGCGCCAATAATTCATATAACCCGCCTGGGTTTTAAGCATTTTAGCGCCAAAATCTGCATGCATGCGTGATCCCTTGATATTTGCCCCACGTGGTTGACTTTTGCCCTTGACTTCCTATAACCCGCCTATGTTATAGTCTTTGATGACTTGATTTGTGGGGTATGTCCCCCATGGCTTCCCTCCAAAATCTTCATCCCTCACCTATAAATACCCCCCTCCATTCCATCTTCATTTCATCAAGAACTCTCATAAAAATCATCATCATACTCCCATTCTACTACTCTCAATCCATTATATTATACCAGAATTTGTACCGGTATAATCCCGACTCATCAAAAAGTATGGGCCAAGTCATTGGGCCCAAAAGAGCAACAGCCCGAGTGCAAGAAAAATAAAACAGGCCGCGTTTAATTGTTAAACCCAGAGGGGTTTTAACTTTTAATGAATAAGCCCAGGAATCTGGCCCAGCAGTCGCGCGCCCCGGCCCAGAAGGCTCAAAACCCGCTTGGGTTTTAAGCGGAGCTCAGCACGACGTCGTTCTCGCCATGTCATTGATCCGTGCGCCAATAATTCATATAACCCGCCTGGGTTTTAAGCATTTTAGCGCCAAAATCTGCATGCATGCGTGATCCCTTGATATTTGCCCCACGTGGTTGACTTTTGCCCTTGACTTCCTATAACCCGCCTATGTTATAGTCTTTGATGACTTGATTTGTGGGGTATGTCCCCCATGGCTTCCCTCCAAAATCTTCATCCCTCACCTATAAATACCCCCCTCCATTCCATCTTCATTTCATCAAGAACTCTCATAAAAATCATCATCATACTCCCATTCTACTACTCTCAATCCATTATATTATACCTCCATTCTCTCAAAATCTTATCATCCAGATCCACCTCTAATCCTCTCATAATCATATTCATCACCACCATACAAACATCCATATACTACTCTTTTCTAGCCACTCACATTCCTTCATCAAAGCTTCAAGTCAAGAGGGGGACAACTCAAGGGATCAAGTTCATCACTTCTACCACCTTATGCGAGGTTTGATTTCATTATTCATTTTGTTATAATTCATCATGTAATTCTTTCTTTAATTCCGTGCTTGTACATATTTTGTAAAATGAAAACCGCATTGTTTTTATATTGCATGATTCGAAGAATAATTCCCGAAATTAATCAAACTTCTCCCCGCTCTCTTTCTTTTCAATGTTGATTTTAGTAGAGTCTGTTTTATAATAGGCGGATTCGAGAGTTCTTAAAACTCTCGAATTCGTAACCTTACCCCCGAATCTAGAAATCAGGTTCGTAGACCGGAATCTTTCTTTTATTATTTTATGGTTTGTCGATTTCCTTAAATCGGCTGGCGACTCTTTTTACATTTTATAAATTGGTTTAACTATTTAAAATATTTGTTTGTGCATAAAGAATTTAAATAAATAATTTAGTTCATTCCCTTTCACTAATTTAAGATTGGACCCGAGGAAAATGGGCTAGAAATTAATAAAACCTAGGCGGGTTTTATTAATTTCAACCCATTTTCTTCTGGCCAGGGATGCAGACGGCCCAGCCCAGAGTCTGCTAAAAGCCAGGCGGGTTTTAGCATTTTCTGGTGGCCCGTCCGCGCCTTTTTGGGCTTCAAATTAGTGATTGTGTCGGGATTAAATTATTGTTAAATTTTTTTGTGTAATTACGGATAATTTAAATAAAAAAACGGGTTTGTAAATAAATAAAGTTTCATCACCCCGAAAACGAATTTCGAAAATAAAAATATCCTTATTTAAAGATTAAGAAACCTTAGTCGGCTCCCGATCATTTAAGTAGCGCATCACGCGGAAAAAGGGTTCCACCTTTTTCCCGGGTCCTACAGTATGACATGCAAAACTCAAAAGCATACAGATTATTAAATTTACAATCTAATGTCAGTGGAGACAAGAGATGTTATGTTTTTAGAGGATAAACTTTGTGTTGATACTGTTGAGCATACTAAAAAGCATTGATGTGGCACAATCCCTGTCATAAGAGGATGTTTCTAAAAGTTTAGGAACTAAAAACAAATCTTATGACTCTCCTATAAAGCCTAGGAGGAGCCAAAGAATTAGGAAGGAGAAAAGTTTAGGGTCTGATCTCATCTCATTACAAGTGACATTGTTCTTAGTGGAAGGAGATAGAAATAAGGTCACCAATGAAATTCCTATGATTCTTCATATTGAGGAAAAAGAAGAAGATCCAAAAAAATTTAGTGAGGTAATGACTTCTCGAGATTCAAGTTTTTGGAAAGGGACAATAGATGATGAGATGAACTCAATATTATCTAATATACTTGGGTTCTTACTTATTTGCCTCATGGGTCCAAACTCATTAAATGTAAATGAGTTTTTACGAAGAATAGAATATAGATGGGTATGTGGATTCCTTTAAGGCTAGACTCGTAGCCAAAGGTTTTATTGACAAGGAGGGAACGAATTACTTTTGATACCTATGCTTATGTCGCAATAATTTCCCCCATTAGGGTATTGATGGATTTGACATCAGTACATGGTCTGTATATATATATCAAATGGAAGCAGCCTTTCTAAATGGTGATCTCAATGAAGAGATCTACATGGAACAACCCGAAGGATTTGTTCTTTTGGGGAAATGAGAGGAAAGTGTGTAAACTAATTAAGACATTGTATAGACTAAAGTAAGCGCCTAAACAGTGGCATGAGAAATTCGATGAGGCGATCCTTGCTAGTAGTTTCATACATAGCAACGCTGACAAATGCATTTACTCCAAGTTTACTCATGATTATGAAGTTATTATTTGTCTTTATGTTGATGACTTATTAATTTTTGGCACCCACATATAGGAATCGAAGAGACAAAGAGGTGTTTGTCTTTAAAATTCAAGATGCAAGACTTGAATGAGGTTGATACAATCTTAGGTGTTAAGGTGAAGAATCATAGTGGGGGTTATGATTTAAATCAAACCCCTTATATATCTAAGATACAAAATAAGGTCCAATATCTTAGGATAAAGGAGGCAAATACGCCTTATGATACTAGCATACAACTAGTTGAAAATCCAAGTCAGTGGCAAAACTTAAGTGTACAAATGCCATTAGAAACTTGATGTATACAATGCATTGCATAAGACCTGACATTGCTAATGTTATGTGCAAATTATCAAAGTACACCGATAAACCTAGTAGTATGCATTGCAAGGTCATTGCTAGAATACTTGGTTACTTAAAGAGATCTAAGGACTTGGGAATTTTCTTTTAGAATTTTCCTGCAATCTTAGAAGGTTATGTTGGAGGAAAGTGCTTAGAAGGTATAGAAAACAATGGGAACTCGCTTAGGATATCGCTAAGAGTCGTGGGATCACTTTCTTTAAGAACTATTTACTATAACGTAAATGTTCAAAGAGATAAAACTTAGTTCTTATCGCAACTCAAGGCAAAGGTTTTTCACTTGATTTACTCAAGTATAACTACAATCTTGACAAGAATGAAGATGTGATTATAGAATGAAGAAGATGATTGTCATTATCTCAAATGGCTAGGAATGTCTCCTATTTATAGTAGAATTCCAACCCTTAATCACACCCTTTGGTCAAAATATAATTAAGGACTTTTAATCATAACAATATAGTTGTTGGAACATAATATCGGAATTAAAAATGATATTATTTACTTAATACATAAGATTATATACCCGTTAGCATTAAAAACATATTCTGGCATTCAACACGGTCCGTGTTGACCGTACCACGGTCCATGTTGAAGCAACACCGTCTGTGGTGCCTCAACACGACCTGTGTTGAGGCCAGAACTATTTTTTTATGCCTTCTAGAGACCAGCACGACCCGTGTTCGTCTCAAGATCACTTGTGTTGATCATATTTTTAATGTTTATCTTATATATGATCCTTAAACTTGCACCACATGATTTCTCATGCTATATAATCTTCATGTACTCTTGAAATAATTCCAATAATCCCCCGCCATTTCAAGAGTATGGAAAACCCTTGAAATAATCTTACTTAAGGTGCTAAAACCCCCGCCATTTGAAATATACTTAAACTTGTAATCACCAGAGAAACCCACAAACAAATGCATAATGAAAAGTATATTGCTCCTTGAACTTTTCACTTAGTATATACAAGCCAAAATTGAATCCAAATCACAAAGTACACATGTCTTTGAACTTTGGATTTATATTTATCAACTATACTCATAATACACATACATTCTTAAATCTTAAGTGCTAATACTTAGACACTATTATCCGGCCTTATGTCCTTATCCTTCATAAGTGTTTCAGAACTTTAGGCTCATAGTTCCTTTATGCGACCACACACAACACTTACATAGGTAGACTTTGTAATATACCACCATTGTAATTAGGCTTTCGACAAAATCTATTGAGAGTATTACTACTCATCCTCTTGTCATTACATATTTCTAAGCATCACTTGACCTTGGGATTATAAAATTGATGTCTTCTACTAATTTAACAACTCCGTACTCATTTGAACTTTAGAAATTGGTGGTATTCCAATGCATAAAGTTGAGTCTTTGTTGTGATTAGTAGAAACTTGAGCTACACTTAAACCCATCCCCTTTGAAGTACACTGTATCAAATCTCTAGATAACCCTTTAGTTAAAGGATCAGCTATGTTTTCTTTTGATTTGATAAACCTTAAAGTCACTACTCCATCTCTTACTAGTTGATGTATATAAACATGCCTTAAACCAATGTTCCTTGACTTGCCATTATAAACATGGCTATATACAACATCAAGAATAGCTAGCCTTACTATCACAATGAATTGTAATAGGTGTCATTGGCTTATACCAAATATGTATTTTCAATAATAAGTTCCTTAACCATTCCGCTTCCTTACACGCAACATATAAAGCTACTAATTCCGAAGACATAGTGGAGTATGCTATATTAGCTTGTTTCTTAGATCCCCAAGAAATTGCTCCACCTCCTAATAAGAACACCCATCTATTAGTAGAAGAGAAATCTCCTTTATTTATCTAACTCGCATCTGAATAACCTTCTAATACCGAAGGTTCTCCTTTATAAGTGAGTTGATAACTTTTAGTCCCAACTAGATATCTTAATACTCTCTTAATACAAACCAATGCATATTACTCGGATTACTTGTATATCTACTTAACTTGCCAATTGCATGAGCAATATCTGGCCTTGTACTTGTCATAGCATAAAAGTGACTTCTTATTACCTTAGCATATCTAATTTGTTCAACTGGAGAACCTTCATTCTTCTCTAGTTTCTTATTTGGATCATAAGGTGTACTCATCGGAGCTACGTTCTCACCTCCGAACTTGTGTAAAATTTTCTCAATGTAATGCTCTTGAGATAAACTTATTCCATCATTATTTCTAATGATCTTAATATCAAGAATTACATCCGCTTCACCCATGTCCTTCATAGAGAACTTAGAGGATAGAAATTCTTTGTTCTTATGAACTTTTCCATGTCGGTCCCAAAGATCAACATGTCATCAATGTATAGGCATATAATCACTCCTTTCCCATTCTCAAACTTATAGTATATGCACTTATCTGATTCATTGATCTTATAACCACTTGAAAGCACTACTTCATCAAACTTTTGATGCCATTGATTAGGTGCTTACTTAAGCCCATACAAGGACCTTATTAGTTTACAAACCTTCTTTTCTTGACCTTCAACAACAAACCCTTCGGGTTGTTCCATATACACCTCCTCTTCTAGTTCTCCATTTAGAATGTCGTCTTGACATCTATTTGATAGATTACTAGCCTATGGATAGTAGCTAAAGCCGACAAAACACGTATTAAAGCTATCTTAGCTATCGGTGCATATGTTTCAAAGTAGTCAATACCATACTTTTGAGTAAAACCCCTTACAACCAACCGGGCTTTATACCTCTCAACGGTGCCATCTACTCTTCTTTTCCTTTTAAAGATCCATTTAGAGGTAATTGGTCTACTTCCTGGAAGGTCTACCAATATCCAAACATTGTTTTCCCCTATAGAATCAACCTCATCTTATACCGCTTCTTTCCACAAAGAAGCATCATGAGATTGCATAGCTTCTTCAAAGTCTTTGGATCTTTATCTATGTTGTACATACATAGGATTTCACTTTTAGCTTAGTCCCTTGAACCTTCTACCAAATAAACATAGAAGTCCGCACCAAAATCATTTAGCTTCCTTGATCTTTTACTCCTTAATTCAATACTTTCATCTTCTTCATCATGAATAACATCATGACTTGGAAGATCATCTTGTATGGAAATATCCTCATGATTTTCATCACAAGGTTCAATAGGAGGAATAATATCTTGAATTATGTCTTTAGATCTAGGAATTGAACAGAACCTAGTCTCATCAAAAATAACATCTATTGATTCCATAACGGTATTCACCGATATGTACTCATTTGACTCAACCACCAGAAACCTATAAGCTTTGCTATCTTGAGCATAGCCTATAAAGATGCATTCAATTCCTCTGTCACCTAATTTCCTTTTCTTAGATTCTGGGACCCTTACAATGGCCCTACAACCCTTTGAACGAAACTCTATTTAAAATATAACAAGCCGTTAGCATGGCTTCTCCCCAAAATCCATTACTTAAACCATAGTTAGACAAAATAGAATTCACCATTTCTTTTAAAGTCCTATTTTTCCTTTCCGCAACCCCATTTTGTTGTGGTGTATAACAGGGCGGTTGTCTCATGAACAATCCCCGTTTCTTGGAAAAACTTTGGATCATAAAATTCCCCTCTGATAGGCCGCAAGTGCACGGGTGAAATTGTAGCATAAATCAAGGTCGTTCCCACAGGGACTTTTCCTTTCAACGCACTGAACTAGCCTCCTAATTGATCGCTAAGTCGATCCGTTTTTGGTTTGAAATAACTAATTCTAAATCTAATCACAATCAAGAACTAAACAAAGGGTTATTCACACAAACTTTTCGAATTTAATCAAGGTAAAAAGGCGTTCAGGGGATGAAACCTAAGTCAAATAACGAATCAACGATGTGGATTGAACTCTCATTTCATTAATTTGCACAATCAAGGTTCGATAATCACATAGAATACTTCGCAATGAGATTTTTCCACTAGAGCGAATTTCCAAGACTAACCAAGCACCTACTTTCGTGGTTATTTCGACTTAGTCAAGGTTAAAGATCTAATTATCTCAAGAACCCTAATTAAAACTTCTATGTCTAGATAATTTTAACTAGTTCAATCTAGGTTTTCGGGCAATCAAACTTCTCCTTTCGGTACTTCATTCAACAACCTATTAACATGCAATTGGTGATCAAGCAAAAGCAATAACAATTCAATTCAAAGACCAAATAGATTGAAACAAACTAAATTCATGATAATTCAATCCAACAAAGTCAATTCATCAAGCAACTTCAAAGGTTCATCCCCTAAACTAAAAAGAACTATTCACAATTCATGTTTAAAACTACAAAGCAAATGAAATCTATTCTAGAAAGCATATGAAAATCTATGAGATAATGAGAAATAAACCCAAGTGAAGAACAATCTTGCTAGGAATCAACAATGGAGGACTTTTGCTCCTCCACTTCAAAGTATGTTCAAATTGCTCTTCGATCTTCAATCTTCTCTCAATCTTCAATGATGGAATGGAATATGGATGATGAATGATATGATTAGGGCATGAAATGAATGATGGTGGAATGATTCCCCCTAAACTCCGCCGGAAATAAGCATAATATAGGCAAATATCAACTCAAAACCGCCGAAAATGAAAAGACAGGAGAGGCACGGACCGTGCCAGGGGTGACACGGACCGTGCTCATAGTGACACGGACCGTGCCCCCCTAGGCACTACCCGTGTCACTTCACTGCACACAATTCTTCACGTTCTGGTCATAGGCACTACCCGTGCCACTGCAGACACCACCCGTGCCACTGTCTTTTTCAGGCCTAGGAGTACTTTGGGCCATTGTTTGGGCCTTGGGTGATCCAACATCTTACTTCTTGGTCCTTTAAGCTCATAACTTGGATCTATACTTGCTTTTTGGGCTCGGTTTACATCGATTCTTCACAAATTCCCTACAAAACTCACCAAACTCCAAACCAAGTGTAATATGGGAAATTCGGGTATAAAATAACATAATCAAATCAAATATTCCCCAAATTCTCATCAAAACAACCAAGTTCTCATATATACAAGAAGCACTTATCACCCTCCCCTATCCGATCTTAAAACTTTAATCAAGGTCTCACATTGTAATTCACTTCTAGTTTTGTAAACTTTAAACTTTTCAAGTCTTTCATCTTTAGAACTCAAAAGATAAACTTGAGGATATCTAGAATAATCATCAATGAAAGTCACACAATACTTCTTACAATCCATAGTAGGTGTACAATGAAAATCTCCTAAATCGCTATGAATTAAATCAAGTAATTTTGAAGTTCTTTTTACACTTGAGAATGAACGTTTAGTGATTTTGTTAAGCATGCATGTCTTGCACTTTTCTATATCACCATTCAATTTAGGAATCAAATCAAGATTAGACATCTCCTTCAACTTTTTAAAATTCATATGTCATAATCTAGCATGCCATAGAAAATGCTTATTCAAACTAGACACATGCAAATAAGCGGAAATAATGTCATCTTTATTACTTTTAGCATTTAACTTAAACATTTCTCCATAAGCATACCCCTTCCCCACAAATGTCCCTCCCTTGGAAAGTACATAGTTACCTCCATCATAAACTTGCATAAAACCAAACTTGCTAAGAAAATAACCGAATACAAGATTCTTACAAACTTCCGGAGCTAAATACACATCATTTAAAAGTAAAGGTTTACCGGAAGTGAAAACGAGTTCCACTTGCCCAATGCCTTCAAGTTTGACCGGATGGTTGTTACCCATGTAGAGTTTCGCACCATCATCTGCCGGTTTGGGATTCTTGAATAAACTCTTGTCAATGCAAACATGCCTTGACGCTCCCCAGTCTATAAACCAATCGTTACAACCAATGGAGATCATATTGATATGATCCTTAATCATAGCTACAAAGGAACTAGGTTCCTTCTCCTTACTCTTCCTTAGATATATCTTTATTCAAAAGACCATACTTTTTTTCCATTGGTAACACTCTCTCTTTGTGTGCCACATTCCCAACAAACTTGCTTAGGCTTTTGAACTCCCTTGCTAGTTTTGTTGTGGCTCTTATTCTTATTCTTGTTTCCCTTATTCTCTTGGACCATATGGACCTTAGATTGCTCTTTGGTACCATCTTGAAGGCGTAACTCTTGTTCAATCCGAAGATGATTCACCAAACCCTCAAGTAGACTTGGCAATTTCTGACCCGACCCGATAACCCGACTTGAACCCTCCCGAAATTTCTGGGTTTTGAACATGATTTTTTCAAGTAAATCCGAAGTACACCGAACCCAAAAATTAGTGGGTCAAACCTGACCCGCCCGTTTGACCCAAAAAATTAACTTTTTAAGTTTAACTTTATTAAAATTTGTGACTTTTCATTGGAATTATTAACTATTAAACTATAAGCGCAACTTATTTATTTGTTATCTAATTTAAGTTAAAATAATTACAATAATCTATCGTTACTAGAAGATAATCATATTTTATTATGTATATTGAACAAAAAGTAGTATTTAGAGACCATTTTTTAAAAAGGAAAAATGGAAAAAGGTCGCAATCATAATTCGTTGGGTTGACCCGAAACTGAAATACACTGCACGTATTCACCCGAACCCGAAATACCCTCGACCCGTATTTACCCTAACCAGATATACGACCGACCAGAAACCCGCCCGCCCGACCAAATTGACAGGTCTACCCTCAAGAGACATAGCTTTTTTCCGGTGCATCAGTGTTCTTTTAGTCTCATTCCAAGAAGAAGGTAATTTCTCAATAATGGAAGATACGATTATAGGTTCATCCATGTTAAAATTGTGTTGCTTGAAGTTACTCAAAATACGTTGAATCTTATGAAATTGATCTAGAATTTTCCTATTATCATCCGTCTTAAACTTCATGAATAGACTAATAAGAAGATTCTTACTTGATGCATCTTCCGACATGTACTTAGCCTCAAGCATCTCCCAAAGCATCTTGGCCGTCTCCACGTGTTGATAGACATCGAAGAGAGTGTCGCTCATCCCATTGAGAATGCATCCTCTACAAATGTAGTCGTCATTCTCCATCTTCAGCCTTTGTCGGGTAGCCTCCGCATCTTCCATAGGTTTTCCTTGTTCCTTGCCTTTATCTTCAACCGTGGAAGTCTTCTCGGTTGCATCAGTGGAAGGCTCCTCAGTAGATGATGATGCTTGTACCTTCTCGGTCGAAGGTTCTTGAGACACCTTGGGACTTGGGAGAAATATCAATGTTAAGCACATAGGCCACATTGAGAGTAGTTAGCAAGAAATGCACCTTGCTTTGCCAACGCTGAAAATCCACTCCTTCAAAGCGTTCTAGCTTTTTGAAATTGCTAGACATATCATGAAGCGAGGTCATTACTAAATAGTTCTTAAGATTGTTGGAGAAAAGTTCTTAGAAGGTATAGAAAACAATGGGAACTTGCTTAGGATATCGCTAAGAGTCGTGGGATCACTTTCCTTAAGAACTATTTACTATTCCGTAAATGTTCAAAGGGATAAAACTTAGCTCTTATCGCAACTCAAGACAAATGTTTCTCACTTGATTCACTCAAGTATAACTGCAGTCTAGACAAGAATGAAGATGTGATTATAGAATGAAGAAAATGATTGTCATTATCTCAAATGGCTAGGAATGTCTCCTATTTATAGGAGAATTCTAACCCCTAATCACACCCTTTGGTCAAAGGATAATTAAGGACTTTTAATGGAGAATCGTGACCTTGACCTAGTCAAGTAATCATAACAATATAGTTGTTGGAACATAATATCGGAATTAAAAATGATATTATTTACTTAATGCATAAGATTATATAGCCATTAGCATTAAAAACATATTCTGGCATTCAACACGGTCCGCGTTGAAGCAACATCGTCCGTGTTGCCTCAACACGACCCATTTTGAGCCCAGAACTGTTTTTTATGCTTTATAGAGACCAGCACGACCCGTGTTGGTCTCAAGATCACTCGTATTGATCACATTCTTAATGTTTACCTTATATATGATCCCTTAAACTTGTACCATGTGATTTCTCATGCTATATAATCTTCTTGTACTCTTGAAATAATTCCAATAGGTTATACATATGCAAGTTGGATCACTAGTGTAAGTGACAATAAATCCACAACAAGTTAGATATTCACCCTTGGTGTGTTGGGAGGGGGTATTTATTAGTTGGGCTTCAAAGAAACAAACTTGCATCTCTCATTCAACTATGGAGGCTGAATTTATAGCATTAGCTGTTGCAGGTAAGGAAGTAGGATGGCTTAGGAATTTCCTAGTGGATACAGAGTTGTAGCCATAACCGATGCTATCTATTTCCTTGTACTGTGATAGTAAAGCTATAATGTCTAGGGCATGAGTATGTAAGACAACTCATTATGGATGGAATTATTTCCATTTATATATGTTCAGTCTTACAACAATTTAGCAGATCATTTAACAAAAGGTTTATCAAGGGATGTGGTGAAAGGTACCGCAACCAGAATGGGTTTGAAACCCTTCTTTAAACAGCTAAGTAGTGATGGAAACCCAACTTTATTTTAGTGAAAACTAGATATAAAGTTTAATGGGTAGTAACAAGATACTATATAACTAATGGCACTAAGAAAAGGATTTAGTGCATAGTTGCTACAATGAGGTTGGGCATAGCTCTTAATGAAATCTTATTCCAAATAGCAAGGACATGGTTAAAAGACTTCACCTATATGAATAAAGAGGTGATGCTGCCGCTAGCAAGAATGTTGAGGGTTCGTTCTTGTAATTTTTCATAACATCAAGATGAACACATGGTCATAATAGTGCTCAAGCAATGTAAGTTTCATGTGAATTAAGATTAAGGTTATGCGTGCAGTGTGGCATTTCCAATTCCATGTAAGAGTGTTGGTTTAAACAAATAGTCACCTATCAATTTGTTGAAATTTAATTTGAAATACTAATTAAATTAAAGGTTTAAATTTAAAGATACCTTTTTGTATTCATAATCTCAAATTAAAAAGGACATACTTCATCAAATACAAAAGTAGTGGGGGACTGTTGATAGTGTTGATATTTGAAATAGTGAGAGAGGAAAAAGTCTCACATTGGTAGATGAAGAGACTTTTCAGTAGTTTATAAGTGAAAGTACTACTTGGACTCATAGTTAACTAATAGGCTATTATTGGGTTAGTGATGGTACTAAGGTTCAATGCGAAGCATGCCGGTTGTCAATGCCCTACTAGGCGGCACTTGGCACTTAGCACATTTGTGCCAGAGATTTGTAATGTATCGGTTACATATAATATTTATTTTTCTATTATTTATTTAATTCGTTTAAATAAACAAATTTAATTATACAATATATCTTATATAGGACCGTCTCACGTTAGATTATCGTAAAACGGGATGCCACGTCATACAGAGAAAATTTGACGACATTCTCTTGACCCGCGTTTGTGATACACATGCCATATATAGCGTTTGATTCTCTCTCCTCCCATCATCAGCAAACCCTAAAAAATCCGCTCAAATTAGATTGTCGTCATCGTCAAATATCGCCTTCATCATTGAATGTCGTTTGGGAAAACTGATCTGAGTCGGCGCCATTGAATCTATCGTACACTAACATCGCCTGTGTCATTGAATGTATCGTGTCACTGAATGTGTTTTGTTTATGCCCAACATACAATCACTTGAGTCACGCAGCAAATTTCGTTTGGTAAATGGTATGTATCCAAGAATTTGTTTTATTTATATCCAAGAATATATATTGTGAGTTTCTTCAAGAATTCAGTTTGTTTATATCCAAGAACTCCTTTATATCCAAGAAGTACATATGTTTTGCATGAATCTGGGTAGAGACATTTTGTTTAGTAAGAGGTACGTAGCTTCATCAAATTAATCTACAACAATGGAGAACTCGCAAGTGGAGACGTTCATAGATGGATCAAATTGACGGCTAAAATGACAGTGACGTTGATCATAAGATGACTATTTTATATTGCCCATATGACGATTACGATTGTATGTGTGTTTATTGTATAAGAGTAGTTGGTGTATATACGGCTATTTAGTATTGTAAGAATGATTATGTTACAATATTTTATTTGCATATATTGTTTTCTTAAACGTCATAATGCACTTATAAGTATTGGGTTTAATAAGGTAACTATTACGGTTAACAAATTGATAATTTCAATTTTGTAAGACTTCAGAATGAAATTGGTGACATAATCAGTATGTTGGTGTGACTATTACTTTTTTTGTTTTGACATTTTTGTTATTTTTAAACATTATCACACTGAGTCTATGAGTATCTTGTTTATAATGTTTAACAAGTCAACTACTTTTGTTTTGTTAACTTTTGATATGAGATGTGTAATTATATGGTGTTGTTGATGTGACTATTACAATTTATATATGTATGGTTTGACTATATGATATTGTTAATATGACTATTATGATTATGGTTTTCTAAACATTATCATGCAAGGTACGACCATTTAATTTTAATAATGTGACTGTGATATTTAATAAAGTAACTATTTTGATGTTTTATATGTCAGTGTGAGATGTGTGACTAGCTATGATGTTATATTAAGTTGACAATTACATTTACCTATTCTTGACTTGTGATCCTAAAACGTAATATCGAACAAACAAAGTGTCACGTGTTCTTACTCTTGTTGGCTCCAGATGTAGCTTTTTTTTATCCCTTAAAACTCGATACTAATTGCTTCTTTCCCATTTTAACAATACGATAACCAAATATTGAATATTAGATAATAAAATAGAAACAAAAAATGGAAACGTCTTAACGAGCCTATTAGTTACTCCCCACCGCTTATAATAGTCACTCCTATTTTGGACACGTTAACGTAATTCTGATTCAATGTGAAATAAATTTACAACTACACAAGGATAAATTAAACAATTATGTGGATAAAATCTATTAGTCATATAGACACAATAAATAGCTATACTAATTAAATCAACAACCCATGACCTGATTATTGTTTTATGCATGAACTATTATATGCATATACAATTAATTCACAATGGTCATACTAAATTACAATCATATCGACTATAATGCCAGGACAAATTAGTAGACGGTGTGTTGAATTGTTGAACTAATTTTTTTACAACGTAAGACTTCCCAACACAAGAAATCACGTGTAATCATATCAAGACATATTAATAGTAACATATAATGAACTATAACGTCAACAACATGGTATCAACTTATAATCTCGACATGATAATGGTAATATACCAGCCACAATGCAACACTCGAAGAAATCGATATATTGTTGACAATTTAAAATGCACTAAATTATTCAAAGTGAATGCAATAAAAGGGATGAGAACATAACTTAATTAATAAAAGCTTTAGAAAGTTGGGAACTTGGAAATTTAGAGATACTTCATGTTTACATGGGATTATGTGACTATTACTAGTATAATAACAAAATTTACATGTATCAAGGAACATAATATTGGTAAACCTTAATTAGTATCTTAGTTGCATGGATTCAAATAATTATGTAACCATCACTATTATAATAGTTATTTGACTATGACTACTATAATTAGAAAAAAAAAAACCTACGTAATTTGTGTCCAATAACATACTCCTAGTCACCCTTATATTGTCTATTAGTTATGTATACACTAAAATACGAAATAGACCTAGTAGGATTTATTTTTATGCATTTTAACTCGAAATAACATAATATTAGTCACTTTTAATTTCATATTAGTCACCTATATTCTAATGCAATTAATAGACCTATTATGATTTTTTTCAAACTCGAGACAACATAATATTAGTCACATCTGAATCGTATATTAGTCACGTATATTCTAATATATTTTTTTAGTCATTCTAATATATTTAATAGACCTAATATGAAACTTTTCTTTGCAATAGAACTAGATAATCGGAAAAAAACAATACATAATCCATAAATATGCGTTTGAATGTTTGATTTGCAGAAATTTATGGAAAAGATACATGCAGAATCTGCTTTGATAACAATTGCGTTTGGTTGGAGTGCTTCGATAGATTTTTGCGTGATTTGTGAAAATTTCTCCTAAAAGATATTCTAAATATATCTGATTATCATTTTTTATGTAGTTGACTTATTTAAAGTGTTTGATATAAGTCTCCTACTTAGTAAGGAATTTTTATTTTGCTAAAAACCGCTATGTATATAGGTTGTCTCACGATAAATTACCGTGAGACAGTCTTATACTAGAATTTGCATTAATTATGTCCAACTTTTCTGAGTATTATATGGCAGTTATATAAATTAATTAATTAATTTAATTAGCTACAAAGCCAACCCTACCTTCAACCACTCTTCTCTATCCTATCTTCTTTACGTTATAGTTCACAGAGAAACAAGGGAATCTCACAAATTTGCTCATCTGAGATTTTCACAACGCTTAATTAATCATAGAGGGATATTTGCTGATATTCTGAGTATCTGAGTGAATATAAGACAAATAATTTCTTAAAACCAATGAATTTAATTCGCGTTTAAGCATTTTCTTCTCAAATTTAATTTGCTCAACAATAGTTGTCCCAACAAATTTTTCTTACAGATGAAGCCAACAATTGCAGTCAATTAATACTTTTATTTTTCTTTTTTTTTGAAAAACTACAAAAGACTACTCTACAATATTAATATCAAAAATTATATCATTTTGAGTCATTTATGTTGGATAACTATCAACAAGATATCTAAATCTTCTGAATGTTTTTACCTATATATAACACTTGTTGCAATTTTACAAAATAAACATTCTGATTTTCAATTCTCAAAATTTATCTACTTTCGAGAAGCTGAGATCTGGAGCGTCTAATCTATTCTTTTTATATATAGATATAAGTAAGCCCTTAAAAGTTAGTGTTAGAAGTAAGAGGAGAGACAAAGCCTTGGTGAAATCTAAGTAAAGATTGGTTATTAAAGAAACACGAAAGGTTAAGTTGACTACCAATGAAGCTCCTTAAAATTTAAAGGATTTTAAGGATATCAAAGCGATGCTTGTATGTAAGAGGGGCTTGGTGAGAAAGATTCGTGGTTTAAAGGTTCTATGAGCTAAAAAGAATTGAATGCATTTGTTTATTTTTTTCTTGGGAGTGGTTTTGAGATTTGATGTTTGCACGTTTAGCTACTGTTTACTTCTGCTTATTTTTGCAGTTTCTACATTTGTCTTTTAGTGGATTTGGTTTTCGTCTTCTTGTTTATTGGTGTCTTGTTGTTTTACGAAGCTTCATAGCATCTTAGACGCGATTTTTAACCTTTAATGGCTTTTAATTATTAAAAAAACAGTAAGGCCTCTTACCTAAACTTATTCAACGGATCAAAGTGTCAAAGAGCACAAAAATGATACTTGCCTTACAACTGAAAATGGCAAAGTATCATGAGCTACCAAATGGTTGTCACGCATAGAAGCCCACAATAAGTTCCCCCCAATCATCGCCAAATCATATTTGCATACAGCTGACATCAGGGATGAGTGGTTCTGAAACTGGAACCTAAAATCTGACTGTAACTTGTTAACGGATAATGGTAAGGTTCTCAAAATCAGGAACCTATCCCAACGGGTAAAGGTAATATTCTTAAAATGTTATCCTGAATTGAAACCTGAAACCTGTTAGACAGGTTCAAGTTCTGAGTATTTGAAACCAAGACCTAGAACCAACGAATACACATAACTTTGAAATTAATTTTAATATGCATAGATAAATAAAACTTATTAAAATGTATACATTATTCAGAAACTGGTTGTAATTCTTCAAACTTCAGTGTCAATGATAAATCAAGTGTAGTACTTTGAGTTGTGACAAATGACAATGATGATTGGATCGCATGATGTATCTGACGCTAAAGCAGAAAAATAATATTTATTAAAAAAATTATATGTTGGAAATTAAAATTTTCTTAATTAGCGGTTACTTTGGAATCGGAACATATAGGTAACAGTAAGGTTCTTAAAATTTAAGAACGAGTAAGAGTTGCTAGTTTTAGTATACGAAACTCAGAACCAGTCTTACACCTATCTAGCATGCTTATTATTAACTTAGTTAGCAAGGATATGAGATCCATGGGCCATGGTATAGCATCTAATCTATCTAGCATGCTTATCATTAACTAGCACTTATATTGTTTTGAAAAGTTGTCAACTAAAGAATGCCCTACAACATTAATATAAAAATTCTAGTCATTTTGTATCATTCATAATGTCGGCTAAATATAAATAAGATGTTTAAATATTTCAAATGCCCTACGTTTATATAACACTTGTCATATTTTGTTTTTCTCAAAACACTAGCTAGGATGCCCCTCCTATGGACGGGTTAGGCCCCATTTTTTTTAATGTATAATAAATTTATTTTATCATATGTATTTAAAATTTTAAATATTAATAAATATTGTGAATAATGTGATTTTTCTTACTTATAATATCTTATTAAAAATTATAAACTATATTCAAAAATTTATGTATTTAACCACCCGCTCAATTCCATTGTTTCCATCCTCCAACTATCTTACACTCTAAAAGAACATGACCCAAGTTCAGCAATCATTAAAATTATTAGTTTTTACCTGAATCTAGATACACCGACTTGTATTTTTAATGTCAAAATTACCCGACCAAAAATACACATGATTGTATTGACCTTTAATTACCAAATATACACACAATATATATTCAACCCCTCCGTTCGAATTAATAGGTCTCATAACATAATTTTCAATTGATGTTAGATCCTTAGTTATTTTATTCGAGTCTCGAGGGCAAAACAATAAATTTAAGTATGAATATAAGTTACAAGCAAGTCGTTTGCTATTATATTGTATTCAATGACAAAATGGTAAGTTTGAATGTGAACATAAGCTACAACGCAAAGTCCTTGTTATTTTATTATATCTAAGAACAAAATAGTAAATTCCTGTGTGAAAGCAAGTTGCATAGCAAGTAGGTAGATAACTGCTTATTATTATATTGTACTTGTTTTTGAGCTATAAAAATTTCCACATATAATATCGTCACAAACATGTCACTTTTCCGACGAGTTTAATTAGGTGGTGGATGCTAAAAATAATAAGAG
Organism: Portulaca oleracea; assembly: GCA_029582165.1. Taxonomy (NCBI): domain Eukaryota; kingdom Viridiplantae; phylum Streptophyta; class Magnoliopsida; order Caryophyllales; family Portulacaceae; genus Portulaca; species Portulaca oleracea. The sequence goes on along the minus strand of CM055888.1, from coordinate 15,192,353 downwards.
TTAAAGTTCAACTCACCTTTAACAAAATTTTAAGTTGGCATTATTTTTTTCATATATACTCAAAGTTTGGATTATTTTTCCCAATTTTTTTATATATAAACTTAATTGTTAAATTTTAACGTACATACATCACAGTGTAACCATAAATAACATAAAATTATATTGATATTAAATTTAACTTCAATGGAGCCCATTGTGTTCATAGGGCAAAGAAGTATAATAAGTAAAAAATTTACTGTATAACCCACACCCCAAATCTCACACCCTGCCCCCCTAGTCTAATTCTTCCCCATCCATCTGAAACCCAAACCCATGTGATCAGGATGAAGAAGAGTGGAGGCAGAGAGAAGCTAAAGGCCAGAGAATACGATATTTGTAATAAAGACACGTGTAATCTCAAGTGAAAATAAGCCGTACACATAACATCTGTACATAAAAAGTAGGCAGTTTTGTGTTGGCCTAATCAGGGAAGTAAAATTGGCCCAAATAAACAGTGTAGACAACCCAATTGATAGAAGCACACATACAAGCAAGGCATCACAACAATTGTTGAACTTCTCAGCATTCTTTTCTATTTTGTTAATGAAATACTCTGATATCAAGTATTAAAACCAATCTATATCTTGCAATAACCACAAATTTTAATTAAGAAGCTGACATATATGATATAACACCTAATCTATCTAACATGTTTATTATTAACTAACACTTGTATAGTTGTGTTGCTTTGAAAACTACAAAAGATTACCCTAGGATATTAATATCAAAGACCCTAGTCATTCATATTGGCTAAATATAATCAAAATGTTGTCGTACATATAACACTTGTTTTCCAGAACAAACACTTGGATCTCAACTCTTAAGACTGATCTACATCTTACTGGGTTTTTTACATTTTGGACCCTGAAGTATAGGGGTATTTATTTTCTGGTCCCACGGTTTTCATTGTTTATTTTTTGGACCCTAAAGTTTATGGGTTAAATAAAAAAGACCTTAAAGTTTGTAGGTTGAAAAAAAGGCTCATGTACTATTTTTCTTTTTCTTCTCATGTTTGAATTTATCTCCTAATTAGCTTCAAATTTCAGGAGTAAGGTTAAAACATATATAAAAGCTATAATACACCTCTCTTATTCATGTCGCAACTAATTAGACCCTGAAGTATCCAAAGTCTAAGTAGTTCCGACATAAATAAGAGAGATGTATTACAACTTTAATATTAGTTTTAACCTTAGTCCTGAAGTTTGACGCTAATCGGGAGATAAATTTAAACATAGGAAGAAAAAGAAAAATAGTACACGGGTCTTTTTTTCAAACCTATAAAATTTAAGGTCCTTTTTTTTATTCAACCCATAAACTTTAGGGTCCAAAAAATAAACAATAAAAACTATGGGACCAGAAAATAAATACCCCTATACATCAGAGTCCAAAATGCAAAAAATCCTACATTTTACTATAGCAGCAAGACTCGTGGTAGTACATCCAATCCATCTAGGATGTTATTTTAGAGATAAGGGTTTATAAAGTGACTAAATGATAAAATGATATTTGATTGATATAAGTGAATGTTGACTTAAAGTAAAAGGTGGAAGTGCTCAACTTTCCGTTTTGGGCATGAACACCGAACATGGCCTTGTGCGTTTGTGAGTTAATTGTGATTGGTAACTCCCTTGACCCCATAAAGAAATAGATAGAAGATGGAGTGAGGAGGCAGTGATGTGTAGGCATCTGGATAAGTCTTGTTTGGTTGGGTGTATAAAGGCAAAAGGTAGAGCTCCCTAGCTTAGCACGTTTCCTTTGGTTATGATATGATGTTTGGACAACATTCTGAGTTGGCACACCTCTTGTTGGACCAACTGTGTAATTGCCAGGGTTTATGATAGAGACTATCTCTGTTTCACCTTAGCTACTTAATTATCTCATGCGTGGCTCACGTACAAAGAGTGGAAACTTTCGATATGAAATAAAATATATATAATTCTCCATCCTTTGTCTTGTGTATTAATGACATTTGACAAATGTTGGAAATGTTATACTAGAGAATATTAATTGGAATTTTGTACCCAAAATTTCAAAGAAGTATCATGATATATATGAATTCAATATTGGACTAATCTTATTCTATTATTGCCAGTTTTTTTTTAATATGAAAATAGCCTTTAACTTTATTCACTTTCCCAACTAGATAGTACAATAATCCTTTGCTAATAAACTCAGAATATGTACATAATGACTTTTTTAGTAAATTATTGTTGACTCCAATAGTTTGGCAAATGAGTTAATGAGTTAATTTTGAGTCGAAATGAACTTGATATGATCAGTAATAATTATGTACGGACCATGCTCGAACTTGTTTGGTTATTTGAAGTTCAGTTTGAAATTATAATATAACTATTTCGAGCATTAGTTTAGATTGAAATAGTTGCCTAGATCTTTAAGTTGAGATGTCCAATGTTAAATAAGATTTCCTATGCCTTGGTATGAAATAATAAAATCACCAGAAGTGTAGGAGAAATATGTTAGGCTAGAAAGAGGGGGAGGGGTGGGAGAGGAGGAAAAAACATACTACCTCTCTTTCGTATTATTTGTCCTATTTAAAAATAGTGCAATCAAACTTTATAATTTTTGAGTATAAATTTCTCAATATTTACAATGATTTATTAAATAAAACTACTACCATTATATTTATAACAAAAAATATAATCTTAAAAGTATAATATTGGAATTGTTAATAAAATATTATATAATAAGTTATCAATTAAAAAAATTATTAATTAAAAAATGAAATTAGAAACCGTGACAATTAATAAAAGAAAAATAATATGGAACAGTGGAAGTTTATAGTAAAGATCTTGATAGTAATTAGAAATGACCACTATAAGGTGTGCATGCAAATGATTGAATGCGTACGTTAATCAGCTTGTCATCCTTCTATTATTGGCTTTGTGGGTCAATTCTTGGGAAGTACATCGAGAGTGTGCCATGAATCTATCAATTACCAACAAAGAGCCCGGAGTTTGCATGAGATGCAATGTTTTTTAAGAGTCAATTATATGCTTCTTTTGACAATATAGTCTACATGCTTTTTACTTTGTCTAATGGATTTGCTTGTTTTTTAGACTCTCTCATAGTAGCATAGCACTAATCTGTAAGCAGTAATAGTCAAGTGACAACCATCTACATGCATCTTCCATGTTCCTTACCAAAGTTTAATTCTTGGTGGAAACAAACCAAAAAAAAAAATTATTTGAGGAAATTGTGGGATAATAAGCTATATTTGTCATGGGCAGTTTGCCACTTAGCCCTTACTCCAACCTATCAAATTCACTAGTAGTTATTTATAAAATAGGAGCCTTGTGTGTAGGTAAAATTTACCTAACCTAAACAAATGACACTAATCTAGATGTGAAAGTAAAGGAATTGTTAAGTTGTACTCTACTTAAGAACAACTTGAATATCATAATTGAGACTGCGAAAGGGCAATGTTGGTCAGGGTAATATGTTATCAAAAATCTAACAATCAATCGATTTATGGTTAGGACTATCAAAGTCCCTCAATTAAGTCCTTTCAGGTGAGAGAAACCTAGTTGTGAAAGGGCAATATTGGTCAAAGAAGAAGTTAGAGTGCCTAAATACGAGTCTTGTTGCCACCTCGATCAAGAATACTAGTTCTAATGCTATTCAAAATGTCTTTGAGACCAGTAAGAATGTAGTAAGAGTAATTGGCAAATCATATTTTATTGATAGTTGAGAATGTGAAGGACATATAGATGCACTACAAGAGCAGGGAAATTATTTGAAGGTGTGTTTTAAATTGAAAGATGAATGTCTTTAATGTTTTAGAGAAGACACAACCTTGAAATTGATGCTATATTGTTCTGTTGCACCTATGATTTTACAACAATTTTAGCAAAGTAGGAAATCTATTGGGCAAGCTTCTTTCAGTGGATGATCTTTTAAGAAGATTTACTTTGAAAAAGTGTGTTTGTGCATTTTCACGTAGTACTTCTCGAAGATTAAAGAATAAATTGTTATTCAAAAAGGATAGGGTTGTCATTCACTTTACGCTTTTTGAAGAATGTGCTCCTACACACACGATGTCCTTCCCCCTAGAAAACTGTATAAGGTAAGGTGCCTGAGAAAATTCCAATAGGGTTTGTTATGTAAAGTTTGGCAGGCTACTGTAATTAGTTGTAATGGTGATCCAGATCCTACCTCCCTAATAGGAAAGATTTAACCCATAGGGTGAAGATCCTGTAGGAAAATTAGAAAATCAAGACTCGACCTTGGTTGGTGATGGACGTGGTTAGGATGTTTTGTGTGGTTCAGTTGAATACTTGAATGGTGATCCTTTTCTAGGGCTGCAACGAGTGATGTAATCCGTTGTAGCACTAGTTAATTCAAAGTTTGGCTCTTCCTTGTTTGATTCCGGACCTAAAACTTCCTCTTGAATTTGAGAATGTTATTTTCGAAGAAGTCAAAGCAAAATGTAGGCAGAAAAGAAAGGAGAAAGCATTAATTGCAGTATTTTATTATTGATTAAGGTAATGTACCTTTGTCCAACCCTAAACATAGAGGTCTAATTGGCTTCAATTAAAACAACATTAAACAGAAAAATCATTGCTTTGCACGTTTTTAGAACAAAAAATTGGTTAGAATGTCCCCAATAAATAATTACAGCAATTAAAGATAATATCACCCCCACAATCATTTATCATAATATAGGACCCTTAAAATAATTACAACAAAATATAAGTACCTTTTAGTCGTGTTTTGTAAGTTTTACCGTTGAATCTTTTTACGATTTAATGAATAAGTTTTAAGGCGATCAAGTGCTGATCCTTGATTCCTAGCTACCCAACAAAAATTATCATCCTTTTCAATGTGACCGTATAGAGTTTTAGCCTCATTCCAACAACCCATTCTCTTATAAGATTTATTTTGATTATTTAGGATTTTTCCTAGTTAAAATGCATATAATATCCGTGAAAATATGTTACATGCATAAATAATTCAAGGGCTTTAGTAAGGGTAAATCAAAGTTTCAAAATGATCGAACAATTGAAACGATTAATAAATCGTAACAAATGTGTTAATACCCATGCTACTTGTTTAGAATAGAAGTATTTTGACTGAAAATTAATGTCAAATTGTCAATAGATGAATAACTAAGCAAGGATATAAATCAAATTAAACGTTTAATGCACAAATTACCTATTTAAAGGAAAGATATTGACTTAAAACTACCTGTCATACACGTCCATTTGATAACATTTTTGTACATGCACAAAACTTGTCATGCACGTTATTTGCCAAACTTGTATTGTATTACTTTTTTTCCGTTCTTCCGAATGAGTGTTAACTTAGGGAGACAAATACAAATATAAAATAATATAGAAAAATAAATAAATAAATGTCAAAAAATATGATGAATGCAAACATGGGGTATTAAGTTACGGAGACGAATACTAATATAAATAATTATAGGAAAATAAATGATAAAAATGTAAAAAAAATATGATGAATGTGAATGAGGAATATATTTTTTTTTAATGAAAGGTTAGAATTAAACTTAGTAACTCTTCACAGGTTAAATGTAATGAAAATGACAGAGAATTAATTGGGTTGTTGAGGGCGAAACTCTTATACTTGAACTTAACTAATTAAGATGAAAGTCTGAATACTAAATCTATTAGTGCAAGTTGATGTTAAATATGATTTCAAATAATATAAGAATTAGTAATAACAAATAGCGAACACCCCTAAAAGATAGAGGAATTAAAAATGGTGAGAGAACAATTGTTCGAATGGTAGACCTTAAGCAAATAAATAAATGGAAAATTGGATTCGAATGTTATTTAGAGTATATTCAATGATGTCCATTGTTTTAGATTTTTAGAAGCTAACATACTGGGCTTTTGGGATATTGGATAAATAATGTATTGAACTTTTACCTTGGATAATAATACATTGTATTTTCAGGGGTGTTGGACAATATGCACTTGGAACATTTTTGGCAGTGAATGACTCAGTGACAATACTACGTGGCAGACAGAGAAAATGAATTGGCTAAAAAATATTTAATTTATGACATGTCAGCTATTCCACATAAGCAAATGTGATTTTATATAACAGCAATCTCTCAGAAAAAACACGTTTAAGCAAATCTACTAATTTTTTTTTAACTCTTTTCAAAGTTGATTCCCTTTGTTTACGTGGACATGTCATAAATTTAAATATTTTTTGAGCAATTCATCTCCTCCTCCAACTATGTAGAATCAACACTGAGTTAGCCACCTCCAGTATCATTTTGAGTAGATTATTGTTCAACACCCTCTAAAGTATATTATTGTCTAAGGTCAAAGTTCAGTACATCATTATCAAATACCTCAAAAAATTCAGTATATTAACATCCAAAAATATTATTGTTCCGTATTATAACTAACAATTTTATGTCCATGTTCGCTTGTATGTTTATAAGCTTTAACTACACAAACAAAGATGGTTAAGAGTCATTAATTAGTGACATTTTAACTTTATTTGATTAGACTCATGACGCATCCATTCAGTTGGCAAATGAGTTCACTTATTAAATTACTGCTGAACTATTTATAAATGTCAAAATAACACCATACATTTTTTTAGTTAAAAATATCAATGAACTTGTTATCAAATGTCAAAAATACTACCTAACTTGCTGTCACCCATTAACATTAAAAATGCTTTGTTTCCTTCTTTTTCATTATGTATCTCCAATCTGGACTCTTTCCTCTATAATCCTCACACATTCAACCCACCACACAAATTTGAGCAAAAGTATCTTCTTCACACATTCAAAAACAGGGACTGATCTCGCACGATCTATTAGGACTTCCACAGTCTCAACTTGACATGGTGATTGAGAATTCGACAATTGATACACAGAGATGAAAGAAGAATAAAAAGCAAAATTTTTAGAATTCCTCCATGGACAATAAAAAAATAAGCTATACTCTCACAGGTAAGAGAGAGAGAGAGTAAAGTGTCGGGGGTAACTAATTGCCTAACCGGTATCTTTGACATTTCAGATAAGTTTAGTGTCATTTTTAACAAAAAATAATTTGTAATGGTAGTTTTGACATTTTCAGATAGCTTGGTAGTATTTTAATTAGTAAACTAGTGGGCAAATTGTTGTTAAAAGTTTGTGGACCATCGCATACAACGGGAAACATTGAATATGTCCAAGTCCAAGAAATCCGCACATACTAGGGAAACATTAGGCTCCGTTTGGACTGCAGAAAACTGAGTGAAAAAAAATCTGGTGGAAAAAAAAATAGAGGGAAAAAAATATGTAGAAAGTGATTTTTTTCCCTTGTTTGATCCAAAGGAAAAAAGTGATTTTCATTTCTGATTTTTTCCCCTTGGTTCAAGGAAAACTTCGGGAAAAAAAAATGTAGACAGTAAGACTCTGTTGTCAGATCCTGTCAAACCTCTCACGATGTCTACAGCTGCCCTCTTCACCTGAATTTCATCAAAATCAATTCGCAAATCAAACACACACAATCAATTAACGATTGCGAAGTTCACAACAAAGGTGTCTAGACTGTATGTTGTAGAGGGGCTTAAACCCTCCATTCTAATCCCTCACAGAAGAATTACCGACAAATAAACTGAGATTAAACAAGAATGCAAGCAGCAAATCAAACAGAAGAATTACCGACGAATAAACCGTTCGGATAAACCTTCACATCCGAATAAACCTTTTCACATCCGAAAGAAACTCAAGCAAATCACACATCTGACGTTCAAATCGACAAATTGTATTCATTTGTGATGGGTAGAAACAATCCATTCATATAGATATCACTTTGGAAACTCACTCAAATCAAACGAACTCTGAAGAAAGTCAAAAGAATTATCGTTTGGATCGAAATCACAGAAAGACAGATCACAGATGATGGATCAGATCGAGCTGCGATGGGGATGGATGTTGCGACGATGATATTGCGATGGGGATGGATGATGCGATGATGATGGATGCAAATCCCTGATGATGAAATCACAGATGGATGCTGCGATGGAGATGGATGCAAATCGAAGAGAGAGAGAAAGAGAGAGAGAGAGAGAGAGGAGGATGGGTTCAAAGTTTGGTTTAGTCGGATTAGGTTAGCGAGGATAAGACTGCGAGCGCCGATCTTTTTTTTCCCAGAATTTTCCTCTCTGTTTTTAGAGGAAAATTTTTTCTTCTATTTTGTCCACAATTTTCCATCTACTTTTCCACCTCTTTTCTTTCCTTTCAATTTTCTTCAGTCCAAACATGAAAATTATTTCAGTTTTCCAAAATAATTTTTTTTCCACTCAATTTTCCGCGGTCCAAACGGAGCCTTAAACAATCCAGCCAATCCAGCCTTGATTTGGATCATAGAATTTGAAGTTCTAATCCAAGCACAAATGACAAATGTAAATAATGGCTCGTTACCAGTCTTTCCTGCTTTGATAAAACCAGAATTTCCAGCCCTGATTCATTCATTGAGCCTCAACTGCTCTCTTCCTTTACAACAAGTTCCGACCCCCTCTTAAACAAACACCATTACAATATGCCCCAATCAATTTCCGTATTCTTCCACAGTTGATGGCTTCACAAGAATCTTAAACCAGGATCAAAGGGCTCATTTCGGATAAACAACAGACAGGAAAAAGAGTCCTATGACCAAAAAAAATACTGCTCATTCACAGGGCAAAGGGAAGTCCTCTATTTGCAACCCCCACCCGCCCTTACATGGAAAAATTAACAAGAAACCTAATGCTGATCCCTGGCAGTTTCAGATCAGTGTCAAGTTCCAACCACTTCAACTTAATGTACATATGGTGTTCACCTGTAAAGCGTTCTACGGGCTGCAGAGATTCTTCAGATCTTCCTCCTTGGCATACCAGACAGGTATGATCTTAGAAATGTGGGGAAAAAGATCCTTGTAAGCATTTCTGATCGTCCCTTCAGCAACACCCGTAGCAACAGAAATATCTACACCCAAACACATTTTTTGTGGCGTCGTTAGAATTTGGAAATTACCTTAGATTATAGCAGTTCCCACAAGGATATATCATATGTGGGGTTTAAAGCAGACACAAAAACCATAGGACTAGGTAACTTAAATAGTTTTTACATAATTCAACCTCCACGGAGCACTTGAATACTATTTAATTACTGACCATGGGTAAAATCTCCCAAGTGTCAAGGATCCTTTTGTGGAAGATTTTATGTCAGATAATAAAATTGCCTCTTAATACAACATAATAATGCAGACCATTTCAAACCAGTAACTTGCATGCATATAATTATCAGGCAAAGTTTCTTATTTAGATTTGATGGAATCTTGGGAATCAAATAAGTAGAACAAAACTCTATTGGTCAATGTTATATTATTTAAGACGATTTTCTGGCCAAGAAGACCAAACCAAACAAAAACCTATACTCCGAAATCCCCCTAGGTGAGGTATGGAGGGGTCGGATGACCCAAGATTTCTAAATCATTCAATACCTACTACTTCATGGAAAAGACGCAGAATAGGTTTATTGAGGCCTTATACAATAAGAATCGGGCGGAGGGATTCAGAGAAATCATGTATGTACTTCTAAAATTCGTACATAACAGATCTATTCATGCTAATCACAGCCGGCTGCAGCTACTATGCAAGCAACTTCCACTTTACCACACCATAGTTGACAGACCAACCATGCCATGCATATGCATTTTAGTACTGACATTATATGCTACCAATTTCTTGTTGACATGGATTACAATATTGACACGATAAAGATACTCATCAAAAGAGGGAGGGGGGGTGATATCATACTGAAGACAATTCAACCAAATTATGGATAATCCAGAACAAAGAAAAATCATAGCTAACATACTAACCTCGGAGGGGTTTCTTTTCCTCTGAAAGTTGTGTGATGATATATATAACTGCTGCTGCAATCGATATGGGACTTCTCCTGCAAAGTTGCAAAATAGAAAGTTAGTGCATCTTGCAATAACCTTGAAAACACAAGGAGAAGAAGCTCAGGATATTACTAGGTATGGGAAACACAGCAACAGGGAAGTTTTTTGACAAGCTATTAAACACGAACAAAGTGTCCAAACTCCAAAGCTCAACCCTAGGGCCTAGCCTACAAATCCTAGAAATGTCCATCAGCTGAATGTCCGTCAGAACCAGAAGATGAGTTTAACACATGGAACACCCTCAAAACTATCCTAAGAGGACAACTTCTACAATCACAGTAATTGTACAGTTTGAACTTTCTACTTCATAAATCACAGAAATAGTCTTTGATAAAACACTTTATCCTATGCCAACTTGTTACAAACTAGCACTTCAATAAAATAGTTTTTTAAAAAAAACATTCTTACATATTCAAGAATCTATACATTCGTTAAACCTAAGAATTTTGAAAAGTAACCGTGCTTGCAGTTACTGAAACTGCACAAACATAAGTATAAATGTGGATAGTATAAAGAATACACAAGTAACACAACTCTTCATTTGAGAGGTTCAATCATGGTTAACTAGTTCAACCAGTTAAACCATCAACCCACTCTCTTTGTTTTCTCAGTAGCTAGTTTGGGACCTTTCAGTTAATGTGGAACTGTGACACTCTTTCTGTAGACAAACCCCCCAAAAAAACAAAAAAAAAGATCATAACTTTATTCATCCTTTTCACGTGGGGCACAACACATTAGACATAATGTGCCCAATCTAGAATATGCTAAAACATCAGACTTGCCAATCACCATTTTAATAGTACTGATCTTGTCCATCATTAACAAGTCCAGCATTGATATACCCTTTAGAGACTATGCCCACTATCTAGAATATATAATAAAGCATCACACTTGGACTTTCATCAATGTAACACAAATCACCTGGTCTTGCACCAATGTAACACAAATCAGTGAAATCACCTTGTAACAAAGTCTAAAGGCTTGATTCAGGTACAAGTTTATGACCAATACCTTATATCAATTTGTTCTGATTTCTGGACAGCTTCTTGTGCAGCCTTCATAGCTTGGTTGTTCATACCAAGATTTGAACAAAACCGTCTCTGTAATTGAGTTTATACCAATGTTAGTGAAACCAAAGCAAATAAAATATTAATTTAGGCAACTTTTACATGGTAAGTAAAGAGGGTATACTACCAAGAAATCTCCAGCATGTATGGTTCCCATGTCCACAGACTTTCCCATCTCAACCTCCAACTGTTTCACAATATATTCTTTTGCTCTACCAATCTCTTTTTTTGTTGCTCCATTGGCAACAGAACAGATTTCTAAATGAAATCACCATGTTCAATGAAGCTCAGAAATACAGAATAGAAGAAGCACATATATCTCACATTTTTTTACAAGACTAAAGGCAGTACCCTTTACTGTCCGAGGCTTATCCTCTTGACGGCAAGCTATATACAGGCACGCAGCCAATATTGCATCCTGATTTCTTCCTCTACTAGATTTCTGATCTTCCACTTTTTTGAAAATCTCACTTGCTCTATCCTGTTACACAAGCACAAGAATTGTATGGAAATCAATAGCAGAAGCAACCATGCAGGTACATAATTGAACACAAGAGCAGAAAAAAATGCTGCAGGAAGATATCAGTGTGAAAATAAATCCAAAAATGGCATCCTATCAGTAAGGATCCTCCATACCAAATAATGGAGAAGCATAAGCTGGACAAAGCAGATTTAATGAAGTGAATACTGAATAGTGACACAATGTTGTACCGTACAAGGAATCTAATATAACTAGGTTCTAGAGGTTAATGAACTGAGGTTGGTTCACTTTGGCTCCATCACAAATGATCCTCACTCAGGCCCAAGCTTGAAGCTACTCAAGCTTGAAAAGTTCAAGCTGTCGCACTCTGTCTCTGTCTTAGGCCCAGATGCACATTGCTCAGCTCAGTATTATCTCATTTGTTTTATTATTTTTGTTATTTTGCTTGGAAAAACATTCCAAATTCAACACTAAATCTGACGCTAATCATAAACTTAAGATGAATTCAACATAGGCTAAAATAACATTCTTAACCATAATGGTATCTCTTAGTAACAGCATAGTAGAGAGTAAATGTTATTGATTGTTCGTCAATCCCCGCCAAAATACTAACAAAATCGAACAGATTCTCTTGTTGGTATTTTGATGGAGGTAGATATCAAACTAAACTTAATTTATTGATCATTACATATAATTCCATTAGGATATTGTATGAAAGTAGAATTTTTTCTATTCTCAAAGGAGAATGGAAGGTTTTTATCTTTCTCTTTTTTCTTCATTTTTCTATTCTCAAAGGGTTGAGTAAGTTTTAAAAAAAAAAAAATGGATTTGTATCTTTCTCTTTTTTCTTCATTTTTCCCATCTATGAAGAACTCAATCAAAATATAGAATTATTTGAGCCAGGTGAGCCAAGCCCTCTGCAACTCATGCTTGGCTTATAAAGTTTGGGAGCTGGCACAGAACCGAGCCAAGATTGAGGGGTCACCAAACAAGATTGTGGTACAGAAACAGTACTAAGTTTTAAATATTCCCCATGTTCAAGCAGAAGATGCTTCCACAAAGGAAGATTAAACAGTTTGCGGCCAGTTGGTCACATCTTGAAACTCCATCATACAGCCAGTAGATTTAATAACTAAGTCAATCACACCGAAGGACAGTAAACACAGGAAACAAAAGAAGTTAAACAGGCTGCTGCGCAAGTAAGCATGGGGTTCAAGCACATGAGCCATCTAGAGACACTAAAATCAAACAAATTGAAAACATTTTTATACCTTAATGGTCGAAACAAGGCCCAACCTGAGACATGGAACAATAAGTCCATTAGTTTCAATTCATAAATTCAAACTTTCAATATGTCCCCGAATGAGCTAATAGAAACCCCAATCACTTGATGGCAGTGGAAAAAAAATATACAAAAACAAAAATCATGTTTTGACCTAGAATAATTGTTGACTGAGATCACATAGAGGCCTTAGAAATGCACAAGAGGGGGAACACAATGCTTCCTATCATTCATGAGTCATAACATGTCAGTTACCAGGCAGGTAGAGCACACACTTCTTGAAGTCAATGTTTTATCTTATATACCTTGGGAGAGGAAAATTCAACTGAAAGTGGTGAGGTTCCATAATTATTCAAGCCAATTTTCCAGGATTTGAACGCACAAACTCACTGCCAAATAAAAAATCATTCATCAGTAATCATGAATCACGCAGATAATTTGTGTACATAATGGCTTATATCAAAAACTATCACATGGAAAAAGCAAATCAGTTATTCAGCCACAAATAACTCCACCTTCTGCCAGAATAGGAACAACTAACGAGTAAAGATGCATAATTCTCCCTTGACAAACAAAAGAGTTCTAGACCACGGAAAGATTCCTTGAGGACATCATTCTGAACACAATAAACTCAGCATCTTAAGTGGCACAGAGAACAACTTATTTCATTCTTTCTCATAGCTGTGTCATGAAATTTGTTCTATGCTTATAATTCTACATCCGGATTTGCCATCAAGAATTTAATCCGAAGAGTGCAATCTTCCCTTCCATGTAAATTTAGTCCACAGTCCAAAGAGTTGCCTATGCTTGTAAGTCCTTCCCCTGGGGGAAAGGGGGAGGAGCACCAATGCATCAACTAAATTTTCTAGTAAAATGATTGACTTGATTGAGTATACTAATTACAACTTCCTCCAAAGCACTACACAGTCCATTTGTCTAATCTCCAACAACAATTTCTATCCATCCTCAAACCTACAGATAGACTTGTCAAAAAAGATCAGGCCATAGTGACACCAATTGGCAAGGCCAACGAAATGTATCTAGTTTTAATGCCAATCATGAAGCCTTATAATAGAACCACACAACAACATCAACAACCTCGCAGGGTAAGCACACATAACCGCAGTCTGGTGCACCAGATGCAGGCAGCGTTACCCTCGTGAACTACAGCCTTACCCTCATGGACCCTTTATCCTGAACTTCGTACTTTTGGGTTTTATTTAAAATGTTGTTTTAATAGAACCCAAAAATACAAAATTCAGGACAAAGGGTTTAAAGCGAAACACCCTACATACCACCACCATAACGGCTTGAAACTCCAGCTCACCCTACCAACCAATGAACTCTTACAACACATATCGCCACCAGGGGAAACACTGCCATTTAAATTCCATCAATTCATTGCCTAGGTTACAGACTACATTTACTACTTCCGTCAGCTACCTTCTCCCAAATAAGCACCAAACCCCAAACAAACCAAACAAAAATCTTTCTCTACATGATAAATGAATCCCACTTCAGCAATGCCAAACTTGAAACCCCAGAATCAATGCTAGGCTTCCGCCTCTAACTGAACAGACAAAAGAGTTTCTACAAGCTTCCTAATACACGACACATACACAGAACCAAACAATCCTATCGTAGAGCAAGGAAGTAATGAAAGCAGAAGAGAGCAGAGCAGACCTATCAGCCATGGTGGCGATGGTCTTGAAAGCCTGAATAAGTCCCCGATCAGGGTTAGCACCACGGTTCTGCCAGCGACCAAGCGACGAAGAAAGATAATCCCCAGTAGTTCCATTAGGCTTAGAGATAACAGTCGAGAGGCCACCATCCGAAAGCAAGGGATTAGCAGGACCTCCAACACGGACAGGGTCATTATCGTTTGACTCGTTGGCGAAAGTCCTCCACTCGGAAGTCTCATCAATGGAGTGCGATTCAAGCACGAGTCCACACTCGGAGCACACAGTGTCACCCGCTGCGTGGTCGAACACTACCTCCGTCGTCCTCTTGCAGTCACTGCAGAATGCATCCCCCATTTTTAAGTTCAGACCCAAAAACTTGGCTGTAAACCCTAGAAATGTGGAATTCGTATGGAAATTGATGTGCAGTTAGTAAGATTGAAGCTCCGAACAAATCGGAGGTTGTCGATTCAATAGTTTCCCTCTCTAGTCGTGTTGGAGGCTGAAATGGAGGAATCTAGAGAGAGAAGGGCGGAAGGAGATAGAAAAGAGAAAGGCTAGAAGAGGTAAGAATGAAGTGGGTGGGGTAGTATTTATAGACGGAGGTTGAGGCGGGGGAAGCTTTGCGTTTCAGGAAAGTGGTGGGAAAGTTATGTGGGGTTGGGGTTCAGTGTATACTTTTTTATTGTCAACCACGTTTTCTTACGTGTTCTTGTGACATAGTAAAATAGTTGGAGGGTTTTTTTTTTTTTTTTTTACCAAATAGTGTCATTTCACCATCATTACTAAAACGATTTTGGATGTTAGGCCATGTAAATTTCATGGGTTAATTGAGGTAAGTAGATAATTACTATAATTTACCGAAAGTTATCGAAAATTACCAAAAGTTATCGAAAATTATCAAAAATTACAAAATTTACCGAAAGTTACCAAAATTATCGAAAATCACATGACACATGTAAAGTAGTTTTTTTTCCTTTTATTTTGAAAACACAAATTTACCCATATAAATTTACCCAAAGTTACCAAAAGTTACCAAAAATTACAAAAAGTTACCAAATATTACCAAAATTCATCATTTACTTCACCTCAAGATACCCATGAAATTTACAGGCCCTTAATATACCAAATTTTTCGGGTATTGGACAATAATGCATGGAACTTTAATATTGAACGATAATACACTAAACTTTGATGGGTGTTGGACGATAATGCACCCGGAACGATTTCGATGATGGCTAACTCGGTGGCGATCTTACGGTGCGGGCTGAGAAGATAAATTGGCTAAATAATATCTAAATTTATGACATATCAGTTAATCTACACAAGCAAAGGTGATTTTATACATCTACAACAACAATCTCTCAGCGAAAACACATTGAAGCAAATATGATTTTTTTTTAATTTTTTTTTTTTTTACTCTTTTCAAAGTTGATTCCCTTTGTTTATGTGTGGATTAGCTGACGTGTCAAAATTTTAAATATTTTGGGCCAATTCATCTCCTCCACCTGCTAAGTATGATTATCACCGAGTCAGCCACTGCCAGAATCGTCATGGGTGCATTATTGTTCAGCACCCCCCAAAGTATAGTGTATTATTGTCCAAGGTTAAAGTTTAATGTATTATTGTCCAACACTCCACAAGTTCAGTATATTAGCATCCACAAGTTTAGTATATTAGCAGCCAAACTGGGGGCTATAAAAGTGGATATGACCAAGGCCTACGATAGAGTTAGCTGGATCTTTTTGAAGGATGTCCTTCAAAGATTACAATTCCCTCCGAGCTGGGTTAAGTTAATCATGGAGTGTGTAACTACAGTACGCTACTCTGTCCTAATGAATGGAGTACCTTCACCGACCTTTGCTCCTGAAGGTGGCTTGAGGCAAGGGGATCCACTTTCCCCTTACCTTTTCATTCTTTGTTTGGATGTGTTGGGCGATTTCCTGCATAGGGAACAGACCCTCAAGAAGATAAAAGGAGTGCAGGTGGCCAGGGGTAGCCCGGAAATCACTCACATGTTCTTTGCAGATGATTCGGTGTTCTTCACAGAGCTAAAGGCGGACTACTACTTAATCTGAAGTCCATAATTGATGACTTTTGCATAGTCTCGGGTCAGACAATCAATATCCAGAATTCAAGAATCATGACTTCGCCCAATACCACAATGGAGGAGAAGCAGGGGATTAAAGTCATTTTTGGGTATCAATTAGAGGATATTTTTGACAAGTACCTAGGAGTTCCGCCTATCATTGGTAGGTCGAAGACCTCACAGTTTGGGCTTCTACCTGACATCATCTCCCAGAGGCTGTAAAATAGGAAGGCTTCCCTCTTGTCATCGGCTGGAAGACTGGTTTTAATCAACTTAGTGTTATCCGCCCTTAATAATCACATTCTGGAGGTCTACAAAGTCCTAGTGAAAGTGGCAAAACAAATGGACAACATTATGACGAAGTTCTTTAGGTGGACGAGTGGGGGCGGGGGCAAGGAAAACATTGGGCTGTTAAATCAAAATTGTTTGCTCCAAGGGGAGTGGGGGGTGGGTTTGAGAAAAATTGAATGGGTGAATGATGCGTTGTTGATCAAACAGGCTTGGAGACTCATGCACAACCAAGACAGTCTGTTAGCCAGAATCTACAAGTCGAGGTATAAGACAACATCCCCAATCATGATTAGCAATGCCAGGTTTTCTACAGGCTCGTGGGGTTGGAAAAGCATGTGCAAGGCCGTGAGCAAAGTCCGAGATGGTGTGAGGGTGAGAGTGGGCAATGGGATATACACCCAGGGCATAACTAGACAGGCCATGGGGAAGTCAAGCTCAAACCTGGCATCAGTAATACAGAGTGGCAAAACTCTAAGGTGAATGAGCTTATACTTCAAAACCCGAAACGACGGAATATCCCTTTAATCAGAAGTTCTTTTGATCGGGATTCCTCAGAGGCTATCTTGGCCTACCCTGTCAGGGAGAATATGGAGGAAGATGTAATCTTTTGGGGCGGCACTCGAAATGGTATGCTCACAACGAAATCAGTTTATTTCCATCTATGGTCTACGGAGGAAAGGAAAGACCCAGGGCATGAGAGAAGCGATGTCATTGACAATGTACGGTTCTGGAAAAAATTTTGGGCGATTGAGGCCCCAGAGAAATGGAAGGTTCTGGTTTGGCGAATCTTGAAGGATGCACTACCTCTTAATGGGAAGAGAGCAAGTTGGGACCCAGGAACTAGCCCTTGGTGCGCAATGTGTGGGGATGCAGTGGAGGACAGAGAACACCTCTTCCAGGACTGCGCTTGGGCTTCTCGCATCTGGTTCTCGTCCTCTCTGAGAATTCGAAATGTTTTGCAAGGCATAATCCCCATGGACAAGTGGATCAGCAACTGGATGCGGCTGTTATGGAAGGATAAGGAGAACGCGTTACAAGCTTCTCAGGCATTCTTGGCAACTTGTTGATTCATCTGGATTGCAAGAAATAGGAAAACCATTAACAATGAGTGGATTGACCCTGGTGCAATACCTGGGTGGATCCGCACAGAACTCAGCCTCCTTACAAAAGGAGGGCAAGAGGATGGTTGTCGCACTTTGGCTCAAGGGACAGGATCCACACAAATTACAGCCATGGGATAGAATTTGTCTAGACTTCCAACCAAACGCAAGAAACGGATGGGACTTTCTATTGTGATGGTGCTTGGTATAGTAATACGTTGTGAGGAGGTATTGGGTGGGTTCTAACCCAACATGGAAGGAAATGGGAACAACATGCACAACCTGGAATAGGGTTATCTACTTCAAATGGAATTATCAGCGGTAGAGAATGCACTGGACAGAGCACAAAGAAAATCATTGAAGAATGTTATCATCAACACAGACTCGGTTGAAGTGGTTCAAGTTTTCAGGGACATTAATAGCTGTCCACAAGTCACACGGAGTATTGTTTTGTCTTGAATTACCTTGTTATTAGGGTTAAGTTTCTGTAAAATCAAGAAAATTAGTAGGTGTGTAGTTAAGGAAGCTCATACTCTGGCACAGGGAGTCAGAGACCTAGCCTTTCTTTAGCTGTCTTTATTTTCTGCACTCTGTCTTAATTTCCAAACAATATATATATATATATATGTATGTATGTATGTATGTATGTATGTATGTATGTATGTATGTATGTATGTATGTATATATGTATATATGTATGTATGTATGTATATATATACATGTATATATGTATGTATGTATATATATATACATATGTGTGTGTGTATATATATATATATATATATATATATATATATATATATATATGTATGTATATATTGTCGGAGTATTGTTTTGTCTTGCAGAACCTTGTTATTAGGGTTAACTTTCTGTAAAATCAAGAAAATTAGTAGGTGTGTAGTTAAGGAAACTCATACTCTGGCACAGAGAGTCAGAGACCTAGCCTTTCTTTAGCTGTCTTTATTTTCTGCACTCTGTCTTAATTGCCAAACAATATATATATGTATGTATGTATGTATGTATATATATATATGTATATGTATGTATGTATGTATGTATGTATGTATGTATGTATGTATGTATATATATATATGTATATGTATGTATGTATGTATGTATGTATGTATGTATGTATGTATGTATATATATGTATGTATATATATATATATATATATATATATATTGTATATATATATATATATATATATATATATGATATAATGAGAAGGGAGTTATTGTGAGCATAAAAGCATGTGAGATCCTAGCCATTGGTTCCAAGATCAAGGGTGATGATAATTAGTTGTTTTACCTTTATTTAAAATATGTGATTCTAATTATGATTGGCTGTTTTTTGTTTGTTTTTGTTTAAAAAAAAACAGGAAGGAATCACGTGAGGGGGAAGAAGGAGGGGCAAGTTGGGTTGCACGCTGGAGATGGAGGGAGTTATTATTTGCAATTTTCTAAAACACATCATCATTCTGCAACTATTGAAATCCCGAAAACACGCCATCATCAACATCTGCCATAGCTGATGATCCAAAACTTGAAGCTTTGAAGTAAACCTTAATCTATTTGTGACGACTTCCGGTTAATTTTCCGGCAAGGAAGTGTTGCGGCGATTGATTTTCCGGTCAGTTGGCAGAGAAAGGTGATATGAAGGTCGAATTGTCGGTCAATTTTTGGCGGGTGAGTGTGTGCGATTTCCGGTGAGGCTTGGTTCAAGTGAACCCTAATTCAGGCGGTTATCAGGTAAGGGAGTTTTTCCAGAATTCTAGGGTTTAGGTTGTTGTTTGTCTCAATTTTTTTTGAATTCATTGTTTTTCCAGCAATCCGGTGAGTTTTTTTTTTCAGAATTCGATGTTTATTGTAACTGTTATGGGTTATTTTTGTTAATTCAACGAGAGAATTGTATAATTGATGATGAAGTCGAAAGGTGTGACCGAGCCAGAGGTTGAAGAAACGAAGAAGGAGATGTAAGTCACGTTTTTATCGCGTTTTATGGTTCGTATTAGTGTGTGATGTTCATTTTTTGACATTGTTGATGTTCATTGTGGGATGTTTTGGGGGTTAATGTCAGTTTGTGATGTGCACGATGGTGTTCGTTTGAAAATCATGGGCATAACAAAACAGTTGGTGTTTGTTTCGATCCACTTTGATGTTCATTTTCATTCCTTGATGATCATTTCGTTGTATGTAGATGTCAATTTTCACAAGTGGGGTGTGCGTTAGTTCAGTTGAACTTGATGTCCATTTTAGTTTAACTTGATGTTCATTTTGGATACACCCTGATGCTAATTTCAATTTGACTTCATGGTCATTCACAAACTGATGTTCAGTTCAAATCATGGTTGTAATAGACAATATATATTACATACACTCGGAGCATGTGCTCCACATACTTGTGAGTGAACAATCATATGAATCAGAGTAAACAACTATAATAATCTGAGTGAACAACCTAATATATATGAGTAAACAATTATAGAATCTGGAGCACGTGCTCCAGGAGCACCTAATAATTTGCATGTAATAGATTAGTTGGTGTTCTTTTCAATACACCTTGATGATCATTTTATTGGGTATAGTTGTTCATCATGACAAACTGATGTTCATCATGATGATTTAACTTAATGTTTCATCATGACACAGTTGTTGTTCATTTTATTATAACTAGATGTTCATTCGAGGTATTATCTAGTGGCATGTTGTTGTTGGGTCATGTTGATTCGGATGTTCATTTTGATGTTACTTAAAGTTCTTTTCATAAACATTGGATGTTTATTTTGATGTTGAGTTACTTAATTCATTTCTCCATACTAAAGTTTATTGAATGTTCATTTTAATGTCACTTAATATCCATTTCATTAACACTGGATGTCTATTATGATGTTGAGTTACTTAATTCAGTTCTCCATACTAAAAGTTTATCAAATGTTCATTTTGATATCACTTAATGTTCATTTTGGAATGTCCACTAGTTGGATGATGTTCCATGTTCTTTATGATGTTACATGTCCTTTACGATGTGTTTGATATCCAATACTAGATATTTATTCCATTTTCTGCTGTTTTGTTGGTTATCCATCATTTCGATGAGATGTCAGATACACTAATAGTGGAACGCTGGACAAAGCACGCAACAAAGCGCTACCGATTCATTGTGGAACATAGCGTCACCGAGGGATGCGACAAGCTAACCAGGAAGAAGCGCTTGACCAACAAGGCGTGGAGGGCCTTTTATAAGTGCATGGACATAACCGACGGGGAAGAAGCGCTTGACCAAAAAGGCTTGGAGAGCTTGTGGTTTTTCTATCATATAAACATAGATTTGGTTTCATTTTGGATTGATGTATTTTTGTCATATTGGGCTGACGTACTTTTGATGAACGAACATCTGATGCTGATTTTCATTATATATAGATACTCATCGAGACAATAACTTGATGTTCATTTCATGTTCATGTTAATTATATGTTGATGTTCATTCAAGTATAACTTGATAATCATTTCATATTGACTTGATGTTCATTTTTATTAACAATATCATTTAGGCATCTATTGATCATTTAATACTAATTGATCATTTGACGTTCACTTGATGTGCATTCATCTTTACCTAACTAATCCAAACAGTTCATGTTTATTGTGCATGGTTGAGTATTGCATTTGATGTACATTTCATTACAACTTGATGTTCATTTCATTGTCCCTTAATGTGATTTTTTCAATTTCATTCGATTTTCATTCCAGTATTCCTTGATGTTCATCTCATTTTCACCTGATGATCATTACAAGGTTACCTGATGTTCTTTTTCATTATATATAGATGTTCATCCAAGTATAATTTGATATTCATTTTCATGTTCATGATTACAAATTGATGTTTCATCAAGTGAAATGAGATGATCATTTTATAGTCAAATGATGTTCATTTTCATTATCCAAAAATTTTCAATGCCTTTTAGGGTCATATTGATCATTTAATATTGATTGATCGTTCAATGTTCACTTGATGTTCATTTCGTGTTCACTTAATATTCAACCAAAACAGTTGGCGTTTACTATACATGGTTGAGTATTTCATTTGACGTTCATTCCAGTACAACTTGATGTTCATTTCATTTCCACTTGATGTTTATTTCATTGTCCCTTGATGATCATTACATGATCACGTGATGCAAATTTTCATTATGTATACATGTTCACCCCAGAATGACTTGATGTTCATTCTAGTATAAATTGATCATTTAATACTGAAAGATCATTTGATGTTTTACTTGATATTCATTTCATTATCACTTAATGTTCAATCCAATCAGGTTATGTTCATTGTACATGGTTAAATATTTCATTTGATGTTTATTCCACTACAATTTGATGTTCAATCCAGTATAACTTGATCATTTAATACTGAAAGATCATTTGTTGTTTACTTAATGTTCACTTTATGTTCACTTAATGTTTAATCCAAACAATTGACGCTTATTGTGGATTGATTGAATATTTCATTTGATGTTCATTCCAGTATACCTTTATGTTCATTGCATTTTTCAATTGATGTTCATCTTTTGCAATTCATTTGATGATCAGTCAAGTATGACTTGATGTTCATTTCATTTTCACTTAATGTTCAATCCAAACAGTTGACACATGCACTCCATGAATGAACATCAAGCATACTAGGATGAACATCAGTGATTATTGATAACCCACTCAAACAATCATCAGAATATACAATATTCATGTATTCAAAGAATGAACATCAATCATAATAAAAATGAACATCAATGAGATGAAGACCAACTAATCCTACCATGAGCATTAAGTTAAACATTCACTGATATAGTGAACATGAACAAGTAATTTTTGAACATAAATACAAATGAACAATGACCACCAAGCTCATTCATTTGTGTGTGGGTGTGAACACTTGCACAAAATGAACATGCACAATGAACTGCTTGGATGAACAAGTAATCATGGGATGAACATCAAATATTATGAACATGAGAGTCAATGAATGTGGACACACAAGTTTACGTGGGCGTTAGGTATTCAAAGAGGAATGAACATCAATCATAGTAAAATGAACATCAGTGAGATCATTTGATGTTTACTTGATGTTCCTCATTTGGTATATTTTTTTCCTCATTTGGTAATGAAAATGCTGAGCATTTGCATTTGACAATCATC
The DNA here is from genome assembly GCA_029582165.1 of Portulaca oleracea. Taxonomy (NCBI): domain Eukaryota; kingdom Viridiplantae; phylum Streptophyta; class Magnoliopsida; order Caryophyllales; family Portulacaceae; genus Portulaca; species Portulaca oleracea. The sequence goes on along the minus strand of CM055888.1, from coordinate 15,169,191 downwards.
ATAGGATACATGGGATGAACATCAAGTGTACCTTTAATGAACATCAAGTGTACCTTTAATGAACATCAACATGTATGTAACATGAACATTAATTGACAATCTATACATTTTCCCAATGAGCATGCACATATATTAAAAATCAATTTCACATGTTCATTCATGGAAAATACTTCAGCCGAATCTAACAATAACACATCAACTCAAAAAGATAGCAAAGTGCATGTTTTTTTGTTTGATAAAAAAAAGACAACATTCAATTATAAACCCAAAAAGCATAGCCAATTGATGTTTTCAAAACTTGAGTAGATCATCCATTCGGTTGGAACCCATGATTCAAATGTCATCCCCGCTTCAATGTCATCAAATGTCATCCCTTCGGTTGGAACCCATGATTTAACATTACAAAACGAAACATATTCGCATTGCTCGTTCATTTGGTAGTTTAGTGGCACCGGCGGGGGCAGCGCTGTCGGCCCTGTCCCCACCTGCAATGCATCAGCCGGAGCACTGCACATGTGAACACCATCAATGATCATCAAACACAATCAACATCAAACTGTCACATTTACAATGAACAACAAACGAAAGTGAAATGAAGAACAAGTATTCCAAGAATGAACATCAAAGTATTTTGGGGGATGAACATCAGTGAACAATGGAAAAATGAAAAAAGAGCATAAAAAATGTGGATGACATGAGCAACATTGTGTACCAAAATGATCCCCAAGTGTTATGCAGGCACATACATACACTGGTAATGTAAATGAACAACAAACATTCTTGGATGAACAAAATCTAAATGAACATCAAATTGAAACAATATGAACACCAAGTTGTTCATGGATGCCCATCAATGAACACCAACAATACTGAACATCAAGTCACACTTACAATGAACAACAATTGGCGATGACATGAATAGCAAGTATTCTTAGAGTGAACATCAAAGCATTCTGGGATGAACAACATCAAATAATGGGAAAATACAAAATGAACATCCAAATGGGGAACGACATGAGCAACATAATGTACCAAAACGATCCCCAAGTGTTTCGGCGTGCACATGCATACAATTGGAAATCAAAATGAACAACGAGTGGTCCTCGAATGAACATCAAAACATTCTGGGATGAACATCAGTGATTAATACAAAATTGAAAATGAACATCCAGGGAAGGGGGGATGACATGAACCACATAGTGTATCAAAATGATCCCCAAGTGGTCTGGCATCACATACACTAAAAATGAACATCAAGTAGAGAGAACACTTGCAAATAATGGAAAATGAACACTTGCATTATCCTACTTGCACATCCCCAAGTGGTCTGGCATTATCCTACTTGCATTATCAAGTAGAGAGAACACTTGCAAATAATGGAAAACAATGGAAAATGACATGAACCACATTAGTGCTTGAATTCCAATCAATCATTATGGGGGTGACAACACTTGCAAATAATGGAAAATGAACATAATCCTACTTGCACATTCCCCCAAATATCCAACAATGAACATAATCACAACAAAATACACATAATCCATTATTATATGTCTATTACAAAATCCTACTTGCACATCCACCCAAATATCCAACAATGAACATCAACTATAACATACATGAACATCAGACAGAATTGAACATCAGACCGAATTGAACATCAAACAGTTATGTAGATGTATCACCTTTCTCTGCCAATTGACCAGAAATTCTATCGCCAGGACACTTCCTCTCTAGAAAATTAACTGGAATTCGTCGCAAATAGATTAGGGTTTACATCTCTTCCTTCCTTTGTTCAACCAACTGTTCTGTCACTCCCGTTGACTCTATCACCAATTGGACAAATTTCTCCCTACACCAACAAAAACATACCCCACTGTAACAATAAACAACAAACCCTTCACGAACACCCCCAATTTCTAGAAAAACAAAAAAAATGAAACAAACCCTAGAACACCTGCCAGAAATTGATTGGAAATTCGACCTTCGTATCACCTTTCTCGAAAAAAATTACGGCACTTTGATACTATTCTTTAACCAACAATCGTAAAACCCAAAAAATTAGGGTTTCTGCTATTTGATATTGAGGAGAATTGAAGGAACACAATAAAAATAAAAATAAAAATGCACCTGCTGTTATCTGATATTGATGATGAATTCATGCATGGAGAAAGAGGAGGCGTGCACTCCCTTTGGCTGCGCTTTGAATGCTCTTGGGGTCCTCACTCACGTGAGACCCCTCATTACAAAAAAAAAAAGGAAACTCAACCCATCAAATAAAGATAAATGAAAAATTTACACCCACCATTGATTTTGGAATGAATGGCTAAGATCTCACATGCTTTTATGCTCACAAAAACTCCCTTCTCATTATATCATATCCCTACATATATATACATATATATATATATATATATATATATATATATACATACATACATACATACATACATAGATATATATATATATATATATATATATATATATATATATATATATATATATATGGGAATTGATATAATGAGAAGAGGACTTTTGTGAGAAGAGAAGCATATATATATATATATATATATATATATATATATATATATATATATATATATATATATATATCTATATATATATACAAATACATATATATATACATATACATATATATATACATATACATATATATATACATATACATATATATATACATATATATATATATATACATATATATATATATATATATATATATATATATGTGAAGAGATCATATGAGCATTGTGTTTATGTGAGCATGTGAGCATTAGGAATGTGGACTCTTGGATCTCCAATCTATGGATGAGATGAAAAGTGGAGTTTAGCCTTTTTTTTTTTTAACTATTTTAACAAAGCCCTCACGTGAGGGTTGGAGCAAAAAAAAAAAAAAAAAAGAAAAGCAGTTGCTCTTCCCAAAAAACCCCGCATGCTCAACAATTCCCAAACACAAATTGAAGTTTCAGCTCAAAGCATCTCTCCTCTTCCTCCACACTCGACGGCGAACTCGACGAGCTTGCTCCAGGCCCAAAGTTCGTGCACCCATTTCCAGCAGAGAGTCTCTTCCTCTACTCTGTTCATTATGTCGTTCGTTCCTGGTCAAGCAAAAGGCCCTAAGTTCGTCCACCCAAAATTGTCCCAGGCCGTCGTTCGTTTCTGGGCAAGGCGTCGGTGTGGGTATTGGTGGCTGAAATTTTGTTTTCTTGTGGTTTTAGATTCAACGCAGGGTGTATATATATTGTCCTTGTCGAGTAATATTGGAATCCAACTTGTTGTATGCTCTTTTTTGAACTTCTTGGTTAGGGTTTCATTGAAAATTTTTGTTAGGATATGATTGAAAGATGTTATATTATTGATATGGAATGAAAGCTTGACTACAATGGTGAATAATGGAGGCCATGTCGATGGGTTGAAGGAGAAGTGAGTGTTTTTGGTTCGTTCTTATTGATTTTGGAGTGAATCGTTCCTTTCTTGTATGAACTGAAAATAATGGTTGATGTCCCCTGCTGGTATGCTTGATGTCCACAATGATAATTTTTGATGTCCCCCTGTTGTTATACTTCTTGTCCACTGTGATAATGTTTGATGTCCATACTGATAATGCTTGATGTGCCCTACTGTTATAGTTGATGTCCATCATGATAAGTCTTAATGTCCCATTCTACTATACTTTAGGTCATCATCTATCTGGGTTGAAAATTTATGCAATTGAGATCCATGTTCATCATCGTTGTACTTGATGTGCTGACATGTTCATTTGATGTTCATTCTCATTGTACTTGATCATATGTTGCGTAGTGGTATAACAGTCATTCATGCAATTGATGTTCGTCATCGGTGTAATTGATGTCTTCACATGTTTCATTTGATATTCATTTTCATCGTACTTGATGTCCTTTTATGTATTTATGAACATAAATTGTTGAAAATAATGGAGCAGGGAAATACAACGTACATATGATGTCCCCATGTGATCTTGTTGTGGTTGATGCCACTCATATATATAAATGATGAAAGTGCACAGTTAAAGAGTCATTCATATATAAATGTGAGTTATAAAAGTCCACAGTTAAATGTGTTTGTCACATACATGTATCATTGATGTCATTGATGTCACAATATAAATGATGAAAGTGCATAGTTAAAGAGTCATGGGCATCCAGGTTACTGTGGACATCAAGTACTTCCGAAAAGGATATCGCGCATGTAGACTGAGGACATTATGTATTTTTATTCATTTGTGAAGAGTGAGGGCATCCATCATTTTAGACCGTGGACATTAAGTATTATCAAACAGGACATCATGCATGTGGACTGTGGACAGGGCATCCATAGTGTAGTTTTATTCATTTGTAAATAGTAATGAGCATCCAGTTTGGATTGTGGACATCAAGTATTACTAAAAAGGACAATGCGCGTATGGACTGCAGACAACATATTTCTTCGTATGCATGATACCCAATCATGTGGGGGATTTAATTGGCATGTACTTGATATATTTTATTCGTTTAATTGGCATGCGGGCACTAATCTCATGTGCGAGCACTTGATATATTTTTATTCATTTGTCAAGAGTGAGGGCATCCATCATTTTAGGTTGTGGGCATTAAAAAATAACAGCGGTGGACATCAAGTTCTATCAACGTGGACATCAAGTATAACAACAGAGGACATCAAGTATTAATATTATTGACTCACAATACACTCATGCACATTAATAATTGGCCTTGAAATTACATGAAGTGGACATCGAACTTCAAGTATAAATTTCAAGGATATTAGGTTCATAAACCATTAAAATGCATTGTAACGTCATATGAACTAGAAGTCCAAGAACAACAGTAGTGGACATCAAACATTACCAACATGAACGTCAAGTACAATAGTAGGGGACATTAAGTATTACAACATGGGACATCAAGAATAACATTATTGGCGCACGATACACGCAAGGACAACAAAATGGGACATCAAGAATAACAGTAGTGGACATCAAGAATTTTAATATGGACATCAATTATGACAACAAGGAATCATTCAGTATTAATATTATTGACATACAATACACTCAAGCACAATAGCAGGGAACATCAAGAATAACAGTAATGAACATAATGTATTATCAATATAGTCATCAAGTATAACAACAAAGGACATTAAGTATTATCAATATGGACAGCCAATACAATAGGATGTGGACATCATGCATTATCATTTTGGAAACACATTACACTCAGTAGCTTTCCATAATGACTCCTAGCCTTCCATACACGTCGTTATGCAGTAGCCTTACTCGCTTTTTATTTGTTTAATTTTTTTTCTGGACACATAATAATTTGTTCCATGCTTAAACAATTCCCCATGCTTCATTAGATGCCTTTGTTCTAATATTTTCATTGTTAACATATTGCATCACATTGTTTAGATGAGTTATGGACATCAAAATAACATGGATGTGGAAATCCAACATAACAGCAATGGACATCCAAAATAGTCGCTGCAGACATCAGCCATTACCAATGTACACGTCAAGTACAACTGAATAGAAGACACAAACACATCAACATTTTTCTGCAAATACATCCAACAAATATTTTTTGCATACCAAACACATACTATGTTCTTATAGAAGGGAAAAAGAAAAATATAGGAAAAAACTAAACAACACGCCGAGTATTATTCATGACATTGACATGACAAACATTAAAAATATTTTAAACTATTGGAATACACAATCTACTACACAATACAACTTCCTCAACGCTTCCAAACGTTTTTCCTACAATGGAACACAAGTTGTTGCTCATCCTATTGTGGAACGAGTATCTTCAACTGAATCTGCACCCTCGATCTGAGTAGAGGCCACCTCAGATGACATTCCCATAACATGTGAGTTGACTGGACTTGAACCATCTTCCACTTCGTTACTTGCGGACGACAAATCCTTAACTATTGATGCGACCATATCCCGAGGAACTCCAAAACAAGCGAGGCTATGCTAATCCCTGGTCAACAACCCACAAAAAAGAAGAACACATACAAAGACTATTATTGTCATAAAGCACACCTCATACTTTTTTTTAAAAAATCACATGTCAAACACACACTGTGTACATTACCTCTATGGACATCACCAGTTTCATTAGTAGACATCAATTAATTCCAATGTGGACAACGCTCATATACCACTCCAATTTAATTCAATATACATAAAAACAATGCATGTGGACAACAATCATATAACATCCCAGTTTCATACTAGGAAAAACACCCTCAATACCCAACATTTTGAAATATCAGCTACATAACAAATTCATATATTCAAATCACATCATCAATACTGTGGACACCCCAGCTTTCATCAGTAGACATCAACTAATGTCCTTGTGGACAACACCCATATAACACATCACTTTCTTAATGGGAAAACCACCCCCAGAACCCAACCTTTTGAAGCGTCAGCTACATCACGAGTTCGTATGTTCAAAATACATATCCAATACTGTGCACATCGCCAGATACATCAGTGGACATTAACAAATATCCCAGTGACAACACTCATATAACCCCCAAATTTTTCAACCCAGATTGATGACATAAAGTACAGTAGAATGGGACATTAAGACTTATCATGATGGACAACAATTATAACAACAGGAGACATCAAGCGTTATCAGTAAGGACATCAAGTATAATCAGTAGGGGACATCAAACATTATCACTGTGGACAACAAGTATAACAACAGGGGACCTCAAACATTATCATTGCGGACATCAAGCATACCAGCAGGGGACATCAACCATTATTTTCAGTTCATACAAGAAAGGAACGATTCACTCCAAAATCAATGAGACTCACTTCTCCTTCGACCCATCGGCATGGCCTCCATTATTCACCATTCTAGTCAAACTTTCATTCCATATCAATAATATAACATCTTTCAATCATATCCTAACAACATTTTTCAATGAAACCCTAACCAAGAAGTTTAAAAAAGAGCATACAAGTTGGATTCCAAAATTACTTGACAAGGACAATATATATATTACCCTGCGTTGAATCTAAAACCACAAGAAAATGGAATTTCAGCCACTAGCAAAACCCACACCAACGCCTTGCCCGGAAACAAACGACGACCCGGGATAATTTTGGGTGAACGAACTCAAGTCCTTTGCTTGACCGGGAAGGGACGACATCGTGAATAAAGTAGAGGAAGAGACTCACTGCTGGACTTGGGTGCACGAACTTTGGGCTTGGGACAAGTTCATCGCGTTCGTCGTCGAGTTCACCGTCAAGTGTACGTGGAGGAAGAGGGGAGATGCTTTGGAGCTGAAACTTCAATTTGTGTTTGGGAATCGTTGAGCATGCGAGGTTTTTTGGGAAGGGGAACTGCTTTTCCTTTTTTTTTTTTGGCTGCCAACCTCACGTGAGAGCTTTGTTAAAAGAGTAAAAAAAAAATCTAAAGTCCACTTTTTTTCTCATCCATAGATTGGAGATCTAAGGGTCTACATTCCTAATGCTCACATGCTCACATAAACACAATGCTCATATGATCACTTCCCTATATATATATATATATATATATATATATATATATATATATATATATGGAATTGATATAATGAGAAGGAGACTTTTGTGAGAAGAGAAGCATGAGAGATCCTAGCCCTTGGTTCCAAGATCAATGGTAGGGATAAAATGACTGATTAATCTTTATTTCAAATACCTGATTGTAAAAGATGATTGGTTGATTTTTTTTAATATGTGTTTTTTTTGTTCTGGCACGTGTGAGGGGAGTTCAAAGGCCATGGTGATGGTTCTGATGTTTGCATGTCAGAGGGAGGCAATTCACTAGTTGCAGTTTCCCAAACACTCATAATCAATTGTGCAAATTTTTGAAAAACACACTTGCTGAGAGGGAGGGACGCCATAACTGATAGCAAGAGGTGAAGGTCTGTAAGAAAATTCCCGGTGAATTGTAAGACCACAGCGTGCGAATTTCCGGCAGACAGCGACGGTTCGACGACGAATTTTCCGGTGAAGTTTGTTTGAAGTGTAATCGAGGCACGACGATTATCCAGTAAGTGTTTCCAGATTTCTAGGGTTTGTGTTCAGGGTTTTTTTTTTGTTGCAATTGGGGATATCCGATGAGTTTTTTTATGTTCATTATAACAATTGAGGGTGTTTTTTTGTCAGAGTAAGAAGAGAATTCTAGAATTGAGCATGGTGTCGAAAGGTGTATGAACCAGAGGTTGAAGAAAGGAAGGAGGAGATGTAAGTCATTGTATATATGGCATTTGGTGTTCATTTCAGCATCTGATGATCATATTATACAGTGTTGATGTTTATTGTTGGATGTTGTTCGGATTTGATGTCCATTTTTGACTTGGTGTTAGTTGTTAATAACATAACAAATAATTCAAAAGTGTTGCCCAGATGCTCATTTTAGTTTATCTTGATGTTCTTTTTTTGGGTGCACGATGATGCTCATTTCATTTTGACTTTATGTTGGTTGTTTAATTGGATGAGTAGGGGAGGGGAAATAGGTACAGTCGGGACAAGTGCGGCAATGCAGAGCTATGATGAAAGAGCCATTGTTTTGGTGCCAAATCCAAGGCCAACGCAAGTATAGTGACAAAATAATGAAATTTGGGTGTGCTCGATATTGATGTTCATTCTGGTATGCCTGATGTTCATTCATGGAGTGCATGTGTCCATATCAACTTTATTACGCATCTAGGTAGTACTTGTTGTTCATAATATGACAAGTTAATGTTCATTTGGAAGCCATCGTTACTTTTGATGTTTATTCATGTAGTGCTTGTTGCAATAGTTCATGTTCATGCCAAATTGGTTAATGCTCATTCATGTAGTACTTATTGTTCATTCTAAGATTAGTTGATGTTTATAATATGACAACTTAATGTTCATTTCATTTGAATCATCATCACAACATTCATTATAAGTGTGACTTAATGATCATTACAGATGGTGTTCATTGTTCATTTTTAGTATGTTCAAGAACTACTTGTTCATATCCGCTGATGTTCATTGCAGTTCGGTTATTGTTGTTCATAAAAGGTATGATTGATGTTCATTCTAAGATTAGCTGATGTTCATTCATTTGATACTTGATGTTCATTGCACAACAACCCTGTATGTCAATTGATGTTCATTTCGTTGTCATTTACTGAGCATCTCATATAGTTTTGTTCTCAGATAGTTCAAGTCATGTATATTTAATATTCATCTCAAAACATATTTGATGTTCATCTCAATTAAACTAGTGCTCATTTGTTTATGTTTATTGCGAGAAGGTAACCTGGAAGAAGCAATTGACAAACGAGACGTGGAGAGCCTTCTATAAGTGCATGGACATTGCCGACAGGGAGGAAACAAAGTTGAGCTTGATTATTGACCAAACAAACACCCTGATCTCAAAGCTCGAGTCGTTAAGGGTTGGAGAGTTGTCGAGCAACGTGTCTACGGACTTTGAAACGTATTTTGGAACTTCTGTCCCTAAAGAGGTTACCATTCACCCCTCCCCCAACTTCGGTCACAAAGGGAAGAGGTAAGAGGATGAAGACACCAATGGAGGATGCCACCGAGAAGAACGCAAGCGTAAGGAGGTGCAAGTGTTGTGACTAAATAGCAACACACGACGCCAGGAATTGTTCGGAGCGCTATGGATGATCTACTCATGTTGTGCGGACATCAACTTAGTATGCTTTTTGATAGATGATTTAACGATCGGAGTCTGCTTCTTTTTAGGGTTTAATGATCAGAACATGCAAAAATATTTGGTTTGCTATTTAGTTGATGTGTTTTTCATTAGATTCTGATGTTGCATTTTCCATGAATGAACATGTGAAGCTGATTTGGGACAAAATCATTCCATGGTTTTTTAATGTTGATATTGCATGTTGCTGATGTTTATTCTATATATTTTGATGTTCATTCAACTATGTGGTCGTTTTTCTTTCAGTGCCCATTATTCATTTTCTAACGGTGTGCCTTCCATTACAATGTTTCATTATATGTATATGTTCATTTTACTATACCTAGATGCTCATTTCCACAACAACTTCATGTTCATTTCATAATAGTTTGGTGTTCATTATATAGTTAAATTTAGTATTTATTTTCACAATAACTTGATGTTCATTTCACTATACCTAGATGCTCATTTCACATAAACTTGATGCTCATTTTACTATACATACATGATCATTTTCACGCAACTTGATGTTCAGTTCACAAAACTTGATGTTCATTTTCACAATAGCGTGGTGTTGTATATATAATTCAAGTTGGTGTTCATTTAAAGAAACCTTGATGTTCATTGGAAGTAGCTTTGGTGATCATTTTAACTTAAATGATGATCAACATTCATGTGGCACAGACCATATATACTCAAACGACTTAACGATAATGACTTGGTGTATTTTTTATCTGGGTGATCATTAAGTGCAAATGGTCTCCATTTTTCATTGCCCAAGAGTGAGTAAAGTAAAGCCCACCTGGTGTGTCTTCCATTACAATGCTTCATTATATGTAGATGTTCATTTTACTATACCTAGATGTTCATTTCATAAACACTTGATGTTCATTTCACAGTGAGTTGGTGGTAATTGTACACATTCAGAATAACTTGATGTACAACTTGGTGTTCATTTCACTATACATAGTTGATCACAAACACTTGATGCTCATTTTACTATACCTACATGCTCATTTTACCATATCTACATATAATGAAACATTATATGTAGATATTCGTTTACTATACTTAGACGTTCATTTCATAAGCACTTGATGTTCATTTTCACAATACTTGGTATCAATTACATGCTCATTTTACTATACCTATATCTCATTTCATAAACACTTGATGTTCATTTTTACAATACTTGGTGTCAATTACATAATTCAACTTGGTGTCCGTTACACAGTAACACCATTATATGCTCAAAGCGACTTAAAGACAATGACTTGGTGCATTTTTCAGTTCAACACAACTTGATGTTAATTTCACTTCATCAATAAACCATACAGGGTGATGTTCATTTGAGGAACCCTTAATGTTTATTTCAAGTGGAGTTCATATGACAAAGACCATTATATGCTCAAATGTCTTACGGACAATGACCGGATGTCCATTACACGGGCTGATGTTCATTTGAAAACTGAAAATTAACGTTTACTACAATATCCCAAACCTTTCCAAACAAAAGGGACCAAAGTAAACTTTTACTACAATATCCACATAAACACAACATGATGGACCAAACCGATGTATCTTCAAGTCAAACGGGTGCAACGGTGCTCGTCCTGTTCCAATGAAGTATCTCCAAGTCAAACTTTTCCAATGATGGACCAAAGAAGATGTCCACGTTGGCTGATAGTGTGTCCATCTCGGACCTAATCGCGACCGCACCGTTTGATTAATATAGTTTTTCACTAGAAAACCAACAAACAAAAAAAGAACATCCATAGAAAAATTAACACCAAACCTAAAATGACCAACACCTATTTTTGAAATAAACATCAACTACACCTCAAATGAAATCCACTATTCCTTGAAATGAGCATCAACTATGCAGAAATTGAAACCCCAAAGCAAACTCCAAAGTGGACATCAGTTATATCTGATATGAACATCAACTATACTTCAAAAATGAACATCAACATACCCAGAAATGACCCCACATGATTGGCATCTGATCATATGGTTTTTCACTAGAAAACCAACAAACAAGAAAAGACCATCCATAGTAAACTTAACACTAATTGTATCCTAAAATGAACATCAACCATATTTGAAATGAACATCAGCTACTCCTCAAATGAACATACACTATGCCTCGAATGAAAATCAACTATACACAAATTGAGACCCCAAAATAAACTTCATAATGAACATCACCTATATATGATATGAACATCAACTATACCTCAAAAATGAACATCAACATACCCCGAAATGAACATCAACTATACACATGATTAGCCACCCTCAAAATAAACCCCAAAATGACCACCAATGAGCATCCATGTCAAATGTGATATACATCAAGCATACCACAAACGAGTGAGCATCAAACATAATTTGACTTACGTGGGGTCCAATTATATCCTAAAATGAACACCAACCATATTTGAAATAAACATTAGCTACACCTCAAATGAACATCCACCACGCCTCGAATGAACATCAATTATACACAAATTGATTTCCTTCCCCCAAAGTAAACTCCAAAATGAACGTCACCTATATGTGATATGAATGTCAACTATACCTCAAAGATGAACAATTTGCCTTCTATCCTGACAAAAACACATTCAATAACTCAAATTGCAACCAAAACTTCACCCAATCTGTTCTGAATCAAACACATACCGAATTAACCCTCCCTCCCTCAATTTTCAAAAATAATGAAAAAAATTGAAAACTAATACCTTCAATTCTTGGCTCAAAATCGTCTAGAATTTCTTGGCTCAAAATTGATTTTGGTTCTGCGTTTTGAGCTGAAGCAAAAAGAAAATGACAGAAGCAAAAATCAGTCGCTGGAGACTTCAATTCTGGGACACGCTCGCCGGAAAAATCACTCACCGAAGACTTCAATTCTAGAACACGCATGACCCTCCTCTTGCAATTCTGGTATTTCATTTTAGGGTTTGCTTCAAACCTTCAATTCTGGAATTTTGAATATGGCACCTTCAAGCAGCACTTGGGATTTTCGAAACTTGTAGAATGATTGCTTCAAACCTTGTGTTTTGGGAACTGCAACTATTAACTCCCTCAGCCCAGCGTGCAAAAAGACATTGACCCTGTCTCTCCCTCTCTCACGTGTTACATCTTAAAAAAAAAAAATTAAAATTCAACCAATCATTATTAAGATCATATATTTAAAATAAAGATAAAATAACTAATTACCCCCACCCTTGATCTTGGAACCAAGGGCTAGGATCTCTTATGCTTCTCTTCTCACAAAAGTCCCCTTCTCATTATATCAATTCCCTATATATATATATATATATATATATATATATATATGTGTGTGTGTGTGTGTGTGTGTGTGTGTGTGTGTGTGTGTGTGTGTGTGTATTCAATACATCATGAATTTTCTAAGTAAATGTACTACATTATTTGCTAAGACTGTACATTGATTATAGCTTTCCTCTTGCTTTTTCAAAAACTTTATGACCAATTCCGAATATGTTGCTATTTCTACTACATCATACTTCTGATCCCTTGCAACTTATAGTGCTAGTTCGACTGCTTTCAATTCCTCTTGAATTGTAGAAAGTGCATAAAAAGCATATCCACCACGTATTTCATCCCTTCCTCCATCTGGTTCCATTAAAATCCATGATGCTAACGCCCTACCTGATCTATTGCAATCTTCAGGCACCGTCAACAATAAATCTAGCTTTTCGTTCATATGAGAATAATAAATTATGAGTAAATTCTCTTTGCTCGTCATGATGGTCTATTTTTTTGCATCGATTTAATCGTCTCTTGTACCATTGATTGCCTTGAGAGATTTTGCAAGATAAGTTTCCATAATATCTTGAGTAATCTGCTGCTTTGAAATTTTTGCGAGGTTCCTTATCTTCCAAATCTGTATAATGCTGATAGTAAAGTTTTTGGGTCCTACTGAATAGAGAAAGAAGATTAATTGTTGGGCATACGGTCAATCAAAAAGCAGATAAATATTGAATTAATTATTTTAGTGCAAATATCAATAATTATTTTTGCAAAATAATAATAATAATCTATATCTTTTAACATACAAAAGCTAAATATTTGAATTTTAAAATACTAAGCAAAGTGTGAGTTTAGGTGCTTTTGACCAATGAAATTGCAGATAATTAAAATTTGGTAACTAATATTCCCGCCCATATAAAAATATAGATAAATTACACTCTCTTTTCTTTAATTTTACTAACGCCTCATCATGTAAAGGTGTAACTACCAACAATTTTTGGAACTACTTTCATAATTAAAAGCGATCAATAATTAGCAAGAATTTTATCGTCCAGATTCTGAATTCCACTACCCCCACAAACTTGGAAACTACCCTACTATATATAGTTATATAGCTTTTGTAAATTCAAAATTTCAATAAATTTATTGAGGTGATTAATAATCAAGTTGATTATTAAAGCATGTAATTACCAAAGATTCCATACATCTATAACAAGTTGTTTATATTCCCTTCAATGTGACATTCATTTGGTGTTCAATGGATTATCGAGGTGAAGTTTACAGCTAGCTAGCTGATGAGCCACGAAGACATACATGCACAATAACTCTTTCTGTGCAAAAAAAAAAAAAAAGAAAAGAAAATTTGTTCTAACATCACAACCGGAACCAAGACATGAATGCAATACAATCTGCTTGCCTTTCATTGTGAGCATTTGTGTTCGGTTGCGTATTTTTTGGTTTTTATGAGGTAAGGGTTGTCGAATCCACATGTATGGGTGTTAGGCTTAATAAGGAAATCGGTTTGGGTAATGAGTTTTCAATTGCGGAAAGTAGTAAATAATGTAAAGGAAAGCGATTAAACTAATCTAAGCATGGATTCAAAATAACAATCAACACTAAGAAAGCAATTAAGAGCAGAAAATAAGAAAGCAATAAAACTACAACTAATAATGAAATTTGGAAAAAGGAATTATACCTTCAAAGCATTGAATCTTCTGTCTAGTCCTTCATCTTGAATCCTTCACTTGTATTTTCCCCCGAACAAACAAGAAAATTATGAATTGGATTACTAAGGCTCCTCAAATCCTCACTTGAGAGTAGAATTTGTGACCCTTAGCCCTCCTCCTCACTAAAAGTTGGATTTGTGGAACTAGCACTAGAAAGCTTGAAACCAAAGCATCAATGGAAACCAGAGAGAAAGAGAGAGAGAGAGAGAGAGAGAGAGAGAGAGAGAGAGAGAGAGAGAGAAAGCTTTGTAAATTGCTTCAATGGAAATTGTTTGAAAAGAGAGTTGAGTACAAAATTGCAAGAAATCTAGAGAAAGCTTGAAGAACAATTAAAAGATTAAAGCAAGATAAAAGAAAGCAATTAAACCTAATTCTACTCTAATCCTACTCCTAAAAAAAAATAGCTTATAACAGTGTTGAATGTATATGGGTATTTATAGAAGGAACAAAAACATCCCAAAACCCTAAATTAATCCCAGCAGAACGCGCGCAGTTTCCACAAAATTCGACAGGTCACGGGTGTGACCACAACCGTCGCGGGCGCGACGCTACTCTGTCGTTCGTTGTCCGTCGCTCATTCAGCATTTGTCGCGGGCGTGATGCAGATAGTCGCGGGCGCGACCTGTCACTGTCGCGGGTGCGACACTACTACTCTCGGGCGTGACATTGCTCTGTCTGCAGGCCTTTTCTTCTTTCCATGGCACGTAGCGGGCGTGACTTGAGTTTGTAGCGGGTGCGATGGTTGACTGGTTCGCTGCTTGGCCAATGTCTTGACGCCACAGAGGCGTGTCACGAGCGCGACCCACTGTGACTCGGGTGCGACGCCCGTCTGCCTCTTTCCCCTGTTTTGCGACAAAGGGGTTCCTGGTTTGGTCTCGCCTCGGTTCTCGGCTCGGGAAATCACTCAGGATTCCCTAAAAAGCCTTAATTAAGCCCAATTTCCTTCTAACTCTTTATTTTCCTACAAAACACGAAATCATCATATCTAATATATAATTTCGGGGTTAGAACAAGCAAAAATACCCTATAAATGATAAGAATTCGGCTCGGAACCGAACAACACTCCCACACAAGGGTTTGCTCGCCCCGAGCAAACTAAAAACAAAGATAAAGAAAGAGAAAAAGAAACTAACTACCCTAGCTCACTTTCGCTGGAATTGCGAATGCATTTAGCTCATGCATCAAGCCCTTTAAACCCCTTGGCAGAGGAACGTCTCGTGAGGGTTTATAGAAGCTATACCCACAAAAGCCAAAGAAAAGGAGAGAGGGAAAATGAAAACAAAACAAGTTTAGAAAAGAAAGAAAAGAAAAACTGCTTGTTTTAGGAATCGTGCAATCGTCACCAAGAAAATAATATTAATCAACCAAAAGGAACCATTATGAGCACATCAAATCACCTAACTCAAGATATTGCCAATCTTTAAGGTTTTCGATTCCCAAACATCTCTTACAAAACAAGATCCTATATGCTCGAGTGCAAGTGTTATTCTAATCAATTCTGATTGAGCTAAAGCAAATCACAATCTAAGCTTGTATCAAAGCAAAAGTTTATTTAAGTGTCGTCATCCCTCGCTTGTGTCGCCCTTGGCTTGGTGAGGGCCGCAAGAGACGCAAGGAAAGACTTCACATTTATTACGATTCTTTTTGGTGTTAGGTTTTTCTGAGAATTTAACGGCCCAACCTTTCCAACTTAACTCAACGGAATTTTTGGTGTTAGTCTTTTCGGGAATTGCACGGCCCAAAAATGGGGTCTACCCTCCCAACACGAGCTACTCCATGACGTAAGGGGCAAGAGCGCCGCACCGCTCATACCAACTCGTGTAGGTACACTAACTTAACATAACACTTTCAAGGTTAATTACGGGTTTTTCGGGATTTGGAACGGCCCATAATGGGGTCTACCCTACTAACTCAGGCTACTCCATTCACAAACGAAGTGCTTAAGGGGCGTGAGTGCCGCCCACTCACATCGGCCCTTGTTCGTTTAGTCGACAAATAACCAAATTAACCAATTTAATTAGCTTTCAGTTTTCAATAAGCTCGGAAGTGGTCTACTAAAGTCTCACAGTTTCGAATAGAACGTGAAATAATCAAGGATCTTATTAAGCATTTAACGAAGGGACTCTAAACAAATGAGTCATCACAATACTTGAACAAAGAACGATAATGCTCATACGGGTTGCTTTCGAGGAGATTAAGTTTTCAAAGCGTTGACTACACAACTCTAAAAACAAAAGAAAAACGAAAACTTAAAAAAGGTTATTCACTCCCTTTTTTCTCCTTTTTCACACCAAAATTTTCAAATTTTAGCAAAAACTACAAAAACAAAAAAACTAGGTGATCTACCCATAAACATGAAAATATCTCCCTCGCTCCCACATAAAACTTTACAATGTCCCCATTGTGAAAAGGGTGTCACAAGTAAGGTAGAGAACCTAAGAAAAGCATATATACAAAACACGTAACACTTATAAAAAGTGGTGGCGACCCGAGCCCACACGACTCCAACAACAAGATAATCCCGACATTCACACACAAGAGGTTCGCCACCCAAAAGGAAAAATCAAGCATACAACATGGATCAAGAATATATATACTCAAAGAGAGGATGGAAGGAAGTTACCTCAAGATCTTCTATTAAAGATAACTCGATCCGCGATCCAAAAGCACCAAGCATAAGGTTAGGATATACAATTTAAACTACCTAAATGCTTAGAACTTGGCATGCAAGACTAAAAGAAAAATAAAAATATATACAAGACACTACTAACTAAAGGATTAAAGAAAAACCAAAATATTTACAAAATGAATCTCACTCTTTTTTTTTTCTTTTCTTAGACTAAAAAACCGGAATGCATACTACCCCTCCACTCCCACACAAAGAGGGTGCAATGTCCTCAATGGAAACAAAAGAGAGGTAAGCAAGCACTCCAAAAGGGAAGAAAAAGAAACACACATAAAGAAAACAAAAGAAGAAAAGGAAGCCGACTCACTAACTATACAAGAAAAGTGAGGAAGGATATTACCTGGAAGGCTTCTTATCAAAAGACTCACCCCTTCTCACCTCAAGATAGCGGGCACCATGTCAAAACCATTCAACGCCCGTAGTAACAAGTCATGCATCCTTGAAGCATCTCAGAATGGTGTAAGTAAGAGCACAATCTCAATAGCACATCAACAAACATTAGTGCTCTCAACAGTTTATCAAAAGCCTTAGAAAAGTCGGTGAAATGATGGAATGCAGTAATGTACACAACTTTCCTAGGCACCGTAAATGGAGACATGACAAATGATTCCTCCCATTGACTTGTAAATGGAAATTGGGTATGCAAGTCAACGGGAGGGGGCAATTCAACACATTCCTAAACATGCTTATGCAAAGACTTGGATGCAAACAATGACTCAAACTCAATTTCCATGCAATTTTCATCAAACACAGATTCCAAATCACAACTCTCGTCAAATTCATCATGATCATCAATAGGTGATAAGGAAAAAGTAGGGTTAGACCACATCATGACACTTCCAACATCACAAACAGGCACATCTTCATCTTCATCAATATCAGACTCATCAGAAGAACTATCAGTATCAGAAGATAAAGGTGCAACATTCAAAGCATCAGCAAAAGTGAAAGTGGAAGGCTCAGCGTCATAACCTATCGTGAATGACTCATAAAGCATATCATCATCAAAAGAATCATTGTCACAGTCCAAGTTCAAACAATTAGGATCATTCCCCAAAGACTCAAGCTCATCATCACAAGATTTCTCATCAATGACTTCACAAGAACAGGTAGCTAATGCCTCACTAATATTATGATTCTCAATGAAAGTGAATAACTCAGTATGAAGCACACATTCAATCACAACGGATTCTATTCCACTCTCAACAAGATCATCACAAGTATCATGACATTCATCAGACTCAACCTTCTCTTCACATAAAGGCATAGATAAAAGTGTGGACAATGGTTCATCATCAAGCATGTTTTCATCAAGTTCTACATCATCACACACAAGATCATCATGTTTCTCATGCTCACTAGGTGCAGTTAGAGTTAATGAATTGCTAAGCTTGCATGCGAAACTAGGTCTATTATAGTAGTCGTCATCCTCATCATAATCATACACAGAAGAATCAATACGCATTTCAGGACTCAAAGATGATGAATGATCTACTTGAACATTCGAATAAACCATTTGTGAAGAAAAAGCTTCTACCCCAGTTTTAAGCACATGTTCAAATTCTTGCATGTACTCATTCATTTTCACACACATTCCAGCTCAAAAATCATCCATTTCAGCACGAATATTATTCAAGTTCAATTTGGACACAAGATTCGGAAGCATGATATGGAGATTCACAATACACGCACAAAGGATGAGATTCAATAACATCACATTGGGGAGGATCATAAGAGTTCTCTACATAATCCCTACCATAAGATTGATCATCAAAATACAAGGGATATTCACATGATTGTTCAGCTTCGGTCCCAGAGGGTGGTGCATAATAAGAAGGTTGGTCGCTAGGAATAACATTTTGATGCTCAAATTCATAAGAATCCCTAGACAACCATTCAAGTAATTCCCATGCTTTTTCTTCCCCTAAAGCAGAAAACCCGTAATAATCTAAGAGGTTTCGGGTCTCATAATTCACACCCTCATTCACAATTCCCAAAAGATCTAATGTATCATAAAAGATACCATATAATTCACATTGAGCACGGTAATCATGTAATCTAGCAAAATACTTCCAAAATACTTCATGCTCAAATTGGGGAAATCGAGGACTAGCCATAACTCTCTTTTTTTATATATTGTTTTTCTTTTTTTTTCGATATTCAATTTTTTGACTACATTTTTTTTTCTTGGAAGAATCTAGAAAGCAATAAACTATTTACACACAAACCAATAACCTAATCTACCAAATAACGCCATCCCCGGCAACGACACCATTGTTCGGTTGTGTATTTTTGGGTTTTTATGAGGTAAGGGTTGTCGAATCCACATGTATGGGTGTTAGGCTTAATAAGGAAATCAGTTTGCGTAAGGAGTTTTCAATTGCGGAAAGCAGTAAATAATGTAAAGGAAAGCGATAAAACTAATCTAAGCATGGATTCAAAATAACAATCAACACTAAGAAAGTAATTAAGAGCAGAAAATAAGAAAGCAATAAAACTACAACTAATAATGAAAATTGGAAAAAGGAATTATACCTTCAAAGTATTGAATCTTCAATCTAGTCCTTCATCGTGAATCCTTCACTTGTATTTCCCCCCGAACAAATAAGAAAATTGTGAATTGGATTACTAAGGCTCCCTAAATCCTCACTTGAGAGTAGAATTTGTGACCCTTAGCCCTCCTCCTCACTAAAAGTTGGATTTGTGGAACTAGCACTAGAAAACTTGAAATCAAAGCATCAATAGAAACCAGAGAGAGAGAGAGAGAGAGAGAGAGAGAGAGCTTTGTAAATTGCTTCAATGGAAATTGCTTGAAAAGAGAGTTAAGTACAAAATTGCAAGAAATCTAGACAAAGCTTGAAGAACAATTAAAAGATTAAAGCAAGATAAAAGAAAGCAATTAAACCTGATTCTACTCTAATCCTACTCCTAAAAAAAAAAAACTTGCTTATAATAGCGTTGAATGTATGTGGGTATTTATAGAAGGAACAAAAACATCCCAAACCTAAATTAATCCTAGCAGAACGCGCGCAGTTTCCGCAAAATTCGACAGGTCGCGGACGCGACCACAACCGTCGCGGCGCGACGCTGCTCTGCCATTCATTGTCCGTCTCTCGTTCAGCATTTGTCGCGGGCGTGATGCAGATAGTTGTGGGCGCGACCAGTCACTGTCGCGGGTGCGACACTACTACTCTCGGGTGCGACATTGCTATGTCCGCAGGCCTTTTCTTCTTTCCGTGGCACGTAAAGGGCGCGACCTGAGTTTGTAGCGGGTGCGACGGTTGACTGGTTCACTGCTTGGCCAATGTCTTGATGCCACAGAGGCGTGTCACGGGCGCGACCCAATGTGACTCAGGTGCGACGCCTGTCTGCCTCTTTCCCCTGTTTTGTGACAAAACTTGAGAAGGGGTTCCCGGTTTGGTCTCGCCTCGGTTCTCGGGTCGGGTCGGCTCGAGAATCACTCGGGATTCCCTAAAAAGCCTCAATTAAGCCCAATTTCCTTCTAACTCTTTATTTTCCTGCAAAACATGAAATCATCATATCTAATATATAATTTCGGGGTTAGAACAAGCAAAAATACCCTACAAATGATAAGAATTCGGCTCGAAACGAGACCAAACAATTTGCCTCTAAGTTTATCAATTATGGATAATTTGTGGTTGATTATATCCTAACTAGTCGAAGGAATAGCTAGACAGTTCCAGCTTTGTTACTGCATTGTATATCTCATTGTCATGAACTCATGTTTGATCTAAAAAGTCGTTTATGAATCATAACAGTATGGATACTTAATATTTCTTGCTCTACTGTAATTAGGAATGAAGGAAGAATTAATAGAGGTTGGGAGGGGTAAAGTGGAGGTCAATCAAGAAAGAGTTAGTGCAATTGGAGGATTAATTGAACAAGGGTAAGTACATACTGATGGAGATGAAAAGGGTAAAAATATGATAATCTTATACTATTACAGATTCAAGTCCTGCAATTCTCTCCTGATTCAAGAGTTGCAAAACGAGAAGTATGTAGATAAAAAGGGTAAAAGTAATAATAATATTGTTATGTTCTCTTTCAACTGTAGAAGGATTTATTTTAAAAGTAATTTGTATGGATGTTTATATTTTTGTTGTCTTTTTCATTATCAAATTTATTTATTTTTTTTACATCTTGTGCATCGCATAGGTTTAAGACTAGTTGTCTATAATGCTACTGTAAATAGTAAAACTCTTGTCCCACTATCTTTATCCGTATTCATTAGATATATGCTAACCAATCCTTAAGCCATTGCCTCCTGGAGTGTATCGGGCTGGGGCCCGATCCCCAAAATCCATGGTCCTCAAGTCTTTTCGCACCCCCACCCGAAAACACGGGAGAAACAACTCCAAGATCGGGTGTGGAGTCCATTTCAAGGTGGACCCGGGACCTTGGAGGCGTATTCGGGTCATCACCGGGTGTGGTACTCATTTCAAGTGGGACCCCGGACCATGGGAGTGGAGCTATGGGTCCTCATCGGGACCTACTTCGGGTCTTTAAAAGGGTTCGAAGTCCTTCGGCAAGAATAAGCGCAAAGGGGTCAACGTGGGTTGTGGAAATGGACGTGCCTTCACTCTTTCAACCATAACTCCTTCGGTACAACTCCGATAGACTTGAAATTTTGGGAGCTTAAAGTACACACCGAGAGCTTTCCATCTATA
Organism: Portulaca oleracea; assembly: GCA_029582165.1. Taxonomy (NCBI): domain Eukaryota; kingdom Viridiplantae; phylum Streptophyta; class Magnoliopsida; order Caryophyllales; family Portulacaceae; genus Portulaca; species Portulaca oleracea. Next base: position 15,147,074 of record CM055888.1, on the reverse strand, counting down.
TCTTATCAGCCTAAAACGGGGTCCTGATGAATAAGTTATGCATGTTTGAAGTCGGAAGAAAAAATGCCTAGATCACGTCCGCTACCTCCCACTATAACGCCGTGACGACTCACGACATTTTCGTTTTTTGCTCCAGAAGCTCTGTCACGCCCGTGACGACTGACGTGACGCCCGTGATAAAACTGTTTTACGCGTATCATTGTGTTAAACGACTGTGTTTTGTTTTAAACCCCCCATCAGTATAAATACCCCCTTAGAACCTTTTTCTAGGAGATTTTGGCTGATTATGATTGTAATGCTTAAGCATTTTAGGGGTTTCCCTATTTCCTTTCAAACCTTGTTTACTTTATTCAAGTGATTTGGTGGTGTTTTCAAGTCATTCCTTTAGTGATTATTGGTGGATTATCCTAGATAATCATGGTGGGGTGTTAGGCATAAGATTGTGGACTCTCCTTGCCTCAAAGTCATATCCAATCCCTTTTAGTGTGCAAGCTTTTTGGTTGATTTAGATTATTTATTTTGTTATATTCAAATTCGAGGTTATTATTATGGAAATCAAGAATGGATGATTGAGTTTTGCTCCTCTTTCTATTCTATTGTTCATGGGTGTTCATTTGGTTTCTCTCATCTCCCCAACTTAATCAACTCAAGTTATTACTCATCAATCCACCACGCATCGGGAACCGCTCCATTTGGAATCAGAGCTTATCCCGAATCATTCCATCTGGTATCAAAGCTTTGGTTTTTCATTTATCTTGAGTTTGTTCATTGTTCTTGATAGTGTTGTTCTCTACTGTTGGATTTTTGTGGATTGTACGCAAATAATGGTGATCCCCGTTCCCTTTGCTATCTAAGAGTATTGGAATACTTTGTATTGTATTTGCATTTGGTGTTTTTGAAGCAATTTGGAGCTTTGAGGTGAAGTTGAAAATTAGTGTCCGGAAGGTGTTCGATGAAATGTCAATGTGAGAAAAACACAAAGAACCCTTAGCCAAACACTAGCCAACTACAAAAGAACCCCCAAACTCCTCAAAATTATCCCAAACACAAACCTTCCTTCACTCTTCTCTTGATATGGATGAAGAAGTTAGCTCCAATCTAGAGAAATCAAGCCGACGTCGAAGTTCTCAAATTCGAGCTATCGAGAATCGATTCACCACCATAGACGAACGGTTCACCTCCATTGAGAATCGGAACTTCAATATCGTGCAAACTCTTGACAACCTTAAGGTCCAAGTGAACAACCTAGTCCAAGAGTATCAAAGACAACCCCCAGATGAACGAAGGAGGTCCACTTGTAGCCCTATCCGTCCTCCTCCCTCCTACGAGTCGAGTGACGATGATAGAGGCTTGTTTCGACGCCATCGTCGACGGGAAGTGGTTGAGAAGCCCCCGCGGAATGAATTCTGTGATATCGAAGCCAAGCTTCCAGAATTCAATGGCTTCACTGGCCCGGAAGACTATCTTGAATGGGTTCAAATCTTGGAGAGGAATTTTGAAACTAAGGGGTATGGCGATGAACATGCCTTCAAGGTTACTCGATCGAAACTCACCGAGGTTGCATCCCTTTGGTTTGAGAATGTCAAGGGATAGCGAGCTAAAGAGGGTCGAGCAAAGGTCACTTTATGGGCACGACTTAAGAGATTGATGAATCGATGATTCTTGCCTAACACTTACAAGCGAGAGGTCCACCATGAGTCGATTTCATCACTTGATGGGGATGGAGAAGTTAAGCAAGCAAAGGTCGATCTAATGCCCAACAAGGGAGCTTCCCTTGGTCCTTGTGAGCCCATTAACGATGTTGTTGAAGCTCCATGCCAAGAGGAGGATGAGAACATCAATCTTGCCCTTCCTCTCATCCTTACAGAAGAATCCCAACAAGGAGCTCCGATGAACGTCTCGACATCGCTTTTTGAGGAGCCAAGCAACAACGAAGTTGTCACCAACACTCTCACGGCTTGGTCATTTGTAATCTTCTCTATGAGAAGAATGAGGTCACTTCCAACTCACCTATATATGAAGTTCAATGATCTTGCTTGGATGTGAGATGTTGCGACAAAATGTCTTTGGGTAAGTCATGCATGGTTTTTGAGAGACATTGGTTGTTTGAGAATGTTTGTTTGCGTGATAAGTTGTATGATGAGCATGTGATGTCCACGGTTGAGATTTCTCTATGCTTTGAGTGGCATACTAGGAATCGTGGTGTTCCTTTGGTGTTTAGTGGCAAATTTGGGTTTGACGATACCTTGATTCTAGTTCAACCAATGTTTGTGAGCTCGTCGTTTGCGTCGTCCTTCAATGGATATTGTTTGAATGTTGGTTGTGATGTGAACTATTTGATACATGATATTCAGGCATCATTGGTTGTTCGAGGGTTCTATATGGATGTTGAATGAGTGTTATTGGAAGCTTGGTGTGCAATGTTTTTGGGAGAGCATGTTGAATGAAAAACATTTGTTTGATTGTGACTACATGAATCCCTTAGCCCCACATCAAATCAAACCTTGGGCGGGAAGTGAATTGAGGAACCTCCTATCGAGCGAAACACGGGTTGAGTGTGTTCTTGGTGAGGACGAGCGACCTCTTGCTTTGTCTCTTTACCTTGTAGCGAGCCTAGTGAGGTTGAGCGTTCCCTAACTCAACAAAATGTTCCTATTTCCGTCCTTTGTCCTTCACCCCCAAACCTCTTCAAGAATTCCTACTTCTTCAAGCAGGGTGTAGTTCATAGCGTGGTCATGATTGGTTTGTTGGAGGGTTCATGTAATGGATGGCCGAGCCATGGAAAGTGCCTTCATTTTAACTCCCAAGAGTTGAGGGCAACTCTTTTTCAAGAAGGGGAGTATGGAGCGTATCGGGCTGGGGCCCGATCCCCAAAATCCATGGCCTTCAAGTCTTTCCACACCCCCTCCCGAGAACACAGGAGAAACAACTCCAAGATCGGGTGTGGAGTCCATTTAAAGATGGACCCGAGACCTTTGAGGCGTATTCTGGTCATCACCGAGTGTAATATTCACTTCAAGTGGGACCTCGGACCATGGGAGTGGAGCTACAGGTCCTCATCGAGACCTACTTCGGGCCTTTAAAAGGGTTCGAAGTCCTTCGGCAAGAATAAGCGCAAAGGGGCCAACGTGGATTGTGGAAATGGACATGCCTTCACTCTTTCAACCATAAATCCTTCAATACAACTTCGATGGACTTAAAATTTTGGGAGCTTAAAGTACACACTGAGAGCTTTCCGTCGATATCTTATGGGCCTAAAACGGAGTTCGGATGAAGAAGTTATGTGCGTTTGAAGTTGACAGAAAAACTGCCTAGATCGTCACGCCCACTACCTCCCATTGTAACGATCGTGGCGACTCATGGCATTTTCATTTTTTTTTTGCTCCAGAAGCTCCGTCACGCCCGTGACGACCGGCGTAACGCCCGTGAAAAAGCTGTTTTGCGCGTATTATTGTGTTAAATGACTGTGTTTTGTTTTAAACCCCCCATCAGTATAAATACCCCCTTAGAACGTTTTTCTTGGAGATTTTAGCTGATTATGATTGTAATGCTTAAGCATTTTAGGGTTTTCCCTATTTCCTCAAACCTTGTTTACTTTATCCAAGTGATTTGGTGGTGTTTTCAAGTCATTCCTTTAGTGATTATTGGTGGATTATCCTCGATAATCATGGTGGGGTGTTAGGCCTAAGATTGTGGACTCTCCTTGCCTCAAGGGCATATCCAATCCCCTTATGGTGTGCAAGCTTTTTGGTTGATAGATTATTTATCTTGTTATTATTCAAGTTCGAGGTTATTATTATGGAAATCAAGCATGAATGATTGAGTTTTGCTCCTCTTTCTATTCTACTGTTCATGGGTGTTCATTGGGTTTTTCCCATCTCCCCAACTTAATTAACTCAAGCTATTACTCATCAATCCACCGCGCATCGGGAACCACTCCGTTTGGAATAAGAGCTTATCCCGAACCGCTCCACCTCCATTCCAATTTTGTGTTAACGTCCTTTAATCCGAGAGTGCTAGCTTGCCACATATGTCTTGCAATGATATAGTCTATGAAGACATGGGCTGCAGATTCTATATTTGTACCATGCCAACAATTATTGTTTTCTAATAGTCCTCTTACTTCTCGATTAGCCCCCTGTGGTAAGGGTTATTAACACATTTCCAATTAAACATCTTCCATCTGTGAGGTAGATTACTCTTCCAAAATTTTCGCCGTAGTCTTTCATGTTCCTCAAGTAAGTTATTTCCAAATACTCCATTAACTTGTCCAGATGCCCAGTATCCAGACTTAACCATATACGTACCTGTTCCCCAACATAGTTTATCTGTCTCTTCTTCACATGGAACAGGTTGTTCAAGTATACGCTTTGCCGTTTTTGTATCAAATGTTGCATGGACATACGTCCTATTTCAAGTTCAGACTCCTTCTATATCTCTAACCAGCTCTTCAACTGGTTTATTCAAAATCACAATTGACACTCCTTGTCGTAAACTAGGTATGTTGCCCCCCAACCAGCGATTATCTCCAATTCTGATTGATTTTCTATTCCCAATATGCCAGTGTAGTCTATCCTTGATCTGATTTGTCACTCTTGCCACACTTTTCCAAGCATATAAAGCAGTGTGAGGAACTTTGTAATTGTTTAGTGCTTGTAGTGGGGAGAATATTTTATACCTTGCCTGCCATATATGTTCTAGTAATGATGAATTCGTTTGTACGGTTCTCCAGGCTTTTTTCAACAATAATGCTTGATTAAAGCTGGTTAATTCTCTGATACCTAGTCCTCCCATGCCTTTTAGCTGGATAACTTCCATTTTTTACTCCAATGTATAGATTTCTGGCCCTTTATATTCTACCAAAAAAAAAAAAAAAACGGAATCATTAAAGCATTTAAATTTTCCACCAAATTCTTTGGTAGCTGATATACCAGAAACACATTTTGATGAAGTGCCGAAAGAACTGCATTGATTAGAACCAATCGATCCGCTGATGATAGTAGACTTGCTTGCCACCCTTGTAGTCGTTTATGAAAGCATCCACCAAAAATTTAAATTGATTTGTTTTATTTCTCAATGCGAAAGGTGGAATCCCAAATATTTAGTAAACTAAGGACATTCAGTATATCGAAAGACTGATTTAAATTCCACATTTTCATTATGTTGTACACCCGTAGAGAACATTACTGACGACTTTTCAACAATTATCATCTGACCAGATATATAATTAAACCAAGCCAAAATATTTTTTAGCTCTGCATAATGCTCCACATCCATATCTGAAAAAAATATTGTCATCCACGAAAAATAAATGGCTAACTTCCGGTGCATCCTTAGCCATTGTGATTCCTCATTTCTTTGTTGGGCCACTTACACACATTGCGATAAAATGTCCATAGATAAAATAATTATATAAGGGATAAAGGATCACCTTGTCGTAGCCTAACTTGTGGATAAATCCATTCGGTTACATTCCCGTTAACGATAATGGAATATCGCACCGTAGTGACACATTTCATGATTAACATTAATATCCAATGTGTTGGAAATTGATACCTTCGTAATACTGCCTCCAAGAAATCCCATCTAATTCTATCATAAGCCTTACTCATATCAACCCTAATTGTTGCATATTGCTTTTGAATGCATAACATGAAAGAGCTCATGAGTGACCAAACAATGATCCACTCCCAATGTTCCTTGTATAAACGCCCCTTGATTTTCACTCATGATGCTCTGCAAAACTGGATGTAAGAGATTGACCATACATTTGTTTATGATTCTATATATCACATTGCATAGACTTGTCGGCCTGAAATCACTAATAGTTTGGGGCGCATCTTTCTTCTGAATGAGGACTATAGAAGTATTATTCAACTCTCCCAAGAATTTGCCTTCATTCAAGAACGATAGTACAACTGCTACCAAGTTATCTCTTGTGTCCCAACATTTTCGGAAAAAAGTTGGCGGTTGTAGGACCCGGAAAAAGGTGACCCTTTTCTGTGATGCGCTACTTAAACGATCGGGAGCCGACTAAGGTTTCTTAATCCTTAAATAAGGATATTTTTATTTTTTGAAATTCATTTTTGGGGTGATGAAACTTTATTTATTTACAAACTCGTTTTTTATTATTTAAATTATCCGAAAATTACACAAAATAATCTAATAATAATTCAATCCAGTCCACTTAATAAATACGGGCCCAAGAAGTGAGCGAGCCACCATAATTCGTCAAAACCCGCCTAGGTTTTGACGAGCACTGGGCCGGACCTCTCGCTTCCAGGTCCAGGGAGAAAATGGGTAGAAATTAGTAAAACCCGCCTAGGTTTTACTAATTTCTGGCCCTTTTCTCCTCGGACCTAGCCTAGCATTGGACATGAATCAAACTATTATTTTAAATTATTTTATGCAAGAAATCGAGTATTTTAAATAATTAAACGAATTTGTAAATTGTAAAAGAGTCGCCAGCCGATTTAAGGAAATCGATAAACCATAAAATATGAAAAGAAAAGACTCCGGTCTACGAACCCGATTTCTAGATTCGGGGGTAAGGTTACGAATTCGAGAGTTATAAGAACTCTCGAATCCGCCTGTTATAAAACAGACTCTACTAAAATCAACATTGAAAAGAAAGAGAGCGGGGAGAAGTTTGATTAATTTCGCGGAATTATTATTCAAAACATGCAATATAAAAAACAATGCGGTTTTCATTTTACAAAAATGTACAAGCATGGAATTAAAGAAAGGATTACATGATTAATTACAATAATGTAAATAAAGAAATCGAACCTTGCCTAGGATGTAGCGATAATGACTTTGATCCCTTGAGTTGCCCCTTGACTTGAAGCACGGATGAGATGATGTGGGTGATGTAGAAAAGATGGTATGTGGATGATTATGTAGTGGTGATAAAGGTGATTATGGGGGGATTAGAAATGGATATGGATAATGAAACTTTTGAGAGAATGGAAGTATAGTATGGGAATAATGAATGGGAGTATATTAAGAGTATTTTGGTGAGACTTGTTGATGGGAATTCTTGGTGGGAAATGTTTCCCCTTGAAGGTCGAATGGAGGGGGTATTTATAGGTGAGGAGTGAAGAGTTTTGGAGGGAAACGGTGGGGGAGCATACCCCATAAATCATGCCATTAAAGACCGAAACCTAGGCGGGTTGTGGGTGGTCAAGGGGAAAGTCAATCACGTGGGGCAAAAATCAGGGAATCAAATTGCATGCATGCAGATTTTGGCGCCATTTAAATCAAAACCTAGGCGGGTTTTAATAATATTAGTACATAGATCAGTGACGTGGAGTGAAACGACGTCGCCTGCTACTCCGCTCGAAACCTAGGCGGGTTTTGAAATTTTCTTGGCCGAGGTGCGTTCTGCTGGGCTTTATCGCTGGGCTTGTGCATTAAAAGTTAAAACCCACTGGGGTTTTAACAATTAAATGTGGCCTGCTTTATTTTTCTTGCACTCGACTTATTGCTCCTCTGGGCCCAATGACCCGTTTATTACTTGACTCGTCTGACTTGCATATTTTTGATAAGTCAGGATTATACCGGTACAAATTCCGGGGTCTACAGAGAGCCCCCACTTTGATCGAGTCCGAATAGGACGAAGGTCAAAGTAGTCTGAGGATATGACTTTGGATTGCAAAGCCTGGGGTGATGCTTGGAAGCTGAGTCCTGTATCGCAGTTGCGGGCGGCCTGCGCCTCTTTTGGGGTGACTTGAGCAAGAATGATGCTCTACCTGACTATTGATGAGTTGATGTTGATCTCGGGCGAGAATGACGCCTTAATTGTTATCGGTCACGTTGCCGATGTTTGATGGAGTTTTCTAGTCTTTCTAAGTGTCGATCCCAGTCTTTCCCGGTGTCGGTTCCAGTCTTTCCCGGTGTCGGTTCCAGTCTTTCCCGGTGTCGATTCCAGTCTTTCCCGGTGTCGGTTTCAGTCTTTCCCGGTGTCGGTTCCAGTCTTTCCCGGTGTCGGTGTTGATGATTGTTGGCATTTTCGATGCCGAAGGACTTCATCAGACGCGCTGCTGATGGCCTTAGGGGTCGAGACTTCATCGGGCACGATGCCAATGGCTCGGGGATTGAGACTTCACCGGGCGCGCTGCCGGTGGCTCAGGATTGGGACTGCATCGAAACTCTACCGATGGCCCTGGATCGGGACTGCATCGAAACTCTGCCGATGGCCCTGGATGATGATGATGACTGCGACCTTTTGTGCAGTAGTGGGATGATGGTGGTCCCTTTGCTGATAACCTGAAAATCATAAAAACAAGTATTAGTTTTATTGGAAAAAACAAAAGAGGTTCGGTTTTTTACTTGTGGGCCGTAGAGCTCAAACTGTGGGCATCAGGCGTGAAGAGTTGGGCTGCAAATTCGGGCCGTACTCGCCACAAAACCCAGGCGGGTTTTGATGAATTTCTTTGGGCTGTGTCCGCGCTTGGACCACCACTCCTTCTAGGCCGCTCCTTTGGGTCCAAACAAAACCTAGGCAGGTTTTGTGTGTTTTCTTTTTTTTTTGCATTGTGAAGAGTATCAAAGTGGAGCCCAACCCACTTGTGGTCATAAAGAGGCCACGTCACCCTGACTCTCTTTTAGGTGACAAAAGGATAACCTTTGGGTTTCCGGCCAATGAAATGCGTTTGGCATCTCGAGGTGGGTCCTAGAAACGAATGGTTCACATTCACCCGACCTTTCTATAAATTCAAAGCATTTCCTTCATTTCCTTCACATCTTCATCTCCTTCATCTCTCTAGCTCACTCATTCTCTCTCTAGAAAAGAAGTCTTCCTTTTTGAGGTGATTTCAAGTTTTGAAGATGCAACCCCGGAGTCATAGGAATCCACCTCTTCCTCATGCGGCGGCCTGGCCTCATGGGCGGTCTTCACGGCGTAACTTTGTTCCCGGCACGGAAGCGGTTCCCTCCGATCTTATTGTTGAATCTTGGAACCATGCTTGGTTTTACCGTTCTCATGGCAAGGTAATTCTTGGACTTTTCTTCTTGTACTTAGTTTAGCGTAAAAATGATGAAGCATGAATTTCAATTTTTCAAATCTTGTCGATTTTTAGCTAGTTTAAGTATAAATGTTAGAATGTTGAATGATCCATTTATTTTGCATTTTGACCGAAGAAAACTCGCCTTAGAAATCAAAAAGATTAAAAACTTGACCGAGTAGTGGCCCACTAGGCGGAATAAAACCTAGGCGGGTTTTATGTCCAGCCTGCTGGGCCGTCGCATGCTCTGGGCCGGTCAGCTGGGCTAGGCGGAGTCAAAACCTAGGCGGGTTTTGACTCGCACATCCCCCCCTTTTTTTTATTTGTTTTCTGCTGGGTTGTTTCATGGGCCATGATGGTGGGCTTGGCGAAGTCAAAACCCAGGCAGGTTTTGACTTGTTGTTGGGCCACCTCATGGGGCGTGACCCTTGGCTTTTTGGTCTGCTTCATGGGCCGTGGCTGTGAGCCTAGTGTTGGTGCTGGGTCCAACTTGGGTCCATGAAATTATGCGCTGAGCCCCCATTTTAAATGACGCGTCGGACTTCTGCCTTTAGGAGGACAATTTGAAAGCTCTTGGTGTCCTAAAAGTTCCTGTTAAAACTGCTGAATCAATTCCAAGCAACTTCGTTCGTGACACTTTGACCACCGCGGGCTTCATGCCCTTCTGGAAATGCTTAGAGGCTTGGAGGAAAAGGACATTCCGTACCCTAGGTCGGGCGATGGCCGAGCGGTTGTGGGATTCAACTAACTCGTTTCATTTGCCCGTGGGTGAGATGACGGTCACTCCCAAAGACTTCGTCATAATTACCGGTCTTCCTTGGGGTGGGCCAGACGTGGTTTTTGACGCGGATATCCCTCCAGTAGTGCTGGACTTGTTGGCTCCAGTATCTGCTCGCTTGGGGCAACGACATGGCCTTCCCAACCTTGCCTACAAGCACTTCGAGATGACTATTCGCGATGCAGATTTTCAAAACTTGCCCTTAGAGCAACGTCGCTTCATCTTCTTGGCGTACGTTATTTCCGCCACACTCTTTGCCAACCATGGGGACAATATTTCCCTGACATGGTTTCGGAACCTTCTTAACTTTGACAATATTCGCAATCTAAACTGGGGCAAAGCGTCCTATGCAAACTTCATGCATTGGCTTCCTCGTGGCGTCCGACTTTCAAAGGATCCAGACCCAGTCTACCTTCATGCGGCTCAGACTCGTTACACCAGTATGGTCCTTCCTTGTGTAAGGTTCTCGAGGTATGTGCTTGAACCTTCTTTTCTTCAATGCAGTGTCTCCTTTCGTCTTCATTTAACATTATGTTTATGCAGACGTGGGCATATGAGTACATCTTAGCTCTGGGCATTCGTTTGAAGAAGAATAAGACGGTACTAGCTGCTGAACACTGGACCATCGAGGGTATTCATGACAAGAAATACAAGTCAGGGAGTCTTCACCTCATTCGTGGCATCTTGGATAATTTGACACCGGTATTCCTTCATATCCAGCACCTTTCTTTCATCTCCCTTTGCATGTCAACCTTAAATGCTCCTTTTATTTTTTTGTAGGATCACGTAAACTGGCGTCCTTAGGCCGATTTTGACGTCAAAGGGTTACCACAACCTTTGGAGCTGGTGGAGCACGACACCCGTCTTCACCTCCTGGTTGAGGGGTCTTAAGGTTATGTGTGGTATTTAGGGGTGAGAGCCACGAGGCAGATTCTGGGAGGCGTGGTCTCATTCCCCTGGACCCTCCGGCACACATGTTCGAGCCATGGCGGGTTGACCTGGGTGTTCTGAGAGATCTGGTTCGAGGTCAAGAATTTGACAACTTCGTGTATAACGTTCCGCAGGAGCAATTTGATGAAGAGTTTCAGCGCTATCTGAGCCGTTTGGCTCCTCGAGTGGTATGTACCTTCCTCCTCTTGCCCTTATTATGTTTTAGCCGATATCTGACCAAAAAAATTTTAGCTGGGGCCTTATGCTGAACCGGTAAGTCTCTGTTTTATGTTGCTTCCTTTTATTACATATGCCACTTATGAATGACCCTTGTCTTGTTACTTCCCAGCCGAGATGGGCTTTCCTCCGACAAGTGGCTAAAGAGTGGAGCACCATCAGGAAGTTTATCAATCGGGGATTCACTGGTTCATGGAGATATCAAGGTGGTGCTGCCGGAAGGGTCGATATGGAGGCTGATGCAGAGTCTGTTCCCAGAGAACCGCCTCGACGCTCTACTGTAGGCGTTCCTCGCACAGAGCCCCTACGTCGCTCTTTGGTTGGGGAATATTCTTCTTAAGGTCGATCTCGGGAAGAAATTGGTGGATTTTCTCGTCCTTCTCCAGCGGCTTTACCAGAGAGTCGGGGCAAAGGCGTTCTAGTCGAGGGCCAACACTCCACTGGATCTCATCATAGCAGGTCTCGTAGTAGAGGTCGTCGCCCTCCGGGCATGGAAGAGAACATGGCTCAGATGTCTTTGGAGGAGTCGCTTGGTCATGGTGGGTCGTATCAAAGTGCTGGATATGGGGGTGATACTCAACCTCATTCCTACTGGGTGGAGGATGCTTCCGAGTCAAGCGCCACATATCGGCCTCCTCATTCTCGTCATACCCCAGCTTCAGTGCGCTCTGCTCGTCCCGGTCGGGAGATAGTGGTGAGGGACCGTGATTCAGGTGCATCCGTAGGGTATCCTGGCAGTTAAGCCCTAGCGGATGATGCTACTTCACGTCCTGCACCCTATGATGCTTCGTCTTTTAATTCCGGTTCAGCAGGATAGCCTATCCCTGCTCCTGAAATGGGTTCTCAAGAGTGGTCTGTGCCTCAACACTCTTGGTTGGGAGGATCTGCTTCTTCTGGTTGGCCAGCCCCCGGTTATGGAACTGGTCATGTATGGCTTACTCCTTCCGCTGAGTGGCAGGTTCCTGATCATTCCTGGCTAGCTGCTTCGCAGGGGCATTCTGTGTGTTCACCGTCAAGTGTACATCCTTCAGAAATTCCCTTGACTGGGCCATCACCTCCCGTGCATACTGCTCCTGGATCTGATTATTACTCCTGGGACATCTACTTTGGCACGATCGGTACTTCCAACGCGGGAGCTTCAAATGCAGGGGGCAACTTGGTGGAGGACAGCGGCGATTCAGGATCCTTGTGGTAATCAAACATATGCAATGCAAACTCTTTTTTTTTTATTTTTATGCAAGACTCTTTGTAATATTTTATTTTATGCAAGACTCGGTGAATGCACAACTTTGACGCTTTTATTGATGCATTTGAATGATTCTCTACAAGACGGGATTAATCCCAATTAATCCCGCTTCCCAAAAAGAATAAGAAAATAAAAACAAAATAAAAACTTAAGTGTCAGAGACAACTCGAGCAAAATTTCAGAACTAACATCATTGGGTCGATAACAGAACCCGGAACATCAAAGAATACACGAATAGGCCAATCGAAAGAAAAACAAAACCCGATACAATGCTACACAAATGGGTTGCAGAAACAGGAAAATGGGCCCAGACGGGTTTTAAGCGGTAGAGGGAGCTGGGCCGGGGCTGGCTGGCGCGCGCGCGGATGACCTGGTGAGGTTAAAACCCGCCTAGGTTTTAACCTTTTTTCCTTTTTTTTCTCTAGCCGTTGGAGAAAAGCTTAAATCATGGGATGAGATGGCAATGACTATGTGATTGCTTACTGGCCGATTTGTTCCATTTTGATCATTGATGAAGGTGTATAAATACCTTGCCCTTATGCATATGGTCATCACTCATCATCTTCTCTTGCATCCTCCATCTAAAAGTCTCTAAAATCTTAAGAAATCATCCTATTCTCATGGCTTTCGAGAAGAAACTCACTACTTGGATGAGCACTTTATCCAAAGAAGAGAAAAAAGAGCTTGGGAGATATAGCTTAACAAGATTGTTGAGCCTCCGGCAAGCGAGAGTCAATCATGACTTCCTCCGAGCGGCAAAGGCTTTTTGGGATCCGAAGATGCACGTTTTTCGCTTTTCCTTGAAGGAGCTATGTCCACTTCCTGAAGAGTGGTCGTCTATTCTCGGGACGAATCATTTTGCACGCCCGACATCACCGCGAACTTCTACCGACAACTTCAAACAATACAAGGAGCTGCTATGCCTTCCGAACCGAGTCATAGGAAGCGCATTATTCGGTGATAAGGTGCATTTCCAAACCATTGTCGAATACTTTCAATCTCCTGACACATTGGAATATGGTCCTGTAATACGAGTGCGAGCCCTCGTATTATGTCTGCTTGGGGAATTCTGCTTCTACCATGGTGGGCTAAGAACTGGGCCGGCGGGACTAATCCAGATTGTTGAAGACATGGCTCGGGGCTTTAACCCAGTGCCATTGATGCTGGCGAAAACTATGATGGGCTTGGACAATCCGGATCCAGAATATGAGCTTCGTGGGAGCCCCCTACTTCTTCAGGTACATTTCCTCCTTCCTCTCTTCTCCTCATTTTTTCAAATCTGCCTACTGCCTGCAAAACCTAGGCGGGTTTTGGCTTTTTTTTAATTTAATTTAATTTTTTTCGTTAGTTGGGGGAATAATTGGTATGCAATCATAACCTGTGCTAACTTTATGGGCATATATGGCTGATGGAGCATTTGGGCCTTGTCGAGGAATTTCATAATTCTTCGGCACTTGTGAATTATGGTCAAAGGAGGCGCAAATATACTGAACGTCAATCGGTAACGGAATGGGTCGCCTTTCTGAAGGAACCTCGTGACATCACATGGTGGATCGAGTGGTGGCACGTTCTTGAATATGTGACAAGCGATTATCACAACGCCTATGTGTGTATTGCCGGCTTGACACACATGTCCTTCTACTTTCCGGAGCGAGTGCGGCGACAGATGGGTCGCAAACAAACCATCCCCGAGCGGTTTTGCGTAGCCCCCGAGCAATTGAAGCTTCGTGACTCGATGATAGAGTCTTGGCTGAAGTATTGGGTAAGAAGGCCGACCCTTAAGGCTCCACCAAAGGCACATGTATCAGAGATTGCTGACGCTGGATATCACGGATGGCTAATTGCGGCCGTCGAGTCTCGCGGTGCTGGAGAGGCGAGAAGAAGTCAAACGTCCATGAAAGAGAGACTGGGTCCCCGTTCAACGATAAAAGATCGTCTTGGTGCGAAGGTGACGACGAAAGATCGACTTGGCCCGAGGGTGGAGACACGGAAATCACATAGGCGAGCCTATAAACCTAAAGACAAAGAGATGAACCCACATGAACCTAGAGACATGGAGATTGACCATGAGACACTGGCGAAGTAGATAAGGTGAAACAAGATTAGAGGATGGATGGAAGTGAAGGAACTGAATTGCTTTGCCAGAATAAACTTTTAATTATGCCTTTTGAATTTTCTTTTTACAAGTAGTGTACTTGCATTATCAATTATTAATAAAAGAAGAAAATTGTTTACAATTATTGTGCTATTGTAAACTTTATCTTTCTTATATACATGAGCATAAATTAAATATTCACCAAGTGTCTGAAAATTGGTTTTCCAGTTGCTTGGCTATATTAAGCATAATATCGCTTGAGTTGATCCAAATTTGTGGGCTGAATCATATCTTCTCCATCCATAGTAGCCAGCCGAGCTGCTCCTCCTGGTATAATTTCCTTAATCACATAAGGACCTTTCCAATTAGGTTCAAACTTTCCCCTTGGATCTTGTATTGGCGCCCTCATTTCCATAAGCACCAAATCACCTTCTTGAAGTGAACGACTTTTCACCTTCTTATTGAAAGCGCGAGTAATCCTACTTTGGTACACCTGAACATTATGCAACGCCCTTAATCGCCTTTCATCCATCAACATTAGCTCCTCGAACCTTGACCTAGCCCATTCTACTTCTAGCAATTGGCTTTCTGCCACTATTCGTAATGAAGGTATTGCTAATTAAATCGGTAGGACTGCTTCCATCCTATACACTAATGAATATGGTGTTGCTCCTGTTGCAGTTCGTATAGAGGTTCGATATCCCCATAAGGCGAATGCTAACTTATCAGGCCAATCTTTGTAATATCGACGATCTTCTTGATGATTCCTGCCACTGTTTTGTTGGCTGCTTCTACAACTCCGTTAGCTTGAGGTCGATAAGTTGAAGACCAGTGATGCTGAATTTTGTAAGTGGTGAGCAAAACTTCCACTTCTTTTCGAAAATGACTCCCGTTATCACTGATGATCTCATGAGGCACTCCATATCGGCATATAATGTTCTGAAGGATGAATTTGGCCACTTGCTTGGATGTGAGTTTGGCAAAAGAGGCTGCCTCTACCCACTTAGTGAAGTAATCAATAGCGACCAAGATGTATTCATGTCCTCCTGTTCCAGTTGGGTGTATTTTGCCAATGATGTCAATACCCCATACCGAGAATGGCCATGGAGAGGTCAGTGTAGTCAGATATGAAGGAGGTTGATGCTGTAGATTGGCATACTCCTGACATTTTGGCATCTTCGAACGAAATTCAAACAGTCTGCCTCTATAGTTGACTAATAGTAACCAACCCTTTGAATCTTCTTCGCTAGCATGCGCCCATTCATGTGAGGCCCACACTCTCCTCCATGCACAGTAGCGATAACTTCCTTTGCACTTTTGGCATCGATACATAACAAATTGATGCATGTAGGCGACTTATTGTACAAACGATCTTGGATTAAACAGTATTGTGTGCTAGAGACCTGATCGCTCGCTGTCCTCGAGCATCTAACTCAGCGGGATATTCTCCTTTCTAAAGAAAATTGTCTATGTCAAGAAACCATTCTTCAGTCTCCTCTTCTTGTGTTTCCATGGCGCAGACATATGCTGGTTCAGACTGCCGCTCTACTATTATTGGTAGCTGGAGCGTGCCTGATGGAATTGCTATCATTGAAGATAACTTGGCTAGGGCATTCGCCAATTCGTTATGATCCCTAGAAAGATATTGGAAGCTAATTTGCTCAAACTGGTCGCGCGAGTCCCAAAAGCTTCTGCTGATAAGCCAAGAGACACTCACTTTGAACCTTCCACGCACTCTTAGCCTGGTTGATGATGAGGCTAGAGTCTCAAAAGACCTTTACGTGGCGTATACCCAAAGCTAAAGCAACTTGTAGGCCCTTGATGCATGCTTCATACTCCGCAGCGTTGTTAATGGCATCAAAATCCAATTTTACAGATACAGGGACGTGTGCCCCTTCTGAAGATATCAACAGGACTCCTATTCCACAACCCATTTGGTTAAAAGCTCCATCAAAATACATTTCCCAAGTAATTTCATAAGTTAAGAACACGTCTTCATATGGGAATTCCAAGTGAGTGCTTGGAGGTTCCTGTGATGGTGAAGCAGCCAGAAAGTCTAAGACAACTTGCCCTTTAATAGATTTCTGGGGCAAGTATTGAAGATTGAACTCAGAAAGCATGACTACCCATCGAGCGATACGGTTGTTGATGGTTGGTTGTTCCATGATGAATTTGATGGGATTATTCGCAGCTATGACATATACAGTATGTGAAAGCATGTAATGCCTTAACTTCTTGGTGGCCTAAACTAATGCGAGTACCATTTTCTCTATGTCTACGTATCGACTTTCGTAGTCTAGGAAATTCTTGCTCAAGTAGTAGATGGCGGTCTCCTAACCTTTTACCTTTTGAGCTAGCATAGCCCCCATTGCCGAGCTAGTCACTGTAAGGTAAAGGAGTAGAGGCTCATCTGGTACAGGTGGCATGAAGACTGGAGGATGTTGTAAATATTCCTTGATTTTATCAAAAGCAGCTTGACATTGATCGTCCCATTCCACTTTGCTTCCTTTTTTTAGTTTCTTGAACAAAGGTTCTGTAGGACCCGGGAAAAAGGTGACCCTTTTCCGCGATGCACTACTTAAACGATCGGGAGCCGACTAAGGTTTCTTAATCCTTAAATAAGGATATTTTATTTTTCGAAATTCTTTGCCGGGGTGATGAAACTTTATTTATTTACAAACCCGTTTTTTATTATTTAAATTATCCGTAATTACACAAATTAATTTAATAATAATTTAATCCCGGCCCAATTAATAAATCCAGCCCCAAAAGAGAACCAGTAGGCCACTGGAATTAGCTAAAACCCGCCTAGGTTTTAGCAGATTCCAGGTTGGGCCACTTATCTCCTCGGCACAAAGAGAAAATGGGTTGAAAATGATAAAACCCGCCTAGGTTTTATCATTTTCTGGCCCATTTCTCTCGGGACCCTCTTTGGATAAATATTGGACATGAATTAAATTATTTTCTTAAATTAATTTTGTAAAAGAAATAGAATATTTTAAATAGTAAAACGAATTTAAAAATGTAAAAAGAGTCTCCAGCCGATTTAAGGAAAATCGGCAAACCATAAAATAAGAAAAGAAAGACTCCGGTCTACGAACCCCGATTTCTAGATTCGGGGGTAAGGTTACGAATTCGAGTCATAAGAACTCTTGAATCCGCCTGTTATAAAACAGACTCTACTAAAATCAATATTGAAAAGAAAGAGAGCGGAGATAACTTTGATTAATTTCGCGGAATTATTATTCGAATCATGCAATATAAAAATAATGCGGTTTTTATTTTACAAAATGTACAAGCATGGAATTAAAGAAAAGATTACATGATGACTTTGATCCCTTGAGTTGCCCCTTGACTTGAAGCCCGGACGAGATGATGTGGGTGATATAGAAAAGGTGGTATGTGGATGATTATGTAGTGGTGATAAAGGTGATTATGGTGGGATTAGAAATGGTTATGGATGATGAAATTTTGAGAGAATGGAAGTATAGTATGGGAATAATAGATGGGAGTATAGTAAGAGTAGTAGAGGGTGATAGATGAGAGTAGTTGGTGGGAATTGTTGATTAGAGTTTAGTAGAGTAAGGGTGGTAGAGAGTGATTGTTGATGAAATGAAGGTGGAATGGAGGGAGGTATTTATAGGTGAAGGAGTATGAGATTTGGAGGGAAATGGTGGGGGACATACCCCATAAATCATGTCATCAGAAACCAAAACCTAGGCGGGTTTTGGATGGTCAAGGGAAAAAGTCAACTACGTGGGGCAATATCAAGGGATCACGCATGCATGCAGATTTTGGCGCTAAAATGCTTAAAACCCAGGCGGGTTTTGATATTATCAGCACACAGATTGGTGTCGTGAAGCAAAATGACGACGTCCGCTATTTCGCTCAAAACCTAGGCGGGTTTTAAGACTCCTGGGCCGGGGCGCGCTTCTGGGCTAGATTGCTGGGCCTAGAAAATGTTAAAACCCGCCTGGGTTATAAAACTGGCTGAGTGCAACTTTGAACGACCATAACTCTTTCATCCGGACTCCGATTGAGGCAATTCAAAAGGCGTTGGAAACCTTATGATGTGTACTTTACTTTCATCAAAAGAAATGGGGCCAACCAGACTTGTGGAAAAAATGATATTCAACATGGTGGGCATATGCATGTGGAAAGGGTGGAAAATGAAGGCTTTTTGTGGTGGGTGGGCCCGGTAGCTTTTGATTGAGGAAGGCCCTTTTGATTTTCTTTCATGCTAGCCTCTTTTCTTGTTATGCTTGATTTGTACACTTGTCCCGGTACAAAATCCGGTGTCTACAGAGAGCCCCCACTTTGATCTAGTCCGAATAGGACGAAGGTCAAAGTAGCCTGAGGATATGACTTTGGATTGCAAAGCCTGGGGTGATGCTTGGAAGCTGAGTCCTGCATCGCAGTTGCGGGTGCCATGCGCCTCTTTTGAGATGATCTCAAGCAAGCATGATGCACTATTTGACTGTCGATTCGATGTTGATCTCGGGCTAGAATGACGCCTTACTTGCTATCGGATACGATGCCGATAGTTGATGGAATTTTCTAGTCTTTCCCAGTGTTGGTCCCAGTGTTTCCTTGTGTCAGTTCCAGTCTTTCCCGGTGTCGATTCCAGTCTTTCCCGGTGTCGGTTCCAGTCTTTCCCGGTGTCGGTTCCAGTCTTTCCCGGTGTCGATTCCAGTCTTTCCCGGTGTCGGTTCCAGTCTTTCCCGGTGTCGATTCATATTGGTTCCGGTCTTTCCCGGTGTCGATTCCAGTCTTTCCCGGTGTCGGTTCCAGTCTTTCCCGGTGTCGCTTCCAGTCTTTCCCGGTGTCGATTCCAGTCTTTCCCGGTGTCGCTTCCAGTCTTTCCCGGTGTCGATTCATATTAGTTCCAGTCTTTCCCGGTGTCGATTCCAGTCTTCCCGGTGTCGATTCATATTGGTTCCAGTCTTTCCCGGTGTCGATTCCAGTCTTTCACGGTGTCGATTCCAATCTTTCCCGGTGTCGGTTCCAGTCTTTCCCGGTGTCGGTTCTAGTCTTTCCCGGTGTCGATTCCAGTCTTTTCCGGTGTCGGTTCCAGTCTTTCCCGGTGTCGGTTCCAGTCTTTCCCGGTGTCGATGTTGATGATGGTGGGCATTTTTGATGCTAAAGGACTTCATCAGGCGCATTGTTGATGGCCTTGGGGGTCGAGACTTCATCGCGCCCGATGGTCCGGAATAATGATGGCAGCAACCTCTTGTTCGGTAGCTGAGTGATGGTGGTCCCTTGTTGGCGACCTGTGAGCTGGCAGCTTGATAGCGGTGCCTTTTAGCGGCAACCTGGTGTCGATGATGACTCCCTGCACAGAAACCAAAGCAAAATGTCAGATTATTTTGAACAACGGTTGGAGATACAGAGAATTACCTCTCCGGCAGATTGATGACGATGCCCAACGGATTTTCCCGAGGCAGATGAATTTTCCCGATGTTGATGGCTCTTATTGCTGCGATTGCGCTGAGCTCTGCCGGCGGCTCTGAATAATGGCAATTTGATGCTGAGGAACTTCACCGAAACTCTCCGACGACCCTTATTTTCTTTAAATTTTGCTTTAGGCGCATAGGTGCCAAAATTTCACTGTGGGGAATGGATTCTTGAATTTGCCCGGTCGTTGATTCATATTAGTCAAGAGAAGATTCTGTCCTTCGTGTCGGACACGCGCCATTCGTGCATGACTTGACTGAATGCCGACTTATCTAGCAAGAGTTGGATTAGAGATTTACTCTAATCTTGCTCTCAGTGATTGGAAACAATGTCGACCGGTTTGACAGCATATGGGCTTAAACAACCCCCAGTGTTGCGTTATGGAGCAACGATGTGACGCTTCCCTGCTTCTTCTTCTTTTTTTTTCTTTTTCAGATATGCGGATATGCATGCAACTAGTCTACTAAGCTCTTGCACAAACAAAGCAATTTTTTTTTTGACACAAGCATTCATGCACTCATGCATTTATGCACGACCATCGACTTTATGTACGACAAACTGACTCGATACATGACAAACCGACTTGATGCATGACAAACTAACTCAATACATGATAGACCGACTCAATGCAGAACAGACTGACTCAATGCGCAACAAACTGACTCAATGATAGACTGACTTGATGCATGACTAACTGACTCAGAGCACAATAGACTGACTCAATTGACAGACTGACTCAATGCACAACCACTGACTCTATGAGGCCCTGACACGACTTATAGATGCAATGCAAACCTATTATACCTAGACCGGATCACACATGATGCTTTTAATGTAGACAATCCCCCGACTTTATATTTAGACAAAGATTTTCTTGGACAAAGATTTTCTAAGACAAGGCCTTCCTAAGACTAAGACTTCCTAAGGGTCAAGGCCCCTGTGAGGAATTTCAGGAAAATTCAGGATGAGTAATTTTTCGATCCACGGTACAGGGAACAATGATGGATGCAACAGGCCTGAAGGATGCGTTTCTTGAATGATCATGTAGATGACCTTGCTTGCTTGCAAATGTATGCTGGTATATGATAAGCCCCCGATTTTGCGTAGACTCTTGATGATATTGTCTGGCTTTGGAGGGCACCTTGGAGATTTGCAAGCCCCCAGCTTTGATATGATGCACGGAGACCATGGAATAGGAGGAGGTATAGTCCTTAGTCGTGAGTCTCAATCTCTCCTTTTGCCTAACTTGCCCAAAGGGTTTTCAAGTTAGCCCCTCTTTTCTTTCTTTTTTTTCTCTTTTTCTTTCTTTTTTTCTTTTTTTCCTCTCTCTCTTTTTTTTTTTTTTTTTTTGATGAGACCACTATTAGGACGTCTATGAGAATGAAGATGCAGAACCTAGTAGGATAGGGAGTAAGTGTCCCTCTTTGAAGTTATGCCCGATAAATGTCCTGAATGATGTCACAAAGGTAGCGCGAGCCCCCCCCCCCCTAGTTTAGAGTAGCTTGTTTCTGAGTCTGTTCATGATCACGTGGTTGCCAATTAGCAGCTGATCTGATGTGAACGACTTTTGCTCTTACTAACATGTAAGCCACACAGAGCCTCATACTTGTATTAATAATTGAGCTTAAAAGTCCTCGGAGGGTGAGATGGGAAGAAAGGATTGGTTAGGAAGTGTTTGGGGAAGGAGACAGTGGACGATGGTGACTGGGATATGGAGACACTTAAGAATGATCGTGTCTTGAAGGGGAGAAGAGATGGTCAAATGGCATAGACATCATCTCTTGAGAAAGGGTAGAAAGGGATGGTAGATGAGACTTTATTGATGAATGGTATAAGGAGACACTCAAGAATGATCGTGTCTTGAAGAGATGGTCAAAGGGATAGACATCATCTCTTGAGAAAGGGTTGAAAGGGATGGTGGATGAGAGTTTATTGATGAATGATACAGGGAGACACTCAAGAATGATCGTGTCTTGAAGAGATGGTCAAATGGGATAGACATCATCTCTTGGGAAAAGGTTGGAACATGGTTAAGGAGTGATGTCCAAGTTTGACGAAAGGAAGATGGAAGGTTGATGATGATGAAAGATAGAATTCAGGGTTTCCTCTCCTTTTTCCTAGCCCGCCCGAGTGGGTTTTCAAGCTAGCCTCTCTTATTCTCTCACTCTCCTTTTGCCTAACCTGCCCTGACGAGTTTTCAGGCTAGCCTCTCTTATTCTTTCACTCTCCTTTTGCCTAACCTGCCCTGACGGGTTTTCAGGCTAGCCTCTCTTATTTTCTCACTCTCCTTTTGCCTAGCCTGGAATTCCAAGCTAGCCTCTCTTGTTTTTTTTTTTCTCTCAAAGACCAACATTTTGAGGACAAAGGATGCTCCTTGTAGCGGTCGGGCCTCAAAGAGGTTTTCCTACGTATCCAAGGTGGAATTAGGCGAGTCGTAATTCTTTAAGCGCGACTTTGATGGATAGTGCCTCGAGGAAGGCTTAATGGTTCGAAAAGATGGTTATGAAGGTTTGAAGGTTCATATGCAGGTTATGGATGGATGAAAGGTTTATGAAGGTTATAGAAGGCTAAGGTATATGGATGATGAGATGAAGGTTTGAGACGAGATTTTCTGAGGTGTGCATGACTCTTGCTTTCGCATTCTCACTTCTTATTCTCCTCTAACCCCTTTTTTTTCTTCCTTTTTCTTGTTTCATTTCCCTCTAAACTTCTTTTTTTTTTTGTTTGAATTCCATTTTTCTGGCTCTTTTTTTTTTTTGCTTTCACTTTTCACTCTTTTTTTTTTTACTTTCACTTTTTTTTCACTTTTTTTTTCTTTGTTTTCTTCTCTTTTTCGACTTTCTTCTCCATGGGATTGACTCCTGTTTGCCTTTCTGATGACATTAGTTACAACACACCTTTTGATTTTGGGGTAGATATGGATTGGTCATGAGGAGAATGACTAGGTTTGTCAAGGCTAAGGTTTTTTTTTTTTTCAAACTCCTTCTTCATGGGTTGACTCCTATTCTCCTTTGGTCATTGCACATCTTTTGGATTTGGTTAAGGGTTTGAAAAGGGTTGAGGTTTAATGGAGAGGTCAAAGATGTGAGTGGTAGGTGGTAAGTCGGGATTGGATGAAAAGATGAGGGTAATATGGGTGGTGAAATGAAGTTAGGGTTCAAGCCCCCTGTCCTCGGCACATTTGGTTAAGCTGCGACATTTCCAATGATGAGCGTTCACTTTTTGAGAGACTATTGGACTTGGTCTTTCCTGATGACATTCTCTCCTTTTGCCCGGTCTGCCTCAATGAGGTTTTCAAACCGGCCACTCTATAGTTTTTCACTCTTTTTTTTTGAACTTTTTTTTTTGAATTTCTCTCTTCATCTCTCTAACCCTGGATTCAAGAAAACTGAAGGATGAAAACGAGGTATATGACGAAGATGGAAGGATAAGAGAAGATGAATTTGTCAGGCTTGGTTTGTACGGATGATGGATAGATGAGAGAACTTCTCAACTCAAGTAAAAAACACAAGCACGAAATTCTGTTTGATCACATAGCAACAAGAGCAAAGAAATGAATGAAGAACCGACTATAACAGACTCTAAGCATGAAATGCTTGACAACCAAGATTATAGCTACTTCTAAAGCTCCTTTGATGATGTGCCCTCCTTGTCCTCGTATGGGGAATCCATGTTATGTCTGATCCTCTGTGCTGCTTTCGGTGGGGGCAGTTTCCCTGAATGGATCATGTGCTCCAAAGTCTAACAATTTTCCATGTTGTTCCCTCGAGATCTATGGTAGTTGAAGAAATTCTCGTCATCCAAACATTTCCTTTATTGTTAACTCAGGCCTTGACCCTGACATTGGACAAATGAAGAAAAAAAAACCATCCCAATGCATGCATGACCTAAACAACCTATATGGACTTCCTAAAATGGAAAAAAAAAAACGCCTACATGCTGACTTGGGAGAGACTCACCCAGGACATGGGTTTAAAAGAGCTAACTGATCTATATGAGACTTCCTAAGATGCAAGACCTCTATATGCCGACTCAAGGAAGAGACTTACCCACGACATGGGTCTACATGTCCTAAATTCTATATGAGACCTCCAAAAGTGCAAATGCCTACATGCTGACCCGGAAAGACTAAACTTTGACATGAGCTTACATTAGACTTCTAAAGAAAAGACATATATTTACATGATATGCCAACACGACAATAGACTCATCTATGACATGGTTTTCACTAGACTTCTTAATAAAAAGACATATATTTACATGAGGACTCTAGACAAAGACTTGCCCATGCATAGGTTTTCATGACCTATGAACCTATATGAGACTTTTTAAAGAATGCAAGACACCTACATGGTAACTTAAGAAAGAGACTTAACGACTCACCCATGACTTGGGTTTGCATGATGTAGACCCTATAGGAGACTTTTATAATGCAGGACATTCATATGTTGACTCTAGAAAAGGACTCACCCATGACATGGGTTTACATGCCCTACGAACCTGTACGCGACCTCCTAAAGAATGCAAGACATTACATGTAGACACTAATACAAAGACCCATCCTAGACCTCATATGATGCTTTCCAATGAACACATACATGCAAACACTAACACAAAGATTTATCCTGGACCTTATATGGTGCTTTCTAAAGAAAAAGACACTCATATCCTGACTTTAAAACAAAGACTCACCCATGACCTGGGTTTACACTGGACTTGCTAAAAGAGACAAACACACATTAACCTAGGAAAAAACTCACTTATGACCTAACCCAAAGACTCACCCATGACTTGGGTTTATATTGGACTTTCTAAGACAATAACACATTAACCAAGGAAAAGACTCACTTATGACTTAACCCAAAGACTCACCCATGACCCGGGTTTAGACTTCCCAAAAACAAAACATACATATTGACTTCAGAAAAGACTCACATATGACACAACATTGTATGAGACTTTCTAAAGACTGAAAGACATTTACATGCAGACTCTGAAACTAAGACTCATCTAGGACTATTGTAAGACACCTATAGACTCAGGAAACAACCCAACTATGACACAAATTTGCGTAACAACAACACTTTTTACAACAGGAGCATTATAAAGGGCCGGATAAAGTCAAATATAGCGAGTCGACATAAGTTGAAAGATACAAGTCAGTGTTTCTCAATTCGGATGGGCTTAATCCACAGGCCGACCGTTTTAAGGAGAATCCGTAACTTGGCCCAACAACTCAGACAGCTCAAGCTTTGTTGGCTATTATGCGGACTAGAATAATGTTGACCACACTGACAACTTGACTTTTATTTACACACTTTTTTTTATTGCGACCCAAAACATCTATTTATTTAACTCAAGGAGAGTGGATGTTGTAAAGGACCAAATAAAGCCATCAAAAGGCGAGTTAAAACAGACTTATAAACTCAATTATTAATTCCACCGTGGATAGGCTTAACAACGGGCCGACCATGGATTTGTTAGACTTAATAATCAAATTTATAAATTTATTTTCTCTAACCTTGAGACTATTACGCGGGCTAGAAGAACACATACACTGACTTTGTTTGATTTTTAATCAATTTTTCTTTGGACCATGAGTAAGAGAATATTGAGAAGGACCGAATAAAATCATCAAAGGTGAGTTAAAATAAGTCGATAAACAAAGATAATTAACCTTTAAAATGGATGGGCCCCACCACCGAGCCGACCGTAAAATTTAAGGTTAATTAATCGAGTTTATAAATTTATTTCTTCTCAACCTAACAATTATTATGCGGACTAAAACAAGATCTCAAAATTAGGTCCGACTCTAATGAAGACCCAACATACAGACACGTATTTACACATAGCATACAACAAGTTTTATTTATTTACTCAAGGAAAATGGATATTGTAAAGGATTGGATAAAGCCAACATAAGCGAGTTATAATTAATTTATGGGCTTAATTGACAAATCCAATATGGTTGGGCCTAAAAACGGGCCGGCCATAAATGTGATGGATTTATTTATTAAATAGATGAATTAATTTACTCAAGCCTAGTGACTATTATGCAGTCTAAGACGTTATCCATTAACTTTGTTGGACTTTTAATTAATTTTTTATTGGGACCTTTGTTAAGATAATTTCATAAAGGGCCATATAATATCATCAAAGGTGAGTCA
The DNA here is from genome assembly GCA_029582165.1 of Portulaca oleracea. Taxonomy (NCBI): domain Eukaryota; kingdom Viridiplantae; phylum Streptophyta; class Magnoliopsida; order Caryophyllales; family Portulacaceae; genus Portulaca; species Portulaca oleracea. The sequence goes on along the minus strand of CM055888.1, from coordinate 15,121,162 downwards.
ATTTTTATCTATTAATTAAGATAATCAACTTTTCAAACATAAATGCGCCCTTCCACTTGGGCTAACCAAAATGTCTTTGAGTTAATTATATTAATTAATAAATAATCCTTTTCTCAACCCAATGAATTTTATATGGACTAGAACAAAACCTCAAAACTAGGGTCGACTCTTTACAAAAAAGACAAGAAAAGGGGAGGGATACACATAGCACATAGCATACACATGGAAGGGTATCCTAAACCAAGGCTCTAAATTCATGGACTTTTATGGTTGAGTATATAGCCTACCGCATGCCTTCGCCCCGGTTCTTCATACCATAAGGTAAGCAGTTGGGGTATTTCTCAAAGAACTTCAAGGAAGCTCTCGGAGTGTGACACCGGGAGAGGAGCGACCAAATGCTTAAAGATGTAGAGTTCATCTCCATAGTAGTGGCCTCTCGCTCTCAAGGGAAATCCTAGGTAACTTAAACCGTCGCCTTTGTGCTAACATGTCAAAAGACCCGATTAGTAGCCCAGTATGCAAGGGATGCCTAAAAGAATAATAAATACGCGAAATAAATTAACTTCTCCCTTTTACACTTTCAAATCAATTTGATTTTTTCAAGTTTTACCCTCTTTTTAAAGTTTAAGTCCCCAGTCGAGTCGCTAATCTGTAGGACCCGGGAAAAAGGTGACCCTTTTCCGCGATGCGCTACTTAAACGATCAGGAGCCGACTAAGGTTTCTTAATCCTTAAATAAGGATATTTTATTTTTCGAAATTCTTTTTCAGGGTGATGAAACTTTATTTATTTACAAACCCGCTTTTTTATTATTTAAATTATCCGGATTACACAAATTAATTTAATAATAATTTAATCCCGGCCCAATTAATAAATCCAGGCCCAAAAGAGAACTAGTGGGCCACTGGAATTAGCTAAAACCCGCCTAGGTTTTAGCAGATTCCAGGTTGGGCCACTGATCTCCTCGACCCAAAGAGAAACTGGGTTGAAAATGATAAAACCCGCCTAGGTTTTATCATTTTCTGGTCCATTTCTATCGGGACCCTCCTTGGATAAATATTGGACATGAATTAAATTATTTTCTTAAATTAATTTTGTAAAAGAAATCGAATATTTTAAATAGTAAAACGAATTTATAAAATGTAAAAAGAGTCGCCAGCCAATTTAAGGAAAATCGACAAACCATAAAATAAGAAAAGAAAGACTCCGGTCTACGAACCCGATTTCTAGATTCGGGGGTAAGGTTACAAATTCGAGAGTTATAAGAACTCTTAAATCCACCTGTTATAAAACAGACTCTACTAAAATCAACATTGAAAAGAAAGAGAGCGGGGAGAAGTTTGATTAATTTCGCGGAATTATTATTCGAATCATGCAATATAAAAATAATGTATTGTTTTTTTTTACAAAATGTACAAGCATGGAATTAAAGAAAAGATTACATGATTAATTACAATAATGTAAATAAAGAAATCGAACCTTGCCTAGGATGTAGCAATGATGACTTTGATCCCTTGAGTTGCCCCTTGACTTGAAGCCCGACGAGATGATGTGGGTGATATAGAAAAGGTGGTATGTGGATGATTATGTAGTTGTGATAAAGGTGATTATGGTGGGATTAGAAATGGATATGGATGATGAAATTTTGAGAGAATGGAAGTATAGTTTGGGAATAATAGATGGGAGTATAGTAAGAGTAGTAGAGGGTGATAGATGATAGTAGTTGGTTGGAATTGTTGATGAGAGTTTAGTAGAGTAAGAGTGGTAGAGAGTGATTGTTGATGAAATGAAGGTGGAATGGAGGGGGGAATTTATAGGTGAAGAAGGAGTGTGAGGTTTGGAGGGAAATGGTGGGGGACATACCCCACAAATCATGTCATCAGAGACCAAAACCTAGGCGGGTTTTGGGTGGTCAAGGGCAAAAGTTAACCACGTGGGGCAAATATCAAGGGATCACGCATGCATGCAGATTTTGGCGCTAAAATGTTTAAAACCTAGGCGGGTTTTGATATTATCAGCACACGGATTGGTGACGTGGAGAAAAACAACGACGTCCGCTATTTCGCTCAAAACCTAGGCGGGTTTTGAGACTCCTGGGCCGGGGCGCGCTTTTGGGCCAGATTGCTGGGCCTAGAAAATGTTAAAACCCGCCTAGGTTATAAAACTGGCTGAGTGCAACTTTGAACGGCCATAACTCTTTCATCCGGACTCCGATTAAAGCAATTCAAAAGGCTTGGAAAGCTTATGATGTGTAGTTTACTCTCTTCAAAAGAAATGGGGCCAACGAGACTTGTGGAAAAAATGATATTCACAATGGTGGGCATATGCATGTGGAAAGGGGTGAAAATGAAGGCTTTTTGTAGTGGGTTGGCCCGGTAGCTTTTCATTGAGGAAGGCCCTTTTGATTTTCTTTCATGCTAGCCTCTTTTCTTGTTATACTTGATTTGTACACTTGTCCCGGTACAAAATCCGGTGTCTACAGGTTCACAGGTTATAGTGAGCTTTGAGATGAACCTACTGATGTATTGGACTCGTCCTAGGAAGCCTCTTATCTCTTTTTCTGTCCTGCGTGGTTGTAACTGTTGGATAGCCTTGATCTTTGAAGGATCAACTTCAATGCCCCGTTGGCTGACCACATAGCCTAGCAACTTCCCAGAGGTAACACCGAAGGTGCACTTTGCTGGATTGAACCACATCTTGTATTTGCGAAGTCGCAGAAAGAATTTGCGAAGATTAGGAATGTGCTCCTCCCTTGTTTTGGACTTAACAATCATGTCATCCACATAAACTTCTACTTCTATGTGCATCATGTCATGAAGTAGAGTGTTGGCCGTCCTTTGGTATGTTGTACCAACATTTTTAAGACCGAAAGGCATGACAACATAACAGTACGTTCCCTATGGTGTGGTAAAGGAAGTTTTCTCCATGTCTTCTTCTGCCATTTTATTTGATTGTAACTAGCATATCCGTCCATAAAAGATAAAAGCTCATGTCCGCAAGTGTTATCCACTAATACATCGATGTGAGGTAGAGGGAAACTATCCTTGGGACTGGCTTTGTTAAGGTCTCGGAAGTCCACACACATGCGCACTTTCCCGTCTTTCTTGGGTACTGGGACAATGTTAGCAATCCATTCAGGGTATTGGACTGCTTTGATGAACTTAGCGTTAAGCTGCTTGATCACCTCTTCTTCAATTTTCTTAGCCCATTCAGGTATGATCCTCATAGCCTTTTGTCGAACTGGCTTTGCATCAGGGAGCAAAGGTATGGTGTGCTCCGCAATTTCCCTGTCAATCCCCGGCATGTCTTCATAAGACCATGCAAATACGTCTACAAACTCCTTGAGAAGTTCTGTAAATGCTACACGTTCTTCTGCCGTGAGTGAACTCCCTAACTTCAGCTCCCGAGGTTGTTCTTCCGTGCCCACATTTATGGTGATGGTGTCTTCCAACACCGCCATTTTATGCTCATGTTCATTAGAAAATTCTTTTAAGGGTTCATTAAATTTTAGTTTATTACTAGCGCAACAATTAAGGGAAGAGGGGGAAGAAGAATTAGAGTAAGCAGAAAGGTTCATTTTATTGAATGCAGAAATGAATACATTGCCAGAAGACTCAAGACCAGATTCACTTAACTCTAGACCCTTAGGACCAGACTCTATGTCCATAGGAACAGACTCTCCTACAGATAAAACAAAGTTATTCTTCTCAGCATCGATCCACGAGACCGCCTTGACTTCTTCTTCTTCAGTGATCATGAGACTTGGGTCAAAGCTTGGGTTGGATAATGCGAATGATAGCGGCGTCGACTTGGACTCCTCAATGACTTCTTGAACAAGACGGCATGCCAAATATGTTACTCCCACCTAGATGAGTCTATTCTAATGTTGGCTGTTTGTCCCGAGCGGGGATAAAAACAGTAGCCATGTTAATGGTACAGTCTTTGAAAACTTCTAACCCAGCAACTTGAACTCCCTTGTCCTTTAGATAGTATGGTTCAGGGAATCCATAGTAACGGAAGTCATCGCGTTCCCTAACAAATTGTCCATTCAGAGTGAGTGGATAAGGCTTCATTTGGAATAAAGTAGGAGGATTATCCATCCTTTTCTGCTCAGCTATGGCTATCTTGGCGAGTATAACTTCCTTCTCAGTTGGTTTGTACCCTAAGACAAACCTCCCCTTTTGCTTAAACGTCTTGAACACAGTGGGAATCTTGTTTTTCGGGTTCTTTCCTAGCGGCATTCCAGGAAAGTGTCCCTATTTCCTGAGTATAGCATGCACTTTGGGATTTGAGTAGGGATCAAAGTCAAAAGAAGCTTCATCCTGGCTCAAAGTCGCCACAAGTTCAAAGTTTTGAAGTTTTTCATCCATGGAACTATGTTCTACCTCAAGGGTCACTTGCTTGGGAGTGAAGACAGCATTGATGGATTCTCCCGAGATGGTGATAACTTGACCTTGGACCAACATCTTTACCTTTTGGTGTAAAGTAGATGCTATAGCATTGCATTCATGAAGCCATGGTCTCTCTAGTAACAGATTGAAGGAGGCCGGAATGTCTACCACTACGAACTCCACATTCCGAGTGATATTGCCTGTAGTGATGGGCAATATTATAGACCCGACCGACTTTCGAGGAGAACTGTCGTAAGCCCTGAGCTGTACACCATTTTGAGCCAAGTGTTGTTGTTGGACTCCCAATTTCTGTGCCGTCCTCCAAGGGCACACATTCACAGCTGAACCATTGTCGACCAGAACCAGCGGGATAGTCTTGTTGGAACATTGCACTGTGAGGTATAGTGCTTTGTTGTGGGACGCCCCTCCCTGAGGTAGATCTTCAACTCAAAAGGTTATGGCCTCCTGTTGGGTAGTCATATGAGCAACTAGAGATTCAGGTGTTGTTATGGGAGATACTGTTAATGCAGTAAGAGCATCCATCATCTTCTGTCTATGTACTTGCGAAGTGCATATCAGCTGCCAAATAATAACTTCAGCTCTAGTCTTCTTGAGTTGTGTAAGAAGAGGATCTTCAGGAGGGACGTGATTATCAATGGCAACCGTTGGTGTAGGACTAGAAACATCCACTGGAGTGGTGGTGTTCCTGTTGTTATGGCGGCCTGATCGAGTGAGAAATGCCACATCGTCTGATGTCGGTTCATCCGTCTCCATCCATCCCATTTTGGAGTTTTCATGTTGGTCGTCGTCATCATTGTCCCAAATACCATGACTGGATATGTCTTCTTGAAAGCCAAACACCTCGTGGACAAGTTGACCCTTCTCAACAACCAAAGTGGAAGGATCAAAACTACAAACTCCATGAAAGATAGCATTTGTATGCTCGGGCATCGGGTTGCTTTGATTGTTAGGCTTTTGGGCAACTTTAGGCATGGGTAGCATCCCATCCCTTATCATGTCTTCTATCTTGTTATTGAGGGTCCAACATTTCTGAGTATCATGTCCCCGGCTACGATGCTAACGACGGAATTGGTTAGCGTCCCAACCTTTCCCTTTAATCGCCGACTCTTCTTTTGGCAAAGGTAGGACCAAAAAACCTTTCTTGACCAACCAATCAAGAGCTTGAGAATAAGAGACATCCAGTGGTGTGTAAGTCTCATATTTTGGTATGATAGGCCCCTTGCGCTGGATAGAGTTAGTTTCCATAATCTTAGGAGGGTGGCTAGGCGCACTAGTGGCCCTCCTGTTGGTACTAGACCCCTTCCATCCAGGCGAAGCGGTCTTATCATTATGCATTGCCTCCAGTTGAACACAAATATCCTTTAAGTAGTCAAAGTCTTTAATGATGTGGTACCCTAAGTGCTTGGACAAGCTGCCTTTTAGTCCATGCTTGAAAGTAGACAACTGTAGATGAAGAGGAATTTTCTCATTGATGTGAGACAGTTTGGTATGCCATCGCTCAAAGTAATCCAGGAAGGATTCGTCATCTCGTTGCTTCATGGTGGTTAAGTCATCCACCGTAGCTTGCTTCCTCTGGATACGACTGTAATGATTGATGAAGGCTTTGAACAATTTATTCCAGTCGGTCTTCGTTTGAGATGGTAAAGCGTGGTACCACACCTTGGCTTCGCCATCTAGGGTGGATGGGAAAACAGTAGAGTATAAACCGACATCAATCCCGTTTAATGGTGCTAGCCTCATGAACTCTTCGATGTGGTGAACTAGGTTCTCAGAAGGTTTGAACCTGATATTTGGTACTTCAACTTTATCCACTATCTTTAAATTTGGCTGGACAGGCAATGGCACTTCCAGGTACTTGTTAGCAAAGGCCGGCACAGTGCTCATTACTTTAGTAAGGCTTTCTAATTTCTGTTCAAGGGCCTTAACAATAGGGTCCTTTGTGAGTTTAGATGCCTCAGGGGTATTGACCTTTGTTTTGGATATCCCAATTCCTCCAGAATCTGTGGATGTCTTGATGATCTCAGGTTTGGACTCATATCCATGCATTTCTTCATCGTCTTCCTCAACATTCAATTCCAGTTTGGTGTTGATCTTAGTGATGGCTTGCAGCATACCGTCCATCACCTGTTGCTGTTCATTCAGTCTTTTGCCTATCTTCTGATCCTGTTCTAAGGTATTGGCGAATACCAGTCCTTGCATTTTGGTGTAAAGGTCATCCAGATGTTTCGTGATATTGGCCTCAGTACTCTGAATTGGGACCTCTTGGAACTGTTCTCCAGACATGATGCAGTCACTGGTTGCAGATGGATCGTAGAGAGGGTTCGGAATCAAACGACCAGTTTGTGGATCTCGAATGCGGGCTCAAAGTCGATCACCAATGATGCCTGCATGGAAATTCAAGATTAAGACACTCGATGACATACTCCGACACGTCCTACCCGATGCATGCATGACCTAGATGACCTATATGATCATAACCGACTCGACACATATATGTTGACACAGAGGACTCACCCACTTTTGGGAGTGCATGGCCTAACTCTATATGGACCAGAACACCATAAAGGGCGGAATAAAGTCGATATAGCGAACAAATCATAAGTTGACAGGCTTTATTCAGTGTTTCTCAATTCGGATGGGCCCAATCCACAGGCCGATCGTTTTAAGGAGAATCCGTAACTTGGCCCAACGACATAGACAACTCAAACCATATTGGCTATTATACGGGCTAGAATAATGTTCAACAAGACCCACTTTTTTTTAACCCTTTTTTCCTTTTTATGCTCTTTTTTCTTTTTTTTTTTTAGTTTTACTCGAGGAGAATGGATATTGTAAAGGACTGGATAAAGCCAACAATAAGCGAGCATAATTAATTTATGGTGTTAATTGATAAATCCAATATGGTTGGGCCTAATCAACGGGCCGACCATAAATGTGACGGATTTATTAATTAAATCGATAAATTAATTTACTCAAGTCTAGTGACTATTATGCAGTCTAAGACGCTATCCATTAACTTTGTTGGACTTTTAATTAGATTTTTTTTTGGACCTTTGTTAAGAGAATTTCGTAAAGGGCCATATAATATCATCAAAGGTGAGTCAATTTTTTTTTATTGATTAAGATGATCAACTTTCAAACATAAATGGGCCCTTCCACTTGGGCTAACCATAATGCTTTTGAGTTAATTACATTAATTAATAAATAATCATTTCCTCAACCCAATGAATTTAATATGGACTAGAACAAAACCTCAAAAGTAGGGTCGACTCTTTACAAAAAGAAAAGAAAAGGGGAGGGGTAGACATAGCACATAGCATACACATGAAAGGGTATCCTAAACCAAGGCTCTAAATTCATGGACTTTTATGGTTGGGTATATAGCCTACCGCATGCCTTCGCCCCGGTTCTTCATACCATAAGGTAAGCAGTTAGGGTATTTTTCAAAGAACTTCAAGGAAGCTCTTGGAGTGTGACATCGGGAAAGGAGCGACCAAATGCTTAAAGATGTAGAGTTCAACTCCATAGTAGTGGCCTCCCGCTCTTAAGGGAAATCCTAGGTAACTTAAACTGCCGCCTTTGTGCTAACGTGTCAACAGACCCGATTAGTGGCCCGTTATGCAAGGGATGCCTAAAAGAATGATAAAATCGTGAAATAAATTAACTTCTCCCTTTTACACTTTCAAATCAATTTGATTTTTTTCAAGTTTTACCCTCTTTTTAAAGTTTAAGTCCCTAGTGGAGTCGCCAATCTGTAGGACCCGGAAAAAGGTGACCCTTTTCCGTGATGGGCTACTTAAACGATCGGGAGCCGACTAAGGTTTCTTAATACTTAAATAAGGATATTTTTATTTTTCGAAATTCATTTTCGGGGTGACGAAACTTTATTTATTTACAAACTCGTTTTTTATTATTAAAATTATCCGAAAATTACACAAAATAATCTAATAATAATTCAATCCGGTCCATTTAATAAATATGGGCCCAAGAAGTGAGCGAGCCACCAGAATTCGTCAAAACCTGCCTAGGTTTTGACGAGCACTGGGCCGGACCTCTCGCTTCCAGGTCCAGGGAGAAAATCGGTAGAAATTAGTAAAACCCGCCTAGGTTTTACTAATTTCTGGCCCTTTTCTCCTCGGACCTAGCCTAGCATTGGACATGAATCAAACTATTAGTTTAAATTATTTTATGCAAGAAATCGAGTATCTTAAATAATTAAACGAATTTGTAAATTGTAAAAGAGTCGCCAGCCGATTTAAGGAAATCGACAAACCATGAAATAAGAAAAGAAAAGACTCCGGTCTACGAACCCGATTTCTAGATTCGGGGGTAAGGTTACGAATTCGAGATTTATAAGAACTCTCGAATCCGCCTGTTATAAAACAGACTCTACTAAAATCAACATTGAAAAGAAAGAGAGCGGGGAGAAGTTTGATTAATTTCGCGGAATTATTATTCAAAACATGCAATATAAAAAACAATGCGGTTTTCATTTTACAAAATGTACAAGCATGGAATTAAAGAAAGGATTACATAATTAATTACAATAATGTAAATAAAGAAATCGAACCTTGCCTAGGATGTAGCGATGATGACTTTGATCCCTTGAGTTGCCCCTTGACTTGAAGCCCGGATAAGATGATGTGGGTGATGTAGAAAAGATGGTATGTGGATGATTATGTAGTAGTGATATAGGTGATTATGGGGGGATTAGAAATGGATATGGATAATGTAACGCCCCGGAATGTCAAATCTAAACTTAACGGTCAAAGTCAAACGTTGACTAACATTAACAGCGGAAGACTCTTTTTTTTTTTATTATTAACTTGGGTGTTACTGCCGTACCTCCGAAGAGATACAAAGCAAAAAGGGAAACTAACCACAAACGATAACTGTTTACTTCAAATTAACAACGAAAGGAACTTAGAATTCTAGAACAATAAAACTCAACATTAACTAAACTTCAAGTCTAAACATAAACTAAACTTTATTCTCAAACGGCTAACTCTCACGTCCTCACTTCTATTGCCCGTCCCCATCACATAATTGATCTTCACCTGAAACAAAACATTCACAACATGAGGGGGAAACCTCAATAATGTCTACCCCTAACTGTCAAAACAGTTCAAAGTTCATTTCAAACCATTTTAGGGGAGGAGAACAAGTCAAACCTTTTTACAACTCATTTGAAACCCAACCCAAAATAACCAGAAATCAGAAATAACAAAACTTATAAACCAACAGTACCAACTTTCAACTCAGTAAAACACAACGATTCAAAATCCTCAACCGACTTTTCAATCTTAGAATCAGACATCAGACATCAGAAATCAGAAACAGAGTAATCAGAAACAGAGTAAACTTTTCCTCAGAAAACAGATCAGAATTTTATTATGCGGGCGGGATTTGCCTATCCCCAGAATATCAAAACTCAGAATCAGAACAGGATCTCAGATCCTCAGAATCAGAATGTATGGCCAGTCCCAGAAACATAATCAAATGTGTGCACAATCTCAGAAATAATATCGGGACTCCCCGATCTCTTGATAACTCCCCTGCAGGAACAGATCCTGGTCTAAGGGTCGTTACCCGCAACCCGCTTATGGTTTCACTTTGATTATTAGTATCTTATGAATTATTGTTTAGACCCGATTTTTTGTCAAAATACCGCCTAAATCCTTAGGCTTTTAACTCATTTCGTGGTTTAATTTCATAGCTTTTAATGTGTTTTTGATTATTTTGTAGATTATGGAGCTTTCACCGAAAACGTAGCAAAACGGGCCTTTTTATAGCATCCTTGGTGATTTCCCGAGTCAAGCCGGACCGGAAACCGAGGCGGAGTCGACCCGGGACCACACTCCCAACCTTTGGTGCCAATTAGTGAGGTAACACCCGCTACGACCCTCGAAATGGGTGTTACATGCCTTGGAAAGAAGGAAGAAACAAAGGGACGAAAAGAGTAGGGTAGCGTCCGCCACCCTGAGCGTAGCACCCGCTACCGTAGTGGGTAGCGCCCGCTACCCTGAGCGTAGCACCCGCTACCACCACTAGGCTGAGCAAGACAGCAGCCACGGTCAGCAAGATCGTAGCTACGATCGATCGAAGGAAAGAATCGCCAAGTGGTTTTCGCAGGGTAGCGCCCGCTACCCTTGGCGTAGCACCCGCTACCACTATGGTAGCGCCCGCTACCCTTGGCGTAGCGCCCGCTACCCCCCTGCTGCTGTGCTCAAAGTCGACCTTGAATCGTCAGCTGAAGACGGTAGCGCACGCTACCATATAGGTCGCGCCCGCGACCTCCTGATCCCGACTGACACCATGCCCACAGTGTCCTAGACCGTACCCACGGTCTCTCGAAGCTCGAAATCACCCGACCTTTTTCGCTGGACAGAACATGACCGTGGCCACGGTCTCCTAGACCGTGACCACGGTCCCCCTATGTTCTGCGCGTGTTTTCGGCTTGAAGTGCTGCGTTTTGGCCAATGATTTTCACTTTTATATATATCCCTTGTGAACGATTTCTTGGGGGCTATCGAAGGATAGACTTAAGGAATTCCCAACTTTGTAATTAGTGGATTTTAGAGAGAGATTAGTGAGAGATTAATCTAAGGTTTTGGAGATTTGAGTTTATTATTGAAGATTTGGAGATTCAAACAATTGAAAGATTGTTGGGTCATCTATTTATTACTTTCTCTTGTTCATCTACAGCACTTTGATAAGTTTTCTCTTCCCTTAACTCCTGTATTAATTACTTTGCTTGTTCTTGATTTCTTTGCTCGCTATTTCATTGTTCTTGCTTGTTAATGGTTGTTTGATGTTAGAAATCATGTTTAGGCTTGGATTGGATGTTGTTAGCATAGTTAGTGTTATGATTAGTGGCTAGAAGCCCTATGGGTTAGGGGGTAATTAAGGGTGTGAATGGGTGATTAGGTTTGGGTTAGCAATTTTAGTGAGTAATTAGTTAGGAAATCAATTTCCCAATCCTATCCTTCCCTCAAGTGGGATGTGTTTAGGTGCGAAAGCATCCCGAATACATCCAACACTTGTTGGAAGGTAGGAATTAGGATAGTTAGTATTCTAGTTCGCGAAAGCGAATAGAAACTAACTAGGAAATTTCGTTCCTTGAACTCCCCCGGGTCTGTCGATGGACTTTGGGGAAGTTAATCCGGACTATCCTTGAAAGAGGAAGTCCGGTTGGTATTTTCTAACGGAGTTACCATTTGAATTCCCCTTCTCATTACTCTCTTGTTGCAAAACCCATTTCCTCATCCCCGTTTGCATCCCGAAAAGCCTCCGAAGCCCATTTTCCATTCCTTGACCAACCTTAGCTTTGTTTCTTGCGTTGTGATCCTTTCAAACCAATATCCTTACCTTAGCAATCTCATCCCGACCACTGACCTAGATTCTTTGACCAAGGCCGCCAGCTCCCTGAGAGAGAACGACAATACCGAGGTCTAACAAACCGCTGTACACAAAATGCCGCCGTTGCCGGGGAGCCTGCGCCCCTAGTTTTAGTTTCTTGGTCTTTGGTTAATTGAGTTTGGTTTCACGCTAGAAATCAGTTTGTGCCAATCCAAATGAATTTGATGCTTCTATTGGTTCTTGTTGGTGCATGTAGGTACGCCCTAATGTTCTACCGAGCATCGTAGGAGCGTTCGCATTGTAATGGGTGAAGCTCAAGCTGGTTCACCCCATACCCTTCTATCATATGTCGTTCCATCATCGGGTACGAGAGGCAATCCTATCATCCTACCGCCACTACCACCCGCCGCAACATTCGAGTTCAAACCATACCTGCTGGACACTTTTGAGAGAAACCAATTCTATGGAGATGGCTTCGAGGATCCTATCGATCATATTAGAAGATTTGAAGGTCGGATTGGTTTTATGCATATGCAGAGGTATCTTCGGAGTTTTTGAAATTGAAGCTTTTCCCTCTCACCTTGGGAGGAAAAGCTAAGATGTGGCTCGACATTTGTCCACCCGGCACATATACTACTTGGGATGCATTGAGCCGGGATTTTCTTCACCATTTCTTTCCAGTTGATGAGACGCATAGGCTTCGACAAGCTATCTTGAATTTCAAGCAAGAGCCGGGAGAAACTCTTTTCGATTCATGGGCAAGGTTTAAACTTCAAAGGCGATGTCCACATCACAATCTTCCGGATTGGTTATTGTTACATCAGTTTTACCATGGGCTTCAAGACGATCTTAAAGACTCAATTGATATTGCATCGAGAGGAATGTTCCTTATGAAGACTGAGCATCAAGCAAATGTTTTCCTTCACGAGTTATTTCAACATTCTCCTTCTTGGGGAAGCCGTCGGAGTTTAGGAAGTAGAGGCTATTCTTTGGAGAGCGAACCTACTATCAATTTCCTTGTGGGCATCGTCCAAGAGATGCAACAAAAGATGGTATCTAATGGAACAACCAACCAATTGGGAATCATGCAGGAGACCCAACCCTCCACCCAAAACATCCAATATTTCTCACCTAACTACAAAAACCAAGAAGTTTGGCAACCCACCTATCACCAACCTACCCCTCAACTTCAAGAATCCCAACCATCTCAAGAGTCCAACATAGAGAAGTTGTTGAAGCAAATTATTGAAAATCAAGAGAATGATAGGGCTCACCTTGAGAACATTGAAAATCAATGGGCCCAAACGGCTCAGATAGACTACGTCCTCAAACCGTCCCCATACAACCTCAACCTACTCCAATGGTGCCGGTGAATCTTATTACCCTCCGGAGTGAAGGGGAAGCGATAGTACTAAATTTTGCGGAGGAGGGATGTTTTAGAGAAGAAGAAAAAGCGAGTGAGTTGGAGATGAATGAAGAAAGGGAGGTGTTGCTTGAAGAAGCTAAAAGTGAGAATGAGGAGAAGTTGAGTGAGGAAGAAGAATTCAATGAGGAAATAGGTGGGTGCTTAATAGAACCTTATACTTTTGAGCTTTCATGTGAGCGTCCTTTGGAGGAGATCCTTCTTGAGCCTATCCACGTTGAGCCCGATGGTAGTGAGGGTGTCTTCCTCACTAATCTTATTGATGGGGCTTATACCCAAAAGGTGGAGGATGTTCCCTTGGAGGAACCTTTATTTGAGCATATGGAGGTTCATGATTTTATTATTAATAGTGAAGCATCCTTGGAGTTTCCTTTTCCTCAAGTGGAGTTTAAGGACTTCCCGATCACTTTGAATTATTTCATTGAAGAAGAATTCAAGGAAGGGGTTGAGAAGGAAGAAGAATTTTTGAAGGAAGATGACCGTCATCAACTCATACTTGTTCCCGAGGCTCCAAAACTCCGGGAAACAAGTAAAGTGGAGCTTAAATTACCTCCTCATCTATTTCACTCGATTCGACCGCCGGAGGAGCAACTTGCTTGGTTCACTATGGTGGTTGGGAGATGTTGGAAGAAGGTGAGAAAAAGAAGGTGGAAGAAACATAAGAAGCCAATGCCTCTTTTCACCCCGGGGTCAACTACAAACTAGTTAGATCATCTTGACCTTTATACTTGCAAATTGGGGAAATGCTGGAAAGGGAGGAAGAGAAAATGGTGGAAGAGATGGAAAACGTTCCTATCTTGTTCACCCCGTTTTTCAAGGATCAAATGGGTATTAGATCAAGCTAGGGACCTAAAACAAGCACTACATGGGAGGTAACCCGTACTTTCTTTTTGATTCTTTTCTTTTCCTTTCTTTATTAGTTTCTTTTTCTTGTTTCTAATCTAGCATGCGGATCTTACGAGCCTTGCTTATTTTTACTTGAAAATCCTAACCCTTTGCTCGATTATCACGGATCGCGGATTGAGTAATCATTTGTTTTGAAGAACTCGAGCTAATATCTCTCCGCTCTTCTCTTTTTGAGTTGAATATCATCATGATCCGTCGCATGCTTGATTTTCTTTTGGGTGGCGAACCCCTTTGAGTGTTTGTGTTAGGATATTTTATTGTTGGAGCCGTGTGGGCTCGGGTCGCCACCATTTCAGCTTGCTAGTTGGTTTTTGTTTGTTTGTGTTTTGTAGGTTCTCTACCCTTTTCATGTGACACCTTCCCACAATGAGGACATTGTGGCGTTCTAAGTGTGGGGGGGAAATATTCTATTTCAAGGGTAGATCACCTAGTCGTTTCGTTCTTTGTTTCCTAGTTTTTGCTTAAAATTTAAAAAAATTTTGTGTGAAAATGGAGAAAAAAGGGAGTGAAAACCTTTTCGTTTTTCTTTTCGTTTTGTTTTTGTTTTGCTTTGTTTCTTGGATCTCGTTGTCGAAGTTAAGAAGTCGTTCTTAAACTTCTTTCTAAAAGTAATCGGTTAGAGCATTTTCGACCCTAACTCGGGTTCTAGTCAAGACTTATCCTTAATAGACTCCCTTCATTAAGTGTCTTGTGAGACTCCCGTTCCTTTCTCGTTTTGTTGGGAACCCGGAGATTCTAAGGGCTTGTGTCTGAGTTTGTTTTGTTTCTTGTTTAGCAAAAGCAAAAAGCGCAAAAAGAAAAGAACAGAAAAGAAAGAAAAAGAAAAAAAAAGGAGCTTTCATAAGATTTAATAACCTGAATAAGTGGAGCGTGTCGCTGAAGACATTAACCACCATACACTTAGCCAACCTACACGGGCCCGATATTCGTGGTACGGCACTGGATACCCCTTAACCCTCCTCCCATATCGCTTTGCGACAGAGAGGCGTATGGAAAAGACCGTGTTGGGAGGGTATACCCCTTATATGGGCCGTCCAATTCCCGAAAGTAAGGCTAATACCGACTTTTAAAAACCAAAAAGAAAAAAAAAAGAAAAAAAAAGAGAGAGTTTTGCTTCTAAAAGAGAGTGGGGCCTCCCCTTGCATCACCTACGGCCCTCACCAAGCCAAGGGCGACCAAATGCGAGGGAGGGCAACACTCCTCTTGGTGGTTTCGTTGCTTTCAAATTCGGATGCGAGTTTTTAGAGTCTCTTGGTTCCCGTTAAACCCTTGTTGTGCTTTTGCTGGGGGCTTCGCTTGTTACAAGGTGTAGGGAGTCAAAAATCTTTAAGATCGACCTTTTTCCTGAGTTTGGTGTTTGTGAGATGCTCCTAACGGTTACTTTGAGAGGTTTAATCGCGTTTTCTTAGTTTGGATTGCGAGACCTTGTGAATCAAAGCCCTTGTTTTTCGTTCTTTTTGTTTTCTTCGGTTTAGTTTTCTCTTTCCATCTCTCCTTTTTCTTTGGCTTTTGTGGGTGCAGCCGCTACAAACCCTCACGAGTCCATCTCGTCAACCCGGGCTGCCGGGGGGTTCAAAGGGCTTGGTGCATACGCTAAATGCACTCGTTTCCTCCCACGACAGAGGAGTTGGTGTTTAGTTTTCTTATTTGTTTTGTGTTGTTTTGCTCGGGACGAGCAAGGGTTTAAGTGTGGGGGGGTGTTTAGACCCGATTTTGTGTCTAAATACTGCCTAAATCCTTAGGCTTTTAACTCGTTTCGTGGTTTAATTTCATAGCTTTTAATGTGTTTTTGATTATTTTGTAGATTATGGAGCTTTCACCGAAAACGTAGCAAAACGGGCCTTTTTATAGCATCCTTGGTGATTTCCCGAGTCGAGCCGCACCGGAAACCGAGGCGGAGTCGACCCGGGACCACACTCCCAACCTTTGGTGCCAATTAGTGAGGTAACACCCGCTACGACCCTCGAAGTGGGTGTTACATGCCTTGGAAAGAAGGAAGAAACAAAGGGACGAAAAGAGTAGGGTAGCGTCCGCCACCCAGAGCGTAGCACCCGCTACCGTAGGGGGTAGCGCCCGCTACCCTGAGCGTAGCACCCGCTACCACCACTAGGCCGAGCAAGACAGCAGCCACGGTCAGCAAGATCGTAGCTACGATCGATCGAAGGAAAGAATTGCCAAGTGGTTTTCGCAGGGTAGCGCCCGCTACCCTTGTGCTCAAAGTCGACCTTGAATCGTCAGCTGAAGACGGTAGCGCCCGCTACCATATGGGTCGCGCCCGCGACCTCCTGATCCCGAGTGAGACCGTGCCCACGGTCTCCTAGACCGCACGCGGTCTCGGCTTCAAATCGCCCGACCTTTTTCGCTGGACAGAACATGACCGTGGCCACGGTCTCCTAGACCGTGACCACGGTCCCCCTATGTTCTGCGCGTGTTTTCGGCTTGAAGTGCTGCGTTTTGGCCAATGATTTTCACTTGTATATATATCCCTTGTGAACGATTTCTTGGGGGCTATCGAAGGATAGACTTAAGGAATTCCCAACTTTGTAATTAGTGGATTTTAGAGAGAGATTAGTGAGAGATTAATCTAAGGTTTTGGAGATTTGAGTTTATTATTGAAGATTTGGAGATTCAAACAATTGAAAGATTGTTGGGTCATCTATTTATTACTTTCTCTTGTTCATCTACAGCACTTTGATAAGTTTTCTCTTCCCTTAACTCCTTTATTAATTACTTTGCTTGTTCTTGATTTCTTTGCTTGCTATTTCATTGTTCTTGCTTGTTAATGGTTGTTTGATGTTAGAAATCATGTTTAGGGTTGGATTGGATGTTGTTAGCATAGTTAGTGTTATGATTAGTGGCTAGAAACCTTATGGGTTAGGGGGTAATTAAGGGTGTGAATGGGTGATTAGGTTTGGGTTAGCAATTTTAGTGAGTAATTAGTTAGGAAATCAATTTCCCAATCCTATCCTTCCCTCAAGTGGGATGTGTTTAGGTGCGAAAGCATCCCGGATACATCCAACACTTGTTGGAAGGTAGGAATTAGGATAGTTAGTATTCTAGATCGCGAAAGCGATTAGAAACTAACTAGGAAATTTGGTTCCTTGAACTCCCCCGGGTCTGTCGATGGACTTTGGGTAAGTTAATCCGGACTATCCTTGAAAGAGGAAGCCAGGTGGATATTTTCTAACGGAGTTACCATTTGAATTCCCCTTCTCATTACTCTCTTGTTGCAAAACTCATTTCCTCATCCCCGTTTGCGTCCCGAAAAACCTCCGAAACCCATTTTCCATTCCTTAGCCAACCTTAGCTTTGTTTCTTTCGTTGTGATCCTTTCAAACCAATATCCTTACCTTAGCAATCTCATCCCGACCACTGACCTAGATTCTTTGACCAAGGCCGCCAGCTCCCTGAGAGAGAATGACAATACCGAGGTCTAACAAACAGCTGTACAATTATCAGACGTCATACTTCAAATAAAACTCAAGCCCGTTTCCAAAATCAACAGAATAAAACTCAGAGTTTAAAAGACTGCCTCGTTTTACTCAACTCAGAAAAACAATTCACAGACATCCAAATCAGACAGTCTAACTTTACAGAAAATCCCCGTGCGGGATGCAAGCTTCATAAAACAGACTAAAATCACAAAACAGATAAAAGAGCATCCCAAAGGGGATTAGGACATAGACATTACCTGAGCAACTTCTTTTTACTTCAACACTTACACACGGGAGCTAACTATCGCGTCTTCTCGCTCGGACCTAGAATTCGAATATAACTTCTACAATTAAAACTCACTCTCCACGATAGCTAATTCACACAAATTCTACCCTTTCCCAACTTAACAAAAACCTACGAATCACGTATTATGTGTACCTAATTATTAAACACTAACATGAAGCATATGCCTTACTTTTCAAACTATATACTAAACATGACTATTTAGACAAGAGGCTTACTTGAAATTTCTCACATAACATGCTTCTCATTTTCAAGTAGTACCTAGAAGCCAACTTGAGATTTGCATGGCACTATTCACTATATTTACTAAAATGCCATTAGACATGCATTATACTACAATAGGCCACTATTATCACATCTAAATTAGTTACAACACGTATTTAGGGTTCCTAAACATGTTTCTAGGTCTCATGAGACAACCTTACAAATACTTCACATATGACATAATAAATATACCATTCCAAGACATAGAACTTCAAGTCCACACACACTTATCACTATTTAATAAGTTTGAAAAACAAAGGACTCTTCTAGTATATATAATTTGGTAATATCAAGTAGTATAACTTAATAATCTCTTAGTCGTAAAACAAGTTTCCATATAGTAACAATATTAAACTTTCCACCAAAATTTGCTAATATTCCAACTTATACTTATCATATAAAAAGACTATAAATTATTGGATTACCCCAAGACTTGTAATGTAAAGAGGTACTTTAATACTTGTAGTATAAAACTAAGTTTCGAACATTGTAAATTTATGCTATTAATAATACAAAGCTTGAAAATCAAAAATCGTCATAACTTTAGTATAATGTTACCTTGTAATAGTAACTTCTAAAATAACAATAAACTTAGTAAAATCATATGTACTAAAATAATATTGGGATCTAATAGTATTACTTCAAATATAAAGTTCAAACTTTACCAAGGGCCTACTAACATATATTTAACTTAATATTAACGTAATAGTAATAACTTTTTAAATACATAAAATCAAGACCTACTATTATTATTTTCCAACATACTTTTTAAATAAAAACCATCAAATATTATACTTCAAAATATTACATACATAGTAAATATCCAACAATATAGATAATAATAATAACATGCTTTAAGCATTAGGAAAATAATAATGTTACCAAATAATATGGAAAATTAATAACTAAATATTATTATCGAAAAGGATAATATTCTTGAAAGAAAACTATCATATAATATAACATGATATTTTACACTACTTACTCAACATTAATATATTAATATTCATGAGATATAAACATGGATACAAGCATCATGATATCACACATAAACATTTAAATTAGGAGTAGTAACTTATAAAAATTAAACTAATCATACCCTAATATTACACTTATCATTCTAACATGTATTTATCCATTATTAACAATATATACACAAGTTTATCTACTCTAATAACACACTAGTAATATAATAGCATGAATACACTAACCCTAACACAAATACACACATTAAACCACTCCTAATCATCAAGTTCTAAAACATCCATGTATTCTTTCATAATATTAACAATAAACAACTCTTAATAACCCATTAACTAACCCAAAACAGTGATTATGCTAATAAAATATAGAGAGAGAAAATAAGAGTTTTAGGGCACAAACAATGGGTCCAAGCTAGAAGAGGTGGGCCGGGGTGGTGCTCGGGGCGGTCGGAGTCCGGCTAGGTGGCGGCAGACACGGCGGTAAAGGTCCCGGCGGTCATGGTCGTCGGTGGAAGCAACGGGACAGCAGCAGCAGCCCTCGAAAGAAAGAAAAAAAAACCGAGGTCGACTTCACCTTCGTCGGGGCTGGGTCGGTCGTCGCCGGTGGTTGGGGCGTTGTCGGGGTCCTGGTGGCAGCTTAGGAGCGTCAGTGGTGCGGTGGTGGCGAGAGGTGGCGCTGCGGTGGTTGGAGATCACGGTTAGGGCAACTCAAGGAGTTTGGGTTGTGGTGCTTCGAGGTGTTCTGGGCAACGGTCCCGAGGTGCGGTGGCCGGAGGGAAAACGGAGGTGGCGCGGGGTCGAGGTGTAGCTGCGGCAGGTGGTGGCGTTGGGTTGTTGAGGAGGAAGAAGGATAAAGATGGCTGAGGAGTGGTGGTTTCGTTCGTCCAGCAGCAGCAAAAGCAGTATACTTGTACTGCTAACTCTTAGGAGAAGAGAGAGAGAGAGAGAGAGAGAGCCAATAAGAGGGTGCCAAGCGTCAGATGGAGATGGGGTAGCAGAAATTGTATACCCATATAGTGGGTATTGCATTTGCAGACACAAAACCGTTAGAGCAACAACAACAAAAAAAAAAATCCAAATGTGATAAAATTTTACGAATGATGTCACCTAGGTGACATCATAAATCTACCCAAAAATTTCCAAATAAAAATTATATTACCTCATAAATCCTATAACAGCAAAACCTAAGAAAAACTGATAAAAACACTCTCAATTGATAAAAAGATTTTCACCCAAAGTCCCAAAAATTTCTAACTGATATTTTTAAAACTCTAAAAGTTACTACGAAAACACTCGCGGTCCTAAAAGCTCCGTGTGAAAACAAATAAATAAATAACGGAATAAAACGCTCGTTAGGAAATTTAACGGTAAACGCGATTGAATTTTTCAGGGTTTTACATCATTACCCCCTTAAAAGAAGTTTCGTCCTCGAAACTTAAACTCTTACTTACCGATTCTTCAAACGGAACTCACGGTTACCTTAACCAAAAACTCGGGATTTTACATCATTACCTTCTTCAAAAGAGTTTCGTCCTCAAAACTCAACATGCCTCAAGCATAGGATCACAACTTAATCATACTGTAACTTATGAGGGAAAGAGATGAGTACCAATCACATCGTCATCCACATTTTCTGCTTCTTTGCCCTGCATTACATACACTCGACCTCTCTGGTTGCGAGGTGCCTAGTATTGCTGACGAGGTGGCCTGTCACGATTGGCTTGGTTGTCATTTGAGCCATCCCGATTCAGGTGCTGTTGCCTTGGGTTCTTGTTGTAACCTCCTCGATTCTGGTAGGTTGAGGGTGGGACTCCTTGATTGTTGGCTCTTCCCTGGTTGGATCCTTCTGGTGCTGGAAGAGGGCAGTCTCTTACCATATGATGTGGGCTGCCACACCGGTAGCAACTTGCCCTCAGGTTAGTCCTGCACTCCGTGGCGATATGGTCGGGCCTGCCACAAGCTCTACAAAACAACCCAGGTGGTGGTGCTTGGTTACCCTGCCAGTTGTTGTGATGGCTTCTCTTGTCGGGGTATATTGGAGTATGATCAGAGCGGGAAGGTTCCTTTCTCTTGTTGCCTTGCTTGTTCATATATGCCTCCCGGGCTATAGCCACTCTCTCAATGTTGATAGCCACGTCCAGCATCTCCTGATACGATGTGAATGTGCGTGCTGACATACGGTCTTGAATGTCAAAACTCAATCCACTCTCGAAACGGTTCATCTTCAAAACTTCATTAGCCACATATGCCGAAGCGAAACGGGACAATTCCGAGAACTTGGTAGCGTATTCCAGCACGCTATTCTTCCCTTGTTCCAATTCTAGAAACTCTTTCTCCTTAGCCTTTTGGAGTGACATAAGGTAAAAGCGATTTTTCAGCATCTCCTTGAACCGGCTCCAGTTGAACCCAGGTTCATTCTGTCGTTCCTTCACACTCATCCACCATAAGTCAGCCTCTCCTTTCAGGTGGTAGGTCGCGAATCCAACTTTCCGCTCCTCAGGGCAGGGAAGAGCGTCGAATTTCTTTTTGATGTCACGTATCCACTCTTCAAACATCTTGGGGTCAGCTTCCCCGGAGTAGGTGGGAGGGTTGAGGCTGTTAAACTCCTTGAAGAAAGAGGCATTGTTGTCCCTCCTCGTGTCACTTATTTGCTCCGACATTCGTTGAAGATGCTCGGTCTGCCGAGTCATCATCTCCATCATCATAAGTTGTGCCATCTCAGGGACTATTGGCAGGGTGTCCTCTCCATTCGTGGCAGATTGAGCAGCTTGTGCTACTCGTGCAGCTGCTATCTCTTGGAGTTCTGCAAACCGTTGTCTCAGCTCATCACTAGTTGGGATAGGCCTACCTTGAGCCCCATTAGATCTAGTTCCATCGTCTTGAGACATCCTGGAGCTAGAAGAATCAGCCTTATCCAACTCTTACAAAAGAGTTTCTCCCCTAGTAATTCGAACACAACAAAACATTCACAAGGTTACTTGATAACAACAGATTAAGTCAGCACATAAACTCATAAACAATTAAAGAGCAAAATATATCCCAACCCCATCCTACACTCACACTTCGAACGTAGCATCCTAAGCTCTACCTAAAACCTAATAGACACTTAGGAGCTACCAGGTCGTAACCCAGAGCTCTGATACCATTCTATAACGCCCCGGAATGTCAAATCTAAACTTAACGGTCAAAGTCAAACGTTGACTAACATTAACAGCGGAAGACTTTTTTTTTTATTAACTTGGGCGTTACTGCCGTACCTCCGAAGAGATACAAGGCAAGAAAGGAAAACTAACCACAAACGATAACTGTTTACTTCAAATTAACAACGAAAGGAACTTAGAATTCTAGAACAATAAAACTCAACATTAACTAAACTTCAAGTCTAAACATAAACTAAACTTTATTCTCAAACGGCTAACTCCAACGGCGTCACTTCTATTGCCCGTCCCCATCACATAATTGATCTTCACCTAAAACAAAACATTCACAACATGAGGGGGAAACCTCAATAATGTCTACCCCTAACTGTCAAAACAGTTCAAAGTTCATTTCAAACCATTTTAGGGGAGGGGAACAAGTCAAACCTTTTTACAACTCATTTGAAACCCAACCCAAAATAACCAGAGTTCAGAAATAACAAAACTTATAAACCAACAGTACCAACTTTCAACTCAGTAAAACACAACGATTCAAAATCCTCAACCGACTTTTCAATCTCGTACATCGACATCGTAAATCGTAAACAGAGTAATCGAAGCGAGTAAAATTTTCCTCGAAAATGCGGTCGAATTTTATTATGCGGGCGGGATTTGCCTATCCCGAATATCGTAACTCGTAATCGAGCAGGATCTCGGATCCTCGTAATCGAATGGATGGCCCCAAAATGTAATCAGATGTGTGCACAATCTCAGAAATAATATCGGGACTCCCCGATCTCTTGATAACTCCCCTGCAGGAACAGATCCTGGTCTAAGGGTCGTTATCCGCAACTCGCTTATGGTTTCACTTTGATTATTAGTATCTTATGAATTATCAGACGTTAGACTTCAAATAAAACTCAACCCCGTTTCCAAAATGAACAGAATAAAACTCAGAGTTTAAAAGACTGCCTCGTTTTACTCAACTCAGAAAAACAATTCATAGACATCCAAATCACAGTCTAACTTTACAGAAAATCCCCGTGGAGATGCAAGCTTCATAAAACAGACTAAAATCACAAAACAGATAAAAGAGCATCCCAAAGGGGATTAGGACATAGACATTACCTTAGCGGCTTCTTTTTACTTCATCACTTACACACGGGAGCAAACTATCGCGTCTTCTCGCTCGGACCTAGAATTCGAATATAACTTCTACAATTAAAACTCACTCTCCAAGATAGCTAATTCACACAAATTCTACCCTTTCCCAACTTAACAAAAACCTACGAATCACGTATTATGTGTACCTAATTATTAAACACTAACATGAAGCATATGCCTTACTTTTCAAACTATATACTAAACATGACTATTTAGACAAGAGGCTTACTTGAAATTTCTCACATAACATGCTTCTCATTTTCAAGTAATACCTAGAACCCAACTTGAGATTTGCATGGCACTATTCACTATATTTACTAAAATGCCATTAGACATGCATTATACTACAATAGGCCACTATTATCACATCTAAATTAGTTACAACACGTATTTAGGGTTCCTAAACATGTTTCTAGGTCTCATGAGACAACCTTACAAATACTTCATATGTGACATAATAAATATACCATTCCAAGACATAGAACTTCAAGTCCACACACACTTATCACTATTTAATAAGTTTGAAAAACAAAGGACTCTTCTAGTATATATAATTTGGTAATATCAAGTAGTATAACTTAATAATCTCTTAGTCGTAAAACAAGTTTCCATATAGTAACAATATTAAACTTTCCACCAAAATTTGCTAATATTCCAACTTATACTTATCATATAAAAAGACAATATAAATTATTGGATTACCCCAAGACTTGTAATGTAAAGAGGTACTTTAATACTTGTAGTATAAAACTAAGTTTCGAACATTGTAAATTTATGCTATTAATAATACAAAGCTTGAAAATCAAAAATCGTCATAACTTTAGTATAATGTTATCTTGTAATAGTAACTTCTAAAATAACAATAAACTTAGTAAAATCATATGTACTAAAATAATATTGGGATCTAATAGTATTACTTCAAATATAAAGTTCAAACTTTACCAAGGGCCTACTAACATATATTTAACTTAATATTAACGTAATAGTAATAACTTTTTAAATACATAAAATCAAGACCTACTATTATTATTTTCCAACATACTTTTTAAATAAAAACCATCAAATATTATACTTCCAAATATTACATACATAGTAAATAACCAACAATATAGATAATAATAATAACATGCTTTAAGCATTAGGAAAATAATAATGTTACCAAATAATATGGAAAATTAATAACTAAATATTATTATCGAAAAGGATAATATTCTTGAAAGAAAACTATCATATAATATAACATGATATTTTACACTACTTACTCAACATTAATACATTAATATTCATGAGATATAAACATGGATACAAGCATCATGATATCACACATAAACATTTAAACTAGGAGTAGTAACTTATAAAAATTAAACTAATCATACCCTAATATTACACTTATCATTCTAACATGTATTTATCCATTATTAACAATATATACACAAGTTTATCTACTCTAATAACACACTAGTAATATAATAGCATGAATACACTAACCCTAACACAAATACACACATTAAACCACTCCTAATCATCAAGTTCTAAAACATCCATGTATTCTTTCATAATATTAACAATAAACAACTCTTAATAACCCATTAACTAACCCAAAACAGTGATTATGCTAATACTGTTTGAATAGTATTTTTACTGTTTGTATTTAATACTTTAACTATTGATCAATAATTTTTGATATAAATGTTTAGTGATTATTACGCTGTCGGCAAGCCAATTTTAGGTACGTATTAGTTTTATTAAAATGTTATATTTTTTTATTCTTCGTCTGTTAAATATGTTATTTCTGAGTCTCTTAAATTTTTGTTTGGTTCAATCCAAATTGAATATTCAAACGTTTTTTCTAATAATGCTATTTGGTCTTTAGTTTGATTAAGTGTAGTTCTATGAACACTAGATGGTAAACTTACTAAATATAAATATCTGAATTTCTTTAGATTTAACATATCCATTCTATAGCTTCTGGTTGTTAAATTAAAAGATCTCAAAAATTCCCATGCTTCTTGGATAGTATAAAACTTTAATTCTGGTAAATTAAATGTTTGTCTTGGTATTATATCTCCTTCTTTATTTATGTTAGTTGTTGATTGCATATTAATTCTTTGAACAAGATGTATATAATTCAAACAATTTTTCAGCTATGAATAGGATTTTTGTAGAGACAAAATAAACATTGTTGTTTGTTTTGAATTAAATATTTTATTAAACTTATTAATCCTTCTACATCATATATTCCAATTCCAATTTCAATTATAAATTCTTCTAAATTCATATTCAAAGTTCTTTTATAAACATATTTATCATGTTGTTCATTCATTTTATTGCTTTTTTTATACGTTTTTTTGGCTCTGATACCATCAATCTCAAGGGTTTGGCAACTTTTTGTAGAAAAAGGTTTAAAACTATTTTGTAGAGTGCAAATTAGAGTCTTAACAATTTTAACTTTAATGTGATTACGTTCAAGAGTTTATATTGGTACTTGCAGAATAAAATAAACTAAATTTATAAATTTCAAAATAAATTTATACCTTTCTTCTTCTGAAATATGGAGAGCCTGGAAATTGTTGAGCCTGCCGCCACGCCTTCTCTTCTGGTCTTACTGGTCTTACTTCGGCCTACTAACCTCACAATCTCTCTTTCTCTCAGAATTTGAAAGTTATAACGATATTGAAAATTTATAAAAACACACTTATTTTTTACTGCTTTCCCAAAAGGGAAGAACTTAGAACATTTTTTACAAAGCTTTAAACACGCAAATAGAGAAACACTCAAGCACTCAAACACTCAAAACATACTTTAAATCACGCCCTCAAAACCTGCCCCTAACATACTCCTTATGCATCTATTTATAGATGGGAATTCTAAACGTAACTTTCCCTTATTACATCACTACATGCGTCATTTTGCTTCAAAATATCATCTTATCTTGGTGACTCATCTATATTTGTGTAAATATTGCTGCCAGGTGTGGGTTTCCTGTAGCCTGATTCTGACTCTTCATAGATTTCAAATTATTGGATTTTTGTCTTCTTCATTTGCTAAAATAATTTGCATACTTTCTCTGCACTGTGCTGCTGCTCTTGAATTTTTCAGGTGTAAGATTTTTGTAAAAATCAAATATTGGGTCATCGAAATGATTTGACTTGACTCCTTTTTTGGTGATAATAATCAGATCCTTCTCTTTAGTATAGTAAAGTGTCTTGTATCCATCTCTAAAATATTTGCCGCTAAGATTTCTTATTGCAATAGCTCCGTTGATTCTTCTGTATTGTATTCCTGATAAATTGAACTTGAATGGTTTGTAGGGTCTGGATAATGTTCCTTCAAGCTGGTATCCATCTGCTATATTTCCAACTTCAATCATGGATATAATTGGAAAAAGTTCTGTTGTAGTCTCATCTTTTTCCGGTGGGATTACGGAAAATTTTACATAGATATCTCTCATGGTCATTGATCTGAAATCCATTATTTTTTTCTATGATAATAGGAGGGAATTTGGAAAGTTGGGTTAAATCTTTGTCTAGATATACAAGATCGAGGTATCCATATTTGTAAAACTGGTATATGAGATCAGGGTCAGCTTTTCTAGCGATAATTCTGGGAAAATTGGATTCTCCTGTGCTGTAAAATAGGTTGGGAAATTCTGAAAGTCTGGTGTAGGCAATTCCATTGATTTTTCTATATTCCACATAAAATGGATCATTAATATCTATTGGGGATATCCTTTGAATAATTCTTTCGCCTGTGATTTGAATAACAGGTCTTTGAGCTAGAGTTCTAGCTTGACATATCAACATCTCTTTCTCTTTTTCAAGAGAGGGGTTTAATGCTTTTCCCTTGATAATATCTCGTTTAATATCATTCTGGGGTTCTGTTTTGGTATTCGGCACTGGTGAAGAAGATGTTTTCCTTCTTCTTTAATCTTTTGAGGTGGAGAAGAGGTTCCTTCTCCTCTGAGTTCTTTAGACACCTTGAATATCTCTGAAACAACAGTCCTTACATGTGCCATATCGAGTTTTATTCCTTGTATTTCGGTTTCTAAACCTTGGATTCTTTCTTCTCCAATCTTGAAATATTCATTGATATCTAATCCAATATCCTCTATATGTTTTGCCAAACGATCTGGATTCATGCTCGGAGATATTATTCTTCTTCGTTGATAGATAATCTGCAATAAAATTTTGATTTCCTGAAACATGCTCATAAACAGCGTTAAATTGAGATAAAAATGTCTGCCATCTATGAAGTTTTCTCATATGAGGGCCATTATCTAAACTTTGTTTTACAAAAGTAGTTGCAGCTTTATTATCGGTTAAAACCTTAAATGGTTTCGCTATTAGAAACAATCTCCATTTTTTCATTCCTCTAATTATTGCTAGTAATTCTTTTTCCATAGTATTATAATTTTCTTCTTGAGGCGAAAATGTGCCGCTATGATATCCACATATAGCATTTAAATCTGTCTTTAAAACAGCTGCCCATGTAGTATCTGATGCATCTGTTTGTAAGATAAGATTATCACCTGGTTCTGGTAGTTTTAACGGTTTTAATTCTGAATATTTAACTTTTATTTTTCTTACTTGTTCTATGTGATAATCTGACCATTGCTTTGTATTATTTTTTCTTAAAAGTTTCTGCAAATCTCTTTTCCCTTCTGCTAATTTTTCAATGTAATCTCCAGCATAATTTAACAGTCCTAAAAATCCTTGGATTTGTTTTTTAGTTCGTAGCTCATCTGGATATTCTAATATTTTTCTAATGATATGAGGTTGAAGCGAAATTCCATTTTTTCCTAATTTGAATCATAAAAATTCAATTTCTTCCTTTTCTATAATAGCTTTCTTTTCACTAAGGCAAATTCCTTCTTTTATAGCTATTTCTATAAATGTTTTTAGATGTTCTCTATGTTCTTCTAATGTTGTAGAGTTGATTAATATATCGTCTACATATACTATTAAAAAGGAATTTAAATGTTTGAATGCATTGTCCATTCTTCTTTGAAATATTCTGGGTGCATTTTTTAATCCAAAAGGCATTACTATCCATTCATAGAATCCTTGTGGGGTACTAAAACCTATATATTTAATGCTATCTTCTTCCATTTTTATCTGCCAAAATCTAGATTTACAGTCAAATTTTGAAAAATAGTTTTTGTTTTTAACTAAATTAATTAGAACTTGTTTATTGGGTAGAAAATAATTATCTGTTTTAGTAAATTGATTTAATTTTTTGTAATTAATAACCATTCTAGCTTTTCCTCTCCTTTTTTCTGCTTCATTCATTACCATAAAGGCATGAGATGAATAACCACCTTTTGATGGTCTTATTAAACCTTTCTCTAATAATTCTTTTATTTGTACTGAAAATTCCTTAATATCCTCTGGAGTATATAACATTGGTTTTTCTTTAATATAAACTTCTTGGATTAACTCTATTTTGGCTCTGGGATGATTGGGCTTCCAAAATTGTAGTGGATTTTCAGAGTAAATTTGTTTTATCTTGTCCAGTAAATCTTCTTTCCGAATTATATGGACTTGAATTTTGGGTTGTGATTGAACTTGGGCTGGTAATGTTGTTTTTTCATACCCTAGTCCACCACGCTTTGGGCACACTCTGTATGGGCTTTTTAAGGTGGGTATTTTAAGAGTATGGCCACATTTAGTAGTAAAATAGAATGTATATGTTGTTTGGGTAAATTTTGCAAATTGTTTTAGAAAGTCATTTCCTAATAGAATGTCATATCCTGAATTATATTGTAATACTTAAGGGATATTGATTATTTTGTTTCCTAATATTATTGAAACGTTTGTTTGAACATTTTCTATAAATACACTAGCTGAGTGAACTCCTTGAAGTTGTATCTTTTTATTAGATGGTAATTTCTCCCATTTTGGTAAAAGGAAATCTCGAAATACAGTTACTTCTGATCCAGTATCTATCAAAGCAGTAGTAGTTATATCTAATTCTTGAACTGTTATTTCTATATATGTGAGAACAGGAAGTTCTAATTGTCTCATAATAACCTTTGGAGAATTATTTTTTGTCCATTGTTATTTAAAATTGCATGATGTGGTGTAGTTTCATAGGAAGAATATAGGTCTAAAAAGTTCATTCCTAATAAAATATGATAATATTCATTATTAATTGTATGATCTACATAGCATTTAAATTCTAGATAATGTGAATCGTGAGTTTTCATCATAATTTTAGATTTTTGTTTTAAAGATGTATTTCTTCCGTCATATGTAGAGAATGTGTATTCTTCGGCTGGAATTATAGGTAAAGATAAAATTTTACCATGACTCTGAGATGCTCTGGTATCTATAAGGACTTTATTTTTTTTATCCAAGATTTACCATTAAAATATTCTAAATTTACTTTATAAGTACTATTATTATTTGAGAAGGTTAATTGTATATTTTTAGGTTTAAATTTAGCTTGTCCTAATAATAATTCTTGAGTCATAGGTGTAGGGTTTGATATTCTAAAACCTCTTTCTGTATATGATAATCTTGGTGGTTGATAACTAGTTGAAGCATCTTTATCTACTAATTGAAAATCTGTTATTGTAGGAATGCTAGGTTCTTGTGCCGATGATCCTATAACAGTACTAATACCTGAAAAGATTGGGTCGATTTTAATTTTGTCTTTTTGATTAGTTTCTTTTATTGGAAAATTAGTGTTTGAAAAGACATATAATCCTCTGTAGTAAAAGGATAATGCATCATTTCCTGGTTTTAATCCTATATCTTTTAGAAGTTTAAATTGAAGATTTAATGTATCTTGCATATTTTTACTACGTATGATTATAGAATAATTTGGATAACAATCAAATATTAATTTTGAGTAAATTAGATTTCCTTGTAAAGTTCCTAAATGACTATTTCTAGAATCTTTAAATCTTTGATCATGAAGGGATAATATTATAGGTGAATCAATTCCTTCTTTAAAGCAAGATTTTACTGCAATTTGAATTCCATATAGATGGACATATTTTAGTTGATATCTGTGTTTAGAGGGTATTTCATATAAGAATTTGTCTACTATTTCTTGATTTAATAGTCTTAATCTAATATTTCCATTAAGATCTTGAACAAACACGGGTTGTTCTGTGGTATATACCTTAAAATATCTTATTAATTTTCTAGTAAAGAAGTCATCTATCTTTCTCATAAAATTTCTAGGATCTTTTAAAGATAAGTCTTTGGTTATAATTTTTTCATAAAGTTGTTGATCAAAAGACATTATTCCCATATAATTTTCAATATTTTCTTGTTCTTCAGAAATTAAAATCTCTTCATCTTTAATATTCATTTTCAGATTCTGTATACTCTTCTATTTCAGATTCTATTATTTCTTCTGAGCTTATAGACTCATAACAACTAGAAATTTCATCATATTTTGCAACATCTATGGGGTAAAGTTCATATTCTATTTCTTCAAATTCTTCTGTATATAATTTTACCAAATTAGCTCGTCTTTTAGTACAATCTATAGATTTATGTCATATTTCTCCACAATTCCAACACTGACAAGAGGTAGGTTTTTTATTTCTCTTATAATATCTATTTTCAGGATTTATCCTATCTTTTGTTATTTTTTCATATCTAAAATGTTTACTACTTCTTTGTAGTTTATTAACTGATTGTTCAGATCTAGTTCTTTCTGTTTTGCTTCTTTTTGAGTTAAAACTTTTTGATTTAGAGAATTTTCTTCTAGGAATAGTAGTTTTAGAACTCTTTTTAATAGTTTTCTTTCTTTTATTAGAAGAATAAGGTTGACATCCATATTGTCCAGGTTCTGTTATATTATCACAGCATAAAGTTACTTGTTTTATTTGTCTTCTTCTAGATTCTTGAAGGCATAATTGATTTATTTCTTTTTTAATTATTGTTTGTACTGCTGCTACCGATTTATAGTATCCTTGTAAAGACATTGCTTCTTCAAATTTTTCGGTGAAATAAACATTCCATGGTGTAGGGAATTATTTAATAATAATTGTATAAAATAATCTTGATTTTGCGTGGAATTATATAATTTGTAGTAGTATTTATTAAATTCACAGAAAAAGTTTTTAAAATTGCAAAGATTGCAAATTCGTAGGTTAATAATTTTCCATAAAGCTTCTTTTTTCATTTCAGTATTTCCTGCAGTACTTACTACATGTTTATATCCTTCAAATTGTCCGATTAAGTATTTTTCTAAGGTTTCCATTGCATCTTCTATATCAATTATTAAGTGACTTTTAACATCTGACTCTATCATATATTTTAGATTAGATGAGGCTTCGTTCCACCAATCATGAACTATCCTTGGAATGAGTTTATTATTACATTGAAAATTGCATCTATATCTCTTCCTTCATCAGCATAAGTAGGTGTAGTTATTAAAGAATGAATCATTGCAGTTTTCCATGTATCTAGTGCTTTTCTTATATCAGTAACACATATTTAAAAAGTATCCATATGTTGGT
The DNA here is from genome assembly GCA_029582165.1 of Portulaca oleracea. Classification (NCBI taxonomy): domain Eukaryota; kingdom Viridiplantae; phylum Streptophyta; class Magnoliopsida; order Caryophyllales; family Portulacaceae; genus Portulaca; species Portulaca oleracea. Next base: position 15,089,298 of record CM055888.1, on the reverse strand, counting down.
ATAGGTTCTTGTTTTAAAGAGTCTTGTGGAATAAAATCTTCGTTAACTTTTGATGTATTTCTTTTTCTCCTAGGTATAAATGGAGGTTTTCTATCTCTGGGACTGGAGTTTCTAAAGGAATATGAAGTTTCTCCTCTTTCATGTGTGAAATTACTATTATTTGATCCTACACTACCAGTTGGTCCTCCTGTATTCATATTTACTTGTTTAACTATTTCGGAAATCTGTAAATCTTCAAATTCTTGTAATAATTCCTCAATTGATTTATTATAGTCTCCCATTATTCGTCATTAGATTCACTAGATTGTGGATCCTTATTGTATTCTTTATTTTCTAGTTGGTTTAATTTTTGTTGTTGTCTATCTTTGATTTCTTGTATAATTTTTTCTTGATATCTTTTAGCATATATTTCATCATCACTTTCTGGGGTTATGGCTTCAGGAACTTTTATTTCAATTGTTCTGAATTGTTTTCTTTGTTTTGGTTTTATCATATTTTCAACAGATGTAGTCATTAATTGCATCTGAATTATTAGACTTTTTAAACATTGACTAATTTCTTCTACTTCTTTTGCTAATTTCTTTAATTGATTTTCTATTTCAGGAAAACTCATTATTTTTAATCTTCGTCGTTGAACCAAAATTCAGTATCAAATTTATCTAAATCATAATCATCATAAACAATTTCTTTGTTCTTGAAATATTCTCTTTTTTCATAATTTTTTATAAATTTTTCATGAGCCCTTCTTTCTTCTTCATAAATAAGTAGGTCTAATTGGTCTTTATAAAATGAAATTAATTGACTATTTTGAGGATTATTTTTCTCTAATTCATCTATTTGCTTAATATGAGTTTTTTTTGTAGATATTTAATCAATTCATTGGATAATTTTTTATTTGATTCAATTAAAATATAAGGATCTTCTTCTTTAATTGTTTTTAATTCTGGCATAAACGGTGCTCCCATTAGTCTTTGGGCTTTTTAGTGATAAATATACATAAACAACACTTTACATTAATTCTAATAAAAGTTTTCTTGCCACTTTCTTTTTTAGTCCTCTTGTTTTTCTTATTTGCATCTCTTGGTCCCTCATGAAATACCCTCTAAACACAGAGATCAAATAAAATATGTCCATCTATATGGAATTCAAATTGCAGTAAAATCTTGCTTTAAAGAAGGAATTGATTCACCTATAATATTATCCCTTCATGATTAAAGATTTAAAGATTCTAGAAATAGTCATTTAGGAACTTTACAAGGAAATCTAATTTACTCAAAATTAATATTTGATTGTTATCCAAATTATTCTATAACCATAAGTAGTAAAAATATGCAAGATACATTAAATCTTCAATTTAAACTTCTAAAAGATATATGACTAAAACCAGGAAATGATGCATTATCCTTTTACTACAGAGGATTATATGTCTTTTCAAACACTAATTTTCCAATAAAAGAAACTAATCAAAAAGACAAAATTAAAATCGACCCAATCTTTTCAGGTATTAGTACTGTTATAGGATCATCGGCACAAGAACCTAACATTCCTACAATAACAGATTTTCAATTAGTAGATGAAGATGCTTCAACTAGTTATCAACCACCAAGATTATCATATACAGAAAGAGGTTTTAGAATATCAAACCCTACACCTATAACTCAAGAATTATTATTAGCACAAGCTAAATTTAAACCTAAAAATATACAATTAACCTTCCCAAATAATAATAGTACTTATAAAGTAAATTTAGAATATTTTAATGGTCAATCTTGGATAAAAAAAAATAAAGTCCTTATAGATACCGGAGCATCTCAGAGTCATTGTAAAATTTTATCTTTACCTATAATTCCAGCCGAAGAATACACATTCTCTACATATGACGGAAGAAATACATCTTTAAAACAAAAATCTAAAATTATGATTAAAACTCACGATTCACATTATCTAGAATTTGAATGCTATGTATATCAAACAATTAATAATGAATATTATCATATTTTATTAGAAATGAACTTTTTAGACCAATATACTTCCTATGAAATTACACCACATCATGCAATTTTAAATAACAATGGACAAAAAATAATTCTCCAAAGGTTATTATGAGACAATTAGAACTTCCTGTTCTCACATATATAGAAATAACAGTTCAAGAATTAGATATAACTACCACTGCTTTGATAGATACTAGATCAGAAGTAACTGGATTTCGAGATTTCCTTTTACCAAAATGGGAGAAATTACCATCTAATAAAAAGATACAACTTCAAGGAGTTCACTCAGCTAGTGTATTTATAGAAAATATTCAAACAAACGTTTCAATAATATTAGGAAACAAAATAATCAATATCCCTTTAGTATTACAATATAATTCAGGATATGATATTCTATTAGGAAATGACTTTCTAAAACAATTTGCAAAATTTACCCAAACAACATATACAGTCTATTTTACTACTAAATGTGGCCATACTCTTAAAATACCCACCTTAAAAAGCCCATACAGAGTGCGCCCAAAGCGTGGTGGACTAGGGTATGAAAAAACAACATTACCAGCCCAAGTTCAATCACAACCCAAAATTCAAGTCCATATAATTCGGAAAGAAGATTTAATGGACAAGATAAAACAAATTTACTCTGAAAATCCACTACAATTTTGGAAGCCCAATCATCCCAGAGCCAAAATAGAGTTAACCCAAGAAGTTTATATTAAACAAAAACCAATGTTATATACTCCAGAGGATATTAAGGAACTTTCAGTACAAATAAAAGAATTATTAGAGAAAGGTTTAATAAGACCATCAAAAGGTAGTTATTCATCTCATGCCTTTATGGTAATGAATGAAGCAGAAAAAAGGAGAGGAAAAGCTAGAATGGTTATTAATTACAAAAAATTAAATCAATTTACTAAAACAGATAATTATTTTCTACCCAATAAACAAGTTCTAATTAATTTAGTTAAAAACAAAAACTATTTTTCAAAATTTGACTGTAAATCTAGATTTTGGCAAATAAAAATGGAAGAAGATAGCATTAAATATATAGGTTTTAGTACCCCACAAGGATTCTATGAATGAATAGTAATGCCTTTTGGATTAAAAAATGCACCCAGAATATTTCAAAGAAGAATGGACAATGCATTCAAACATTTAAATTCCTTTTTAATAGTATATGTAGACGATATATTAATCAACTCTACAACATTAGAAGAACATAGAGAACATCTAAAAACATTTATAGAAACAGCTATAAAAGAAGGAATTTGCCTTAGTGAAAAGAAAGCTATTATAGAAAAGGAAGAAATTGAATTTTTAGGATTCAAATTAGGAAAAAATGGAATTTCGCTTCAACCTCATATCATTAGAAAAATATTAGAATATCCAGATGAGCTACGAACTAAAAAACAAATCCAAGGATTTTTAGGACTGTTAAATTATGCTGGAGATTACATTGAAAAATTAGCAGAAGGGAAAAGAGATTTGCAGAAACTTTTAAGAAAAAATAATACAAAGCAATGGTCAGATTATCACACAGAACAAGAAAAATAAAAGCTAAATGTTCAGAATTAAAACCGTTAAAACTACCAGAACCAGGTGATAATCTTATCTTACAAACAGATGCATCAGATACTACATGGGCAGCTGTTTTAAAGACAGATTTAAATGCTATATGTGGATATCATAGTGGCACATTTTCGCCTCAAAAAGAAAATTATAATACTATGGAAAAAGAATTACTAGCAATAATTAGAGGAATGAAAAAATGGAGATTGTTTCTAATAGCGAAACCATTTAAGGTTTTAACCGATAATAAAGCTACAACTACTTTTGTAAAACAAAGTTTAGATAATGGCCCTCATATGAGAAAACTTCACATATGGCAGACATTTTTATCTCAATTTAACGCTGTTTATGAGCATGTTTCAGGAAATCAAAATTTTATTGCAGATTATGTTACAAGAGAAGAAGAATATCTCCGATCATGAATCCAGATCGTTTGGCAAAACATATAGAGGATATTGGATTAGATATTAATGAATATTTCGATATTGCAGAAGAAAGAATCCAAGGTTTAGAAACCGAAATACAAGGAATAAAACTCGATATGGCACAGGTAAGGACTGTTGTTGCAGAGATATTCAAGGTGTCTAAAGAACTCAGAGGAGAAGGAACCACTTCTCCACCTCAAAAGATTAAAGAAGAAGGATCATCTTCTTCACTAGTGCCGAATACCAAAACAGAACCCCAGAATGATATTAAACGAGATATTATCAAGGGAAAAGCATCAAACCCCTCTCTTGAAAAAGAGAAAGAGATGTTGATATGTCAAGCTAGAACTCTAGCTCAAAGACCTGTTATTCAAATCACATGCGAAAGAATTATTCAAAGGATATCCCCAATAGATATTAATGATCCATTTTATGTGGAATATAGAAAAATCAATAAAATTGCCTACACCAGACTTTCAGAATTTCCCAACCTATTTTACACCACAGGAGAATCCAATTTTCCCAGAATTATCGCTAGAAAAGCTGACCCTGATCTCATATACCAGTTTTACAAATATGGATACCTCGATCTTGTATATCCAGGCAAAGATTTAACCCAACTTTCCAAATTCTCTCCTATTATCATAGAAAAAATAATGGATTTCAGATCAATGACCATGATAGATATCTATGTAAAATTTTCCGTAATCCCACCGGAAAAAGATGAGACTACAAAAGAACTTTTTCCAATTATATCCATGATTGAAGTTGGAAATATAGCAGATGGATACCAGCTTGAAGGAACATTATCCAGACCCTACAAACCATTCAAGTTCAATTTATCAAGAATACAATACAGAAGAATCAGCAGAGCTATTGCAGTCAGAAATCTTAGCGGCAAATATTTTGAAGATGGATACAAGACACTCTACTGTACTAAAGAAAAGGATCTGATTATTATCACCAAAAAAGGAGTCAAGTCAAATCATTTCGACGACCCAATATTTGATTTTTACAAAAATCTTGCACCTAAAAAATTCAAGAGCAGCAGCACAGTGCAGAGAAAGTATGCAGATTATTTTAGCAAATGAAGAAGACAAAAATCCAATAATTTGAAATCTATGAAGAGTCAAAATCAGGCTACAGGAAACCCACACTAGCACCAATATTTACACAAATATGGATGAGTCACCAAGATAAGATGATATTTTGAAGCAAAATGACGCATGCAGTGATGTAATAAGGGAAAGTTACGTTTAGAATTCCCATCTATAAATAGATGCATAAGGAGTATGTTAGGGGCAGGTTTTGAGGGCGTGATTTAAAGTATGTTTTGAGTGTTTGAGTGCTTGAGTGTTTCTCTATTTGCGTGTTTAAAGCTTTGTAAAAAATGTTCTAAGTTCTTCTCTTTTGGGAAAGCAGTAAAAAATAAGTGTGTTTTTATAAATTTTCAATATCGTTATAACTTTCAAATTCTGAGAGAAAGAGAGATTGTGAGGTTAGTAGGCCGAAGTAAGACCAGTAAGACCAGAAGAGAAGGCGTGGCGGCAGGCTCAACAATTTCCAGGCTCTCCATACTTCAGAAGAAGGTATAAATTTATTTTGAAATTTATAAATTCAGTTTATTTATTCTGCAAGTACCAATATAAACTCTTGAACGTAATCACGTTAAAGTTAAAATTGTTAAGACTCTAATTTGCACTCTACAAAATAGTTTTAAACCTTTTTCTACAAAAAGTTGTCAAACCCTTGAGATTGATGGTATCAGAGCTAAGAGAACGTATAAAAAAGCAATAAAATGAATGAACAACATGATAACTATGTTTATAAACGAACTTTGAATATTAATTTAGAAGAATTTATAATTGAAATTGGAATTGGAATATATGATGTAGAAGGATTAATAAGTTTAATAAAATATTTAATTCAAAACAAACAACAATTTTTATTTTTCTCTACAAAAATCCTATTCGTAGATGAAAAATTGTTTGAATTATATACATCTTGTTCAAAGAATTAATATGCAATCAACAACTAATATAAATAAAGAAGGAGATATAATACCAGGACAAACATTTAATTTACCAAAATTAAAGTTTTATATTATCCAAGAAGCATGGGAATTTTTGAGATCTTTTAATTTAACAACCAGAAGCTATAGAATGGATATGTTAAATCTAAAGAAATTCAGATATTTATATTTAGTAAGTTTACCATCTAGTGTTCATAGAACTACACTTAATCTAATTAAAGACCAAATAGCATTATTAGAAAAAACGTTTGAATATTCGATTTGGATTGAACCAAATAAAAATTTAAGAGACTCACAAATAACATATTTAACAGACGAAGAATAAAAATATAACATTTTAATAAAACTAATACGTAACTAAAATTGGCTTGCCGACAGCGTAATAATCAGCAAACGTTTATATCAAAAATTATTGATCAATAGTTAAAGTATTAAATACAAACAGTGAAAATACTATTCAAACAGTAAAAATACTATGCAAACAGTAAATGAATTAAATGCAAATAGTAACAAACCCGTTTTCGACCCGTAACCCGAAATGACCCAAAACAACGAAAAGACCAATATGTCCAACCCAAAAACTACCCGTTCTGACCCGTTTAACACCTTTACTCATGTACAATCCAAAAATTTGGATTACTATTCCACTTGCTCTTAGACCATGTACAGCGGTTGTCTTTCAAGCATTAGAACATGTGCTGTGAGTTCCATTTTGCTCCAACAAAGAACAAAAAAATTGAGAACGTATTCTTGGAACACTGCAGAGTTCCACTTGCACTCTCATTTTTACTTTTTTATTTTTATATTTTCCAGTCAAATTTTGACACACGACCTTCACATAAATTTAAAATAAAAGAAAACTATTGATTTGTATATTTTAGATAAAGTGGGCTCCACAAATAAATCTTTTTGAGTAAAAGTAGGAATGAGTTTTTATTATTGTAGGAAGAATGTAATGAAGTTCCACAAAATAAGAATGATGGATGACATGGAAGGAATATACCCCACCTACATTCCAAAAATTATGATTGCTACTGCATTTACTCTTAATGGAGAGTACCCATCCTATGTGACAAGACAAGTGGATGAGAGAAACAAAAGAAAAAAGGAAAAATAAAAATGTAGAGAGAGATGGAGGACTTGGGTTTTCTAGGAGCATTAGCAAATATACCTCACCTACATTCCTAAAATTATGATTGCTACTGCATTTACTCTTAATGGAGAGTACATATCCTATGTGACAAGACAAGTGGATGAGAGAGACAAAAGAAAAACAGGAAAAATAAAAATGTAGAGAGAGATGGAGGACTTGGGTTTTCTAAGAGCATCAGCAACAAAGTGTGAGAATAGTGAAAGACTAGTGGAAGGATCCCACGTGAGTGTAAAAAAATAGTGAGTATAAATTTCTCTCTCCTCTTTTTTCTTCCTTTCCCCCTCCTCTTTCTCTCTCTTCTTTTCCTTTCTCTTCATATCTCTCTCCTCCCTTGCCACTCCCTCCTCACGCATGTTTCCACGTTAAACGTTGGAGATTGGATGTGGAATTTTTCCACCACATTACCCCACCCAATCAAAAAGTGACACATCATCCCCTCCCTCTCCCCTTACATGCTGCTGCCAATGCTCTAAGACCAAGTACAATGAGCTTTTTTTTTTTCTTTTTGTCTTGGAACATGTGTTTCATTCCCAAGTTTTGATATAATGACGAATGGAAATTTGGAAATGATAAAAGGGGAACATTGCATCATTCCTCCTCTCATCACCTCTTTTGGGAAATCTGTGCAATCACCCACTCAAGTAAAGAAAAAAAGGAAAACAATCATGTAACTGTTGCTCAATGGCTAGCATCACATTTCTTCTTTTTTTAAAAAAAAAAATATTATGTCTATATATATGAGGGAACTTGAATTCCAACAACTCTCATTTTCATCCTTCAAAAAATTAGTGTAAGTAGTTGAAATTTTTTCTTAGTTTGCAAATTTAATTATATTTATAATTATATTTATGATTAATCATATTTGTAATTGTATTTGTGAAGGATCTTGCGTGTACAATCAGGAAGCAAAATAAGGTGAAGTGAAGTAATTTGTAAGTAATTATTATTTTTATTGTTCATAATTTAATTATAAATTTAAGTTTTGTTGATAACATGTAACTTAAGTATAAAAATAGTTGATATGTATAAATTAATTTTGTTTGTAATTAATTATTAGTGTTGACATGTTATAGTATGTTTTAGTGTTGATGTTATATGTTAATATTTAATTAATTGGTACGTTGTGCTTGTAAGTATAACAATGAGTTTTTGTTATTCGTAATCTAATTATAATATTATTAAAGAATTCAAATTGTAGGATAATTTATTATGATGCTAAAAAGTAGAATATAAATTATTTTTCTACTAATTCTTTTATAAAATTATTGTGTATGATGACGTGGTCATGTAGAAGTTAATTAGTTAATATCTTAAAGTATAATAGTGTTGACATGTTAAATATTAATGACTCACTTATTTAATTAGTTGATATGATAAAATTTAATTATTTTTCACATTAGAGTACCATAAAGAAATGTTTTATGTTGACAATCCATACTTAATTAATTGTACGTTGTTCTTGTAAGTATAAAATTAATTTTTGTTATTCATAATTTAATTATAAAATTATCAGAGAGTTCAAATTGTAGGATAATTGATTATAATGCTAAAAAGTAGAATATAAATTAATATTCTACAAATGTATAACTTTTTTACAAAATTATTGTGTATTGACGTGGTCATTTAGAAATTAATTAGTTGATATTTTATGGTGCGCTTGGTTTTCCGGGAAAGTTTTTCCTTGGAAAATTTTCTCTGGGAAAGAATAATTCACAGTGTTTGGTTTATATTTGAAAACATGGGAAAGTTTGTTGGAAAACTCATTTGAAATGTCTAAAATACCCTACATATGTTAATTTATAAAATAGTTTTTAGGGGCATTTTTGGAAACAAAATTAAAAAACTTTCCCTTTCCCATGGGAAAAAACTCTCATACCCCTCCCCCCTTGGGAAAGTTTTCACCATGAAATTTTCTTATCCCTATTTTACTCCCAAACATGGGAAAATCAACTTGGGAAAACTGACTAACTTTCTTAGGAATCTTTAGTAAACAAACACACCATTAAAGTATGATAGCGTTGACATGTTAATGATTCACATGTTTAATTAGTTGATATGGTAAAGTTTAGTTATTTATCACGTTAGAGTACCATAAAGAAACATTTTATGTTAATACTTAATTAATTGGTACATTGTATTTGTAAGAATAGCAATACAATTTTTGTTATTCGTAATTTATTTATAAAATTATTAGAGAGTTCAAATTTAGGATAATTAATTATGATGTTAAAGAGTAGAATATAAATTAATTCTCTACAAATGTGTAACTCACAAAATTATTGGGTAGGTTATCATGGTAACTTACAAAATTCTCGTAAATTAATATGTTGACGTGTTTGTAAGTATAAAGAAACGTTTCATGTTACAAAATTATTGTGTGTATAGAAATTAATCATTATACTAGAGTCTTCAATTAAATTTATTGGCTTGTTAGAGCTTAATTTCAACGTTACAAAAATTGTAGGGTGGAATATGGAACCTACTTGGAATGGATCATTTTCAAGTATGTTAGTTAGAGGCGATAATGCAGCCTCAAATTCGACGACTCCATCATCTATTCCAAATTCACCTCAGCCAAACCCCCCACTGTACCACTACCAATCACATTACGTCATTACCCATATGCTTCTACGACTCCAAGTGGATCCAACCAACAACCTCCTGGTTACTACTAACCATATTACCCACCTCCATATAATTCTAATCCTCCACAAGGATTAACTCAACCTCCCCATGGTTACTATCCATATTACCCACCACCACATCATCGACCTCCCCAAAGCAACTTATTTGGAGGGAGCAACTCAACACCATCGTCAACACAACAAACTCAAGTAGTTGACTTGTCATATGACTCAGATGAAATGGAAGGGGGTGGTAGAGGTGGAGGTGCATGGAAATGGGACCAAAAGAAGGACGAGCTCTTGATACGAAGTTGGATTAATATAAGCAATGATGCCATTGTGGGGAATGAGCAAAAGAAAGAAGCATTTTGGAAAAGAGTGGAAATCCTATACACGCAAAATGCATCGAGTAGCTTTCGTCCAAGGACAACGAAGGTCATTGTGGGACCCGGGAATATCCCCGTGGTGTCCCACGCGGTGTATGACGAACCGAATGAGGTGTCTTAATCTTTAGGAGATTTAAATGCATTTTATCATGATGTTCAAGTGAATCAAAATAATAAAAATCAAAAGAGTCGCCAATTAATTTTTAATGAGAAGTAATAAACTCAAATTTAAACTCCATAAGGTAAGGTTACGAATTCGAAAGTAAAAACCCTCGAATTCGCCCGTTCAAAGAAAAGACTACTAAATCGGTTAATTTAAAGAAAAGAGTAGAAGAGGAGAATTAACTAGATCAATCAATATTATTTAGAGCATACAAATGAAATGATTAAATGTAAAAATAAAATAAATGAAAATAGTAGAATGAAATAAAAGAACAAAAGCATAAACATTTACAAGTTTACATTTAATTAGATTAATTAGAGCATCAATATTATTATTTAAGTCAAATTTAACATCATAGCAAAGTGAGAATAAAATAAGAAAAAACAATACTAACCTCAAGTTAATGCCAATATTATGAATGCAAGATGATGATGATGAGAAGAAGAAGAAGAGGCAGGAGAAGAAAGGTAAAATCAACTAGTGTCAATACTCCTAGGATGATTTTGAGGCGTAGAAAAGGAGTGAAAATGAGGGTGTATTTATAGTGGTGAAGGTAGGTTTATTTATGGTGGTGGATGAAAGAATATTGAGAGTATAAAATAAAATAAAAGATGATTTTATTTGATTTGGAGAATGGAGGAAGAATGAAATAAGATAAAGAGGGATTTGATTTGGTTTTGATTTGATTTTGGGGATTTTAACATGTGAAGAATGTGCGCATTTCAAAAATCATTGGCATTTAATCCTCAATTAAAAATAAAGATAAAAATGATCAAAATAAATTACATAATTAAAATGCTACATTTAATGACAAAATTTAGCGTCTACAGTTAGCCCCACTTTGATCGAGTCCGAGTAGGACGTTGATCAAAGTATTCTTGATGATTGTTGGCACTTGGAAGCGGTGTCCTATGCCTGATGTCAGTTGACGCTTGGAAGTAAAATCCTACGCCTGATGTTTGGTGACCGCCATTCGTGTTTGGCAGTAAGTTGATGATGCTATGATCTGTCGTTCTTGTCCAACAGGTGATGTTGTATGTTGGTCATTTTGGTGGACCGTCTACCCGTCTTGTCTGGCCATTGATGATGATCTGTCATTCTTGTGTGACTATGCACCATTCTTGTCTGGCTGATCATGATGTCTTGTCATTCTTGTCTGACTATCCGCCATTCTTGTTCGACTGATGGTGGGGATTTGTCATTCTTGTCTGACTATCTGCCATTCTTGTTTGGCCGATGATGATGTCCTGTCATTCTTGATTGATTGTCTTCCATTCTTGCCTGGCTGATGATGATGATGATTTATCATTCTTGTTTGACTATTTGTCATTCTTGTCTGACTGATAATGATGATTTGTCATTCTTGTTTGACTATCCGCCATTCTTATCTGGCTGATGATGATGGTTTGTCATTCTTATCTGACCGTACGCCATTCTTGTCTGGCCGATGATCATGATTTGTCATTCTTGTCTGACCGTGCATGTGCCATTCTGGTTTGGCTAATGATGTGGAGGCAATATCCACTGTTGAAGATGACGTAGATGCGGTATCTGTTGTCGAGGAAAGTGCGATATCCTTTGTTGAAGACAACGTAGATGCGATATTCATTGTCGTTCTTGATGATGACATTCCGATGATTTTTCAATCCTTGAGAGTGTAATCAAAATCTCAGATACCCAAAGTGTTTTTAGGTACTCATCATTCTAATTTTTCTCGTCGGGATTTCGAGCTTAATCCTTGGATAATGTTTGGACTTCATCTCACAAACCTTCTCATAAGCTAATTCTTCATTCCAATGAAGGTTGCTGAGTTGGTAATTGTCAGCCCCCCAGTGATGACCATGATGATGATATGCATGCAATTGGTATGTGATTCTACATGTAATGCATAGACTCGAGACTTATGATCCAATTATGTACTCATGCACGACTTTGAGTTTCATATTCTTGACATCTCAATGCATCCTAATGCACATCTCCCAATGAGCGAATGCTTTATGCACATATTCACATTGTAATGCATGTTGTGCAATGCAACCATGTTGATAGCCCCCACCTTTTATTTCCTGCTTCCCACAATGAAACTAAAGGAATCCTAAGTATCAAGTCAATTTTGAGGCGAGTTTCAGGACAAGGTGGAGCGTGGTGCAGTGGGAGTGTTGATGACTCTTTAGCTTGAGTTGTTGTTGTAGAAGAGAGGAGAGAAATCCATGAACCATAGAATAAGGGGAGAAAGATGAACATCTCAATCACCCATTGTAACGCCCCGAAAATTCAATTATAGAAAAGTCAAAGTCAAACTAACGTTAACAGACAAAATTTAGCGGAAGACTCAAACTCTTATTGGGCGTCACTGCCGTATCCCCGAAGGAATACAAGGCGAGAAGGAAACTACAACTGTCTGATAACAGTAAACCAAACTAACAAACTCATACTTAGAAAGTAAACCTCAAAACCAACTTCAAGTTTCTCATAAAAGAAAAGCAACATAATTAACGACTTCTAAACATGTCGTCCTCACTTCTAATTCCCGTCCCCAGCATATAGATCTTCACCTGAAAACAAAACATTTCAAAAATGAGGAGGAAATCTCAATAATGTCTACCCCTAACGTTAAAAACAAGTTAAGTTCATTTCAATTCATTTGAGGGAGAGGAACGAGTCAAAACATTTCACAAACCTTTAACCCCTTAACTGTTTTCCTCAACCCAACCAATTCATTTTATTATGCAGGCGGGATATCAAATCCCATAAGGTAACATCGCCTACCAAAGGCATCAAGAACATACGCCTACCAAAGGCATAAATAATAATCGCCTACCAAAGGCATCAATAATCGCCTACCAAAGGCATAAATAATAATCGCCTACCAAAGGCATCAATAATCGCCTACCAAAGGCATCAAAGTATTCGCCTACCAAAGGCATCAATAGAATAACCCGCTTAATGTTTCACTTGAGTTATTAGTATATTATTCAAACTCAGCTCACAACTCTCAAGTCAAACCCAACCCAAGTTTATCAAAACCAATAATAAAACCACTAATAAAAGACCATCAAATTTCTCAACTCAATAAAAATCAAAGCACAAACAAATACAATCAGTTATCCAAAGCAGATGGTCACATTTCCACAAAAGTCCCCTTTCGGGATGCAATTCTCAAAACAGATTAGAAAACATTAAAACACATTTGAAGAACATCCTAGTGGGGATTAGAGCATAGACATACCTGGTTAACTTCACTTCACAGCTAAGACGAACACACTTGAGCTCACTAACAATGCGAATTAGCTTGGGCCTAAAATAAAAGTAATTATTCTAATCAAAACGCGCCCTTCGAAGTTAGTATAACTACCTTCTACCTAACCCTCCCCTAGGAACACTATAGGTTCCCATCAATCATGAATTTACACTTTAAATCACCTAACACATTCCAAGTAATCACATAATCAAGATCAAAACAATGTTTTCATTCAACAACACTTTCATTAATAAATAACATTGACAAAACATATTACAGCATCTACATAAAAAGGGTCAAAACCTGACTTCTCGACATCTTATGGGTCTGGTTTTGGACTTTTCGGAAACCTCAGGATGTCTACTAAAACTCGTATGTTGACGACTAAGCCCATATCAGCCTCGAAAGACTCTAAAAGTGCCAAATTCTCCAATTGGTCCAGTTCCAACAGGTTCTGGTAAAATGACTATAACTCGAGCTATACAACTCAAAAGTCTGTTCCGCAAAATTCCCATGAAACCTAACATCTAAGGGAACCTCCAGTCCAAAGGGTTCGATCAAAGGACAACTATACTAATCGTGGTGACCCGATCTTTAGACACTAACAAAATTGTCCCGATCCTGGTTCTTATTTAATTTATAATTTCGGTTCTAACTTTCACCATTCGGTCCCGGGGTTCTAATTTGGACCTAAAACAGTAACTAAGGTTAAAAGTCTTTAACCTAACCCAACCCAAGGTCCAAACTTCATAATTCTATAATTAAAACTTACTAGAACCAACTTTAATCCGTCTAACTTAATTACACACAACATTAACCATGATATAACACATCACAACTCAAAGAAACATGTAATTACTTGCTTAATAAAACAAGGATAGAACTTTGATAACCAACACCCTAATCATGTATAAAAACATAACTTTAATAACCCTAAACATGCTTGACCTATATGAAATACAAAGGGTAATTGTAAATATGAATTTCTTAATCAAGATTTTAGAAAGAACTTAAAGAACGTGTGAATAAAATATAAAGAACATATAAACATTTAAACTACCAATCAAGAATCCCAACAACTAATTTCTTTATACAAGATTCAACCAAGAATCATAAATTAATAAACAAGAATCGAACTTTTGTAATTCAATCACCCTAACTTATTTAACAAGATTTAACATAAAATTAAACATGGATGAACCCCAAGAGAATTAAAGAACATATGAATACTTAACTAACAAATCAAGAATTAATCTAGGTAATTAAACTTTTTAATTCATGCATACAATAATAGTGTCATCTAAAACCCTAACATGATTCTCATGAAAACAAAGCATCTCATATAATCGAATATTAATAACTTCACTACCACTATTACAACCCTAATACACCAAATTAGAACATAAAATTACACATAATAATTTATACAAATTACAAGTAAATAAAACAACATAAGAACAATTAATTACAAATAACAACTAAATAATTTACACCCTTAATTACCTAAATTACAAGATTTAAAACAAGAATTAATCATAATAATAATAATAATAATAATAATAATAAGAAAAACAAGAAGGACAAGTTTGTAAAAACAAAAATTAGGGTTTTACGTTAAAAGTTTTAGAGCGGCGGTTTCCGGCAAGTCGAGAAGCGACGGCCGGTCAGAGGGCACTGTGATGGTGGCGCGGTCCGATGTTGTCCGTAACGACGCCGAGCAATGGTCGAGAGATTTCGCCACAAGCAATGACAAGACGATCCGACCTCCAACCGCCGCGATCGGGTATGGCGCGATGGTGATGCGGTGGTGGTCGGGTGGTGACGACTCCGACGGCGATGACCACAGCCGGTGTTGATGGCGGTAGTCAGCGGTGTAAAGAGAGGGAGAGTCAGAGAAAGAGAGAGAAAGAGAGACACGTGGGACGATGGTGGTGGTGCGTCCCGGCGGCAGCGGTCTGGCGATGGCGGCGCGGCTGGGACGGCAGAGAGGAGGAAGGGAGAGAGTGATGTATAATGGGATCAAGAGATCTCATTACACATAAAAATCAGGATCTTTAAAAACCAAGATAAGAATCTTGCTTCTCAAAGTTCTTAAAGATCAACCAAATTGAATGAAATAAGATGGAAAACGAAAAAGATAAATGGAAATCTTTATCAAGGTGGACGAATGGATGAATGAACGAAATGAAGTGGATGAATGAAATGAATGGATGGATGATTAAACGAATGTAATTAGCGAATGGAATGAATGGAATTAATGTGGGAATGAATGGAATGTAAGTTTCTTGGATGTTAGAATGATATGTGAATGATCTTGAGATTGAAACAATGAAGAAACAAAAACAAGATCAAATAAAAACTAGAAAGAAACTCACGATTTGTATGATGAATGAATGATATATTTGGCTTTTGAAGAATCTTGGAGGATACAGCCACACCACCTTCAAGAATGCTTCAATCTCTTCCTATCACCACCTAGGACGCCACCCTAAGCTAGAAGAAGATGATAGAATCGAATCTCCCTCAAGAGAAACGAAATACTAGCAAATGCTAGAGAGAAACAACACCTTGTGTTTGTATTTGAATTATTGAATTGAATGATTACAAGGGCCTCCCAAGGGGTCTATTTATAATAGAAGAGGACCCCCTAGGCGTGCCTATTTCAAGAATACAAGGGATTTCTAGCTTACATCATCTAATACAAGTATGACATCATAAAGAATCAAAATGAACTAAGCTAGATTAAAACTTGAATAACTTGCTAGTTTCTTCTCCAAATTCCAAGATTCAAAAACCATTGGAAAGCTCTTTGAATGGTCTATCTTTGATTCTAGGATGACTTTCTCAAAAGCTTTATGGTTCTTGAGATATGGAGCAAATGACCGAGTTGCCCTTGTTGAAGCCATTTGTTTGTGTAAGATACATGAGTGAATGGGGCTCCTTTTCCTTGTAATCAAGTATTTGGCTCCTTTGGTGTGTATTTGATGTCTCCCTTGATGACCTTGATGTATATGGCTATCAAATATACATCAGAGAGAGAGAGGGAAGAGGGAGGCTAGGGTTTTTGGTTGTTATTAGGGTTTTGAAAGAGAGAGGGGGGTTTTATATTAACTAATAAAAAGTCCAACTAAACTAATCCCACTCCTAATCCAACCCAATAAGAAATAAGATTTTTGGAAAAATAATAATAACCATAAAATAGTAATAAAAACAATACTAATAATAATATTAATACTAAACACATAACAAATAATATTCATATAATTATTCATATAACAAATTTTAATAAACACAATAATATTAATAGTAATACTAATAATAATTAGAGTAGTACTAATAATACTAACACCCAAGAAATTACTGATATACCCTTGTTAGTCCCTCAACGATCCTACGAGTTCAAGTGTTAACAAAAATAAACACAAACGAATAATAACAATTAACGAAGTCAAACCTAATTTAATAACGACGTCACGGTCAACATCCTTGGATTTTTCGGGGTTTTACACCAATGCTTGAACTTCTCATCAATAGCCTTGAACTTGAATAATAACAAGAATAATAACCAAAATCAACCAATATCAATAACCTTGAACACCAAATGGGATTGGATATGACCTTGGATAAAGGTAGTCCACCACCAAAGCCTAACACCCCACCATGGCCATCATAAATGAAACATCCACTAAATGATCAATAATGACTAGAAACGCCACCAAAAGATTGGATAAAATAATCTAGATTTTGGGAGAAAACTTAGGGAAACCCTAACCAATGCAATAGTATGTTCATAATCATCAAAATCTGCTTGGAAAAGTGTGCTAAACAAGCTATTTATATTAAATAGGAAATTAGGTTAAAAACAGAACAAAAATACGAAACAGTGCGTCCGTCGCAGAAGGGTGACTCGGGCGAGTCACTGGAGGTCGCGGGTGTGACAGTCCACTGTCCGCAATGGTCTGTCGCTGGCCAAGAGGGGTTGCGGGCGCGACCTGGGACGTCGCAGGCGCGACGTCCAACTGTCACGGGCGTGACAGGGCGTGACTCGGGCGTGACCGAGATCTGCTCCGCTACCTGGCTAGGCCCAAACATAGGTCGCGGGCGCGACCTGGACCGTCGCGGGTGCAACGTTTCTGACAGAAGCAAGGCGCGGGCGCGACGCCTGGCGATGCAGGCGTGAACTCCGACTATCCCCCTTGCTTCTCGATCTGCCATGGTTTTTGACGTTATTTCGACCGGGGTTCTTCCGAGTCTCGACACTCCTCATTTCCAGGACGGTCCAGCCCGACCCCTTGGTCCCCGGATGGCTCGTCTCAACCACATTAGCCCGATACTCATCAACCCACCCCTTGAAAAGGTGTAACGGTTCTTGAAAATGCACGGGTGATCGGTTTTAGTGTGGAAATGTCGGCTCGGGATTTTTCCCTTCTTGTATTTTGGCCGCAAACCCGGCTAAGGAAGCTCGGGCCCGAACCCGACACGGTGCACAAGGCAATAGGAAATATGATCCTTTGAGTTTCCCCTCGAACTGTATGAGGCATGGAGACAATCACATATGAGAAGCCAAGTGGTCTCATATACTTGACACATGAGCCATCTTGTACGTTGCTATCATTGAAACATTCATGGAGCTGGATGTTGTGGATATCGAGTGATGAGTAAGCCCTCAGTTGAGATGATACAAAACAAGGCATTAGAGGAAGACCCAACTTGTCGTGTTTATCATAGGTTAATTGCTTGAAGGGTTGGTTGGACCGTTCGTCCATGAAGTCATGGTTAGAAATCCCAAGTACTCAGAGAGGCCCAAACGATCTCACACACGAGCCTTCTTGATTTCTTCTTCATTTTCTCTGTCTTTCCTAGTTCTTTTTCTCAAGTAGAAACATGTATGCATACCAAGCATTCAACAAATGTGCACAAGTGCCTTCAGATGAGTCAGGATGACTAACCAAGGTGGGTGTTGTCTTCAAGCAGCCTCTATATTGATGCAAATGGCTTTTTGTTCTGCTATAGGAGTTAGCCCTCATTCAGGCGTTCTGAAAGCGAGGATCAACAAACTAATCTCATACATGCACTATGACTGTATCAGAAGAGCTCACAGGGTGAGGGGTTTGAATATGGGAATGATGGAAAAGGTGGTGAAAGGTCAGGCCCCAATATAGGGTGAGATGAGGTTGTGGGTGGTTTGGTGAGGGTGGCGATCAAATGTAATGGACAAAGTGGTGAATGGATAGGTAGTTCGATGGACAAAGGCTCGAACCAAAGGAGTGGACGAGATAATCTATGGATGGAACACCATGTCTCGTGGATTTATCTCATAAGGGAAGAGATGCTCAAATGACTATGGTTTGATGGATTTAGGTATGGAGGGTGATCCAAGTCTGATGGAAAAGTGGGTGTGCTTAGTGAAGGAAATTTGATAGTCTTTCGTTATCCTTGGAGACCAAGGTTCCCTCTCATTTTGCGTAGCCCACCTGGTGATGTTTTCGAGCTAGCCACTCTATATTCTATCTCTCAAAGACCAAATGATTTGATAATGGATTTTCTATAAAGTGAATGCAGCGACCGGACCTCGAAGAGGTTCTCCTATGTATCCAGTGTGGAATCAGGCCAGTCATAGTTCAACAAGTGCAGCTTTAAAAGATTGATGCCTCAAGAAGGACTTTGAAATGGGTCGAAAGTTTAATGGGAAGGATAGGTGTGAAGGTTGGACGGGAAGGTTTTGGGATGTGTGCGAGTGACCAATGTAAATCAACAATGGCATCTTATGCCTCTTCTTTTCTTCTTCCTCTTTTTTTTGTATTTTTTTCTTTTTTTTTTGAACTCGACAACCTCAATCTATATTTCTCTTATCCATGATATTTGTCACCTACAACACATTAGTTGGCTTAAATGGATTTAGGGATGAGGTGGTCATAAAATGAATGACCGGGTTCATGGTGGTGGTTAAGAAGATGGTGTGAGAAGGTAAAAATGTAGGTAAACAGTTAGATGAAAATGAAGGTGGTGATGATGTCGGTCGTAAGGGGTAGAAGCCTTCTATCATAGGCATGTCTTTTTAAGCTGCATGATTTGTTAGATGGGGAAACTCACTTTTAGAGACTATTAGTCACATTGAATTCTTCTTTTGCCTAACCTGTTGGGGAGTGTCAGGTTAGCTTCTCTCATTTTGATGTTCACTCATTTACCTCTCCTTCTGCCCAACTTGTTAGATGAGTGTTCAAGTTGGCCTCGCTCTTTTTATTCGTCTCTCCTTTTGCCTAACTTCGCTTTGACAGTGAAGTTAGCCTCTCTTCTCTCTATTAACCTTGGACTCGGTGTAGGACAAAAAAAGAAAAGAAACATAGAATGAAGGTGTGATCGGGATGTGAGATGGAATGAAAGATGGATGTGTCAGACTTGGATGGTCATATGGAAGAGTGAACTCTTCAATTCAAATCAGGAATGTAAGCACACGATTCTTTCCTTAACAGTTTAGAAACAAATGAGGGGTCGGGGAAGGCAAGAATCATAATGAAAATGAGTTCATCTTATTGAATGTAAATAAGACGAATGCATTGAAAATCTACTATAGATAAGTTTTGTTTTACTTTGAAGATAAATGCCGACTTTCATGGAAAGAAAAGGAATAACATGATAATAGAATATCTCCTAATTGAGCTTTGGTATATTCTACTCTGATGTAGCCCGGAGTCATAGAGCTTGCAGTGAAAGATCCTTTACAGCCTGAACTTCTAATAGGGTTTCTGCATTGTCCTCGGTGGTGGTAGTTCACCTAATTGGAACATTTCTTCAAGTTTCTTTCTTGAGGGTGAAGCAGTTTTCAGTATCATGATCTCAAAGTCTATGATATCTGCAAAACCTGCTTGAGTTCCAAAATTTTCCCTCAATTCCGGATTTGCATCGAACAGGGGGAAGCTTGATATTACCTTCCTTAAGAAGACATTTGAGAGCCTCAGCATTGGTAGTGTAGATTGGAATTTCAGCATTCTTGGCAGAGGAATTAGGAGCCCTTCGATGAATGTCAGTGCCATACAATCCCATTGATGATGATCCTTCTCCAATTTTTTTTTTTTTTTGATGCGATGTTCAATATTAGCCGTCCTTCTATCGTTTCGTAGAATCCAAAGGATCATATCTATTTTTCGATCCAGACTTTCCATGTGTGATTGCATTTGAATCATTGTGGTAAAGAGTTTGTCCATAAAAGAACTTTCTCGTTCACCACATCTTCTTTCTTGATATCCTCCTGTGGCTAAGGGCGGAATTTGGTCTTCCTTCTTAGTTAAAGGAGACCCGGAGACATTTGGGGCTGTTTTGAACTTCTCCATTGGTAAGTTGGACTTATGTGGTTGGTTGACTCTTAGAATAGAAGTGAGTCCCAATTCCGTATAGTGGTTTGCAGACATAGGGATCTTTCTCTCTATTTCACGCATGCTTGACGTTTCACTATGATGAGTGTTGCTTCCATCAAGAAAATTCAGCTCATCATTCAGTAACGTATCGATGATTTCATCTATTCTCCTATCATTGCCTTGCATTTGCTGTGAAATTTCAGTCAAATGTTGGGAGATGAAGAGACTGAGTTCATTGTTGCTAGGTATTCCGTTGGAAGCCATTGGAGACAGTGGTGCAAAGAAGGCAACTTGTTTACTCCGAGTTTAAGGTCGGTCACCGGATCCTTATTCTGCCTGTATAGAAACCATAAACCTCAAAAATTAACCCTGACATTGACCTACCCAAAGACCTAGCGACCTATATAAGACAACCTAATGCAGACCATGCCTATATGCTGACTCTTTCTTTCTTTTTTTTTTTTTTTTTTGGTTTGACTCACCCACTATCGGGCTTGCTGAGGACCACTAGCCTAGTATGGAACCATGCATATGGGAAGGGGAAGGTCCATCGGGCCGTCATAAGATCGAGTCAACATCAAAGTTTTAATGAACTCAGATTCGAATAACGACCGGATACACACTTTATGGATCCAATGCTACCAAGGGTTGGACAAAGTCAGATTAAGATCTTGGGCTTGATCAAACCTCTTTGACTCGGGCCCAAGAGATACCTCTAAGCCTTCTTTAATTCTTTGTTTGACTATTACCCAAACTAAGGCAACATTTGGAGGGGATAAAACATGAGACCGATTCTTAGAATAAAGGAATGAACACATAGCACATAATTTATACATAGTACAATAAGAATACACATAGCATACAAATGGGTAATGCACCTAACCAAGGTTCTATATTCAAAGGTTTAAGGTCGAGTACCTAAAACTAACATACTCATGTTTCTCACGCGCCACAAATTCTATGGAGTTCATTGTAATGCGACCCGTGTGTTTCTCACAAAATTAAAGGAAAATGTAAATTCATAATCCCGAGAATTTTGGAGTGCTTCATAAGTGGGAAAACAACTTACGATATTCTTGAAATGTGGGGTTCATTCCTTTATAAAGGCTCTGTTCGGTAAAATTAGTGGATTCAATAGCAGATAGCTGTTGGAATAGCGTATAGCGGTTGGGGTAGCGTATAGTGGTTGAATGTTAGCGGATAGCTGATAGCAATTTAATTAACATTTTATGAGAAATGTGTTCGGTAAAAATAACTATTGGATTAGCTGATAAATGAAAAAATGACCGAAAAGGACATTATTATTATTATTATTATTATTATTATTATTATTATTATTATTATTATTGCAAATGTCATAGAATTTGTAAGTCTTAAAAAAATCGATTTGAAACAACAAGAAGATTGATGGCCTGATTCTTTTCAGATGGAAAATATGTGCATATTTTCCTACAGTGCTAGAAGCACTTCTTCCTAAGCACAATTTCTAGATCTCGCCCTATTTGAATACTACCCATTTGAATAACAATACCATCTAAACAAAGGCACTCTAACAAAGAAAGAACAGAGCAAATCTCCATGAAACTCAATCACATTGTTTACTTAAATCCAACGACCCAGATAGCCTGAAAAATATCATCAAAATAAATCCATGGTTCCCCATAGTAATAAAAACTCAGCTCATGATACTAAAAAAATTGAATTATATTATCAAATTAATAATCAAGGTTCTCACAAAATCAAAAGAAAGACAATTGGTAAATTTCATATACCAAAATTCATTCAACCCATATTTTAGATCTACTCTCCACACACCCTAACAACTAAAGGATTTATATTGTTAAGAATCCCACTAAAATTGAAGGTATGAACCTAAAAATTTAGAACAAATTCATTAACATACTTTAAGTAGCTCCAATTCTTCAAGGTTGACTTAGAATTGATAGAGTCAGCCTCTTAGCGATTCAGAGGAATTGAAAGGGCCAAGATGAGTGAGAAGGAATTAAACAAGGGTTTGCCCTTTTATAGCAGGGGCAATGGACGTAAATTTGGATACAAATGTAGGGGTCTTTTTGGAATGTAAAATCTCAAACGCTATTTCATTCTCCAGACGTTAACCCATGTAACGTCTCAAAAGCAATGATATAAACGCTATTTTATACTCCCAAACGTTATTTTACCAAACACTTAAAATATGATAAAATAGCGTTTTGACCACTAAAAACGCTAAAAGCTACTAAAAACGTTGTTGCCGAACAGGGCCAAAGTCGGAAATATACTTTGCCCGAAAAGGGAATTTTGGGTTAAAAACCTAGACGGTACCTTTGGGTTAATCCCGATTTATAAAAATCGAGATGGAGGTCCGTATGCTTGATGCCTAACTAAATAATAAAAATTACAAGAATTAATTTCTCCTTTTCTACTCAAAAATTTAAAAAACCGGCTTTTCAAGTTCTACCCTCTTAAAGTAAGTCCTCAGTGGAGCCGCCATTTGTGGGACCTGGAAAAATCTCCGTGGTGTCCCACGCGGTGTATGACAAGCCAAATGAGGTGTCTTAATCTTTAGGGGATTTAAATGCATTTTATCATGATGTTCAAGTGAATCAAAATAATAAAAATCAAAAGAGTCGCCAATTAATTTTTAATGAGAATTAATAAACTCAAATTTAAACTCCATAAACCACGAACCATCAGATTCGGATCGGGGGTAAGGTTACGAATTCAAAAGTAAAAACCCTCGAATTCGCCCGTTCAAAGAAAGGACTCGACTAAATCGGTTAATTTAAAGAAAAGAGTAGAAGAGGAGAATCAATTAGATTAATCAATATTATTTAGCGCATACAAATGAAATGATTAAATGTAAAAATAAAATAAATGCAAATAGTAGAATGAAATAAAAGAACAAAAGCATAAACATTTACAAGTTTGCATTTAATTAGATTTATTAGAGCATCAATATTATTATTTAAGTCAAATTTAACATCATAGCAAAGTGAGAATAAAATAAGAAAAAATACTCCTAGGATGAGGAGAAGAAGAAGAGGGAGGAGAAGAAAGGTAAAATCAACTAGTGTCAATACTCCTAGGATGATTTTGAGATGTAGAAAAAGAGTGAAAATGAGGATGTATTTATAGTGGTGGAGGTAGGTTTATTTATGGTGGTGGATGAAAGAATATTGAGCGGATAAAATAAAATAAAGGATGATTTTATTTGATTTGGAGAATGGAGGAAGAATGAAATAAGATAAAGAGGGATCTGATTTGGTTTTGATTTGATTTTGGGGATTTTAACATGTGAAGAATGTGTGTATTTCAAAAATCATTGGCATTTAATCCTAAATTAAAAATAAAGATAAAAATGATCAAAATATATTACATAATTACAAAGCAACATTTAATGACAAAATTTAGCGTCTACAGTCATGAATGCTCGATGGAATCCATAAAAACCTCTAGTAACCAAGTTCTCAGCATGTGTGGATGAAGCCACACGTAACGCTCAAAGTGGTTAGAACATAGACGATGTGATACGATGTGGACATGAGTTGTACATTCAACGTGATAAGAAGGGGAGAAAGTTTATTCTTGAGCTCTGGTGGCAGTCGCTAAAAGACAAGCCAACATGGAAGGAAAATGCCAAACTTGATGGAGGTAATGAGAATCAAGCATCTGCAATTGATGGAGACTTGATCGGGGAGGATTGACCCATCGGAAGAAAGGCTGCCGAAAGGAACCAAAATGGGCAAGCTTCCAACTGCATCATAGATATCATATTCACTCAGATGGCGAAGTTGGACACCCAACTTTCATAAAGAATGAGTTGTTTGCTCGTTTAGTTAAACTCAAGGATGAAAAGAAAATGGAGAAATCTAAGCAATGGGATGACAAGATTCTCTTGATGGACATTAGTAGGATATCGGAAGATGAAAAACAATATTGGATAAGTAGGAAGAATGAAATCAAAGCCAAGTATTGCCAACAACCCTACACCAATTAGTACTTATCTTCTATGTATCTAAGATTAGAAGTAGTTTTCGCATGTGTTAGTGTATCCCACAATAGTGTAGCTTCTTTCTAAATGTGGAGTCGTACTTGATGTTTGTGATGAATTTCATTCCAAGTGTTATAAAATGAAAAAAAGTAGTTATTGAAATATGACACATCTTCTACCCATGTTGCTTTATTTTTTATGATTTTTTCTTCCCAATCAATTTTGAATTCTCACTCTGTGAATGTAAAATATAGGTATCTTATGATGATGGATAATAATTTGTCCTCAACCTCCCCGGATGATACCCTTCTCTTGCAAGAAATGATGGATGATAGTCTAGAGATAAAACAAAGAATATTCCTTGTACAACTCTCCCATGTTGCACAAAGAATGGGCCCTACAACATAAACATGTCCGAGAAAGAAGAAGAGGGTTATTTGAAGAAATTGCGAAGAAGCCCACGATCGACTATACGAGGATTATTGTTCAGCTGATTCACTCTATACTGAAGGGCATTTTTGTCACAAATTTAAAATGAGAAGGCCCTTATTCCTTTGCATTGTTGAGGTACTTAATTGATACTCATAATATTTCCAACTAAGGCATGATGCAGCTGGTAGACGTGGATTGACACCACTCACTAAGTGCAATGCAGCCATGTGAATATTGGCTTACGGTGTAGCTACTGATTGTGTAGATGGATGTCTTAAGATCGGTGCAAGCGCAGCTCTAGAGCGTCTTAAGAAGTTCTGCAAATTGGTCATTGAAGTGTTTGGAGGAGAATACTTAAGGAAACTATCTCAAGCAGATGTCGATCGCCTATTGCAAGTGGGGGAAGCTCGTAACTTTCCTGGTATGTTCGGAAGCATCGATTGCATGCACTAGGAATGGAAGAATTGTCCATCATCTTATAGGGCACAGTTTCAAAAAGGATTGTACAAGACTCCCACGATTATTCTCGAAGCGGCTGCTTCATATAACACATGGATATGACATGCTTTCTTTAGAATGTCAAGCAGTATTATTGACATCAACGTCCTCCATCATTCCCCACTTTTCGATGATGTGTACAATGATCAGGCACCAAAATGCAAATATGTCGTGAATGGTAACAAGTATACACTAGGTTATTATTTTTCAGATGACATTTATCCCAAATGAGCTACATTCATGTAAACTATTCCAATGCCTTTGAGTCCAAAGGCAAAATTATATGTTAAATGCCAAAAGGGTGTTAGGAAATGTGTAGAGCGAGCATTTGGTGTACTGCAAGCTCGCTTCCCAATAGTTCGTGGGCCAGCTCTATACATGAAAAAGAAAGACATGGGCCTCATAATGAAGGCTTGCATTGTCCTACACAATGTGATTGTTGAAGATGAATGAGACACGTATGACCTTACATTTGAGTATGAAAACGTTTATGATCCTGTACCGGTGCCTAATCCATCGTGAACGTCATCCTTGCTATGATAATTACTTGAAACAAATAGAAATTGTGCAAGATGAAGAGCTACATAAGCATTTACAAGCGGATTTACTTGAAGAAATATAGAACATAGACAAAAAGTTGATAAATTATTTTCTCTTCTTCCTAAACCCTAAACCCTAAATTATCTATGACAATCATGATTCATTAACCTCACAATTTCCACCAAATGGAAAATTTTGTCTCCACTAAGACTTAAACTTTGGTGGGAAGGTTTAAATGATGGGTGACTACCACCTCTTTGGTATTCTTTTTACTTACCTATTTATTGTTGTGAATATAATAAACTTAATATTCATCAACAAGACTTCGACAACAACGGCACAAGGAAACTCGTCTTTGCATTGTCCACAACCAGTCGGGTAAAGCAGAAAATAGGGATAAGGGACTGGGAGCACAAAAAGAGCCCATCCACATAGCCATACACAGACAAAAAGAATTTCAGTCCACAGAAAGATAACACACACATAAGACCCCATAGGTATTTCATTACATTATTCTTAGGATTACACATCAGGTGAGGAATGACTTCAAAATCAGCATACATCCAAGATAACAAGTGTAACGCCCCGACCCCACCCAGGCCGTGGATATTACCGATAACTGCTTCAAGGATCGCTGACTGGCCCCACAAATCACCACGAGTCTTTCCAGCTGCTTCGTCCTCGCTCACACGCTGCCTGGGAAAACTTCCCAGGAGGTCACCCATCACTTGACTACTCCCAGCCAAGCACGCTTAACTAAGGAGTTCTCAACGAATGAGCTACCATAAAAGAAGGTGCACCTTGGTGATATGAGTAGTCATTTCAATCCCTTTAAGTCACACTTAACCATATATCTAGGGTGTTACAATCACCCCCACTTAAGCGCACAACGTCCTCATTGTCCACAATCCACTCCAGAATATTTGCCCCGCTAGGTGACTGCCCATGGATCTCTCGTCCACTGGCGCAGCTCACGGTCGCGGGTCGGCTCTAATACCATCTGTAACGCCTCGACCCCACCCAGGCCGTGGATATTACCGATAATTGCTTCAAGGATCGCTGACTGGCCCCACAAATCACCACGAGTCTTTCCAGCGTGCTTCGTCCTCGCTCACACGCTGCCTGGGGAAACTTACCAGGAGGTCACCCATCCTTTGACTACTCCCATCCAAGCACGCTTAACTGAGGAGTTCTCAACGAATGAGCTACCATAAAAGAAGGTGCACCTTGGTGATATGAGTAGTCATTTCAATCCCTTTAAGCCACACTTAACCATATATCTGGGGTGTTACAACAAGACTCCACCAGACCAACAACGAAGATAAGAGAAGACGCACATAAACTGAAAATTGAACATGGATAAAACTAAAATGTACATGACTCACAAAAGGAAGCAGGTTCCAGAACGGCCCAGTCGCACCCAGAAAACCCAGCAACATCACTTTCCAAAAGAGGAGACCTCCTCTCCTCTGTCCATCCTACGCTTCTTAGAAGAGTCAGTCGAATTGATGTTGTCAGGGAGGTCTTCCAGCTCATGAAAGATATCAGAATCATTTTCACCAAACGCATCAATATCTATGGTTCCCAACTCCGCGAGAATGGATTCATTCAAAGAGGTCGAGGCATCAATAGTGCCTCCAATAGATTGAACCTCACCTCCTTGATCATTAGGATTAGCCATTGTAGTAGATAAGTCACCTTCTATGGTCGAAGAGATCTCGATAACAGCATTGGGAGCAACATTCAGACTTTTAGAGGGACCCGCATCGACAGCAACCTTGCTTTGGTTAAAAAAAGGGCTAACATCCTCATCATCAGAATCAATGACTTCAGTCACCTCCACCACTTTGATCTTACTCTTCCCTTTTGGGTCATTAGCAACCTTAGGGTCAGCCTCAGGATCAAATCTGGGTCCTTTTGGTTGATTCGGCTCTCTAATAGAGATACCTTCCCGAGTCGCCTGGTGGATGGAGGGGATGGTCACACCTTTTTGCGAGGAATCACTTTCACCCAACCCTCCCCTCTAGTGTCAGGATTCGGCTGAGAATGGTTGGTATTTTCATTGAGACTAGAGATGGCAACGGGGCGGATCGGGGATGGGGGAGTATATCCTCGTCCCCATCCCCGCTCCCAAGACTCGTCCCCATCCCTGTCCCCATCCTCGCTTCGGGGAATGATTCTTGCCCCATCCCCAACGGAGATCCAACGGGGATTTTTTAAAACTATCCAAAATCTAACCAAATTTTAATCGGACCCGTTTTTTAATCAGACCCGGTTTTTAACATGTTCAAAATACAACGTATTTAACTTGCTTAAGTAATGATACATCAAAATCAAACAATAATACATCAACAAGGAGGAGGAGGGAAGTGAGTTTAGTTAGGGTTTCTGACTTAAAATTCGAAAATTACTACTTTATCTTTGCTATTAAATATATATTGAATTAGAATAAAAGTTATTTGGTAATTTTAAAATTTTTGAGGCCGGGGATTCGGGGATGGGGGCGGGGAAAATGGGGATGGGGAAAATTTTGTCCCCATCCCCGCCCCGTCCCTGAGCAGATTTTGAAAAATCGTCCCCGTCCCCATCTCCAATGGGGGTGGGGATTTTTCCCCAGAGCGGGGTGGGGCCCCAGCAGGTTTGGGGATTTCCCGACCTATTGCCATCCCTAATTGAGACAATAAGATCTAAACCTCTCAACAAGGATTTCCATCTTAGGTGGACTAGGGTGATTGGGACACAATTCAATAAGATGATCGTTAGCTCCACAAAGAGTGCAAACCTCATGTAATAAGCGGGATAAATTTGGCACCCTCGGGAGTGAGAAGCATAATAGAGGCAGGAAGAGGCTTTGAAATGTCCAAATCGAGACATACTCGAGAAAATTTGCCCTTTTTATGCATCAATGTGTTTCCATCGATATGAATGACAACACCCACATCAGAAAGGAGGTCCCTCATAGAGGACTCATTCCAAAATTCTAGGGGAAGACGGTAAATTCTAACCCATTGGTCAATTTTCTCAATGGTAGCTTCATAAGGGTCAAAGAAGGCTCTCACAGGCAGCAGGACAAACGGGGAACCCCTGACAAAGTAAGGCCTATTAAACCATAGAGTTTCTTTGTCCTAAGAGTTGGCAAACTTAACAGTCAACCAGCCATTCCCCATCTCAATAAACTCAATGGAACCTCTAGTATGTTTCCAGACAGACTTGGTTTTTGTAATGATGGCTTGAAGGGGGATTTCATCACCTCGGATTTTAGCTAACAAGCAGAAGGCTTTCAAGGACTCCGCTTTGACAATATGACTAGGGATTACAGAATGATTCAGATCCGATCGATCATTTAAGGACTCGGGATTTTCTAGGACAGGTCTGGGGGGGAGAACCGACACTATTCTAATTTCCGGGATAGTTGTCTACATTTGATAGTTGAATTATGGGACTAAGATTACGACCTCCACTTCCAACACTGAACCTAAGTGCGTTGGAGAAAGAAGGAACGGGGGTTTTAGGGGATTGGCCCAAAGGTGGATTCTGACTTGAATCCATGAGAGCTGGCCTTCTTGGTTGGGTCGGATTATCAACAGAGGGAAAAAGGTACTCATTGACAGGGTTGTCATTGGGTTTGTCCACAGAATTAGACGACATAAGAGCTGAGACACAAACAAGAGGGGGAATAGACACAGAAATATCACAAAAAGGCTTAGAAACATGGAACCAACCAGGGACGACTCCAAGCAAATTATATAGCACATGAACCAGCATTAGGTTTAGAGAGCAAAAACTTACAAAACTCCACATACTATCAGGACAACTGCATGCAAATCTTGAAACGTTACTAATTCAATCACCAGCAAGAAGCAAAGGGAATTTGTAGCGACGCAACTGTCTAGGCCTATAAACAATGTTCCACATGGACATAATAAGGGGGTTTCTAACTCTTTATAAGGTAAAAAAATGTTATGGGCTTATATAAATATAAGCTATGAAGTAGGCTAACCCATGCTTGCATTGAACCTACATGCAGAAGCGCGTGCGGCGTGTGTTGTACGGCACTAGAGGTGCTTTTGGCGCTTATTAAGAGCACTTGAGCTCGAAGCATAGGAGTAGATAACACAATGATCACATTTTATTTTTAGTTTATTCTAAAACAGTTGGGGCAGTTTTGTTGGTTAGGATAGAGTTTAACTTTCCTAATAGTTAGATTCTATCTTATCCAATCCAATGCTATCCTATCCTGGAAGGAGATGAGGGATTGATTATATAAAGAATCAATCCAGGAATCTTTGTTGTATTCCGGAAATATAATTTTGCATGAGAGACAAATCTTGTCTTAAAGATAGTGAACTCAATCACACGTCAAACCATTAATCAATCCCATATTATCTGACACTAACTACCTCCCTTGAGCTAACTAACAAAGAAACAACTAATACTAATATCTACATGCATAACCTCAACTACAATTAGTATAATTTCACTCAAGAGAATAAGAGAGGTGAAAGCGAAGTGATATAGGAAAGGCTTTATCGTTATGTGGATATTGATGTTTCCTAATACTGAAGTCCCCCACTTTGATAAGGAAATTGCAGACCACCACCCCCTGATGTAATAATAAAGTGCTCAAAATATGTAATAATGAAGATTTTTTCTAACATTAGATTATTGGGTTATTGATGTTGAAGGACGGCCCAGTGGCTGTAAT
This sequence comes from Portulaca oleracea, assembly GCA_029582165.1. Classification (NCBI taxonomy): domain Eukaryota; kingdom Viridiplantae; phylum Streptophyta; class Magnoliopsida; order Caryophyllales; family Portulacaceae; genus Portulaca; species Portulaca oleracea. Next base: position 15,058,190 of record CM055888.1, on the reverse strand, counting down.
TCCGTCAAGGTCTCCCCATGACCCCAAGGTCCTTATTTGTGTGCGTTTTTTTTTTTTTTTGGGGGGTTCAATGTAAAAATCAGTTGGATTTTTTTTAGTGTAAGAGGGTCCAAATTCAATTGAGATTGGGCATGCCAAACACTGCAGAAGAAGAAGGAGAAATCGAAGAAGGAGAAATCGAAGGAGAAGAAGAAGAAAGAGGAAGAAGAAGAAATCGAAGAAGAAGAAGAAGAAGAAGAAGAAGAAGAAGAAGAAGAAGAAGAAAGAGAAAGAAGACGGTGATGGAGTTTTTGGTTTCTTTGTAATATTTTTCATTTTCACATTAAAACATCAATAATTTGTATAAGTTTTGCATTTGCGAGTAAATTGCTCATTTTTTGTTTCCTTGCACTTGTCTACGATTGAATAATGAATTATAATTTCACAAAGTCTCTTCTTCTTTTTCTTCATGGCTTCTTCTTCTTCTTCTTCTTCTTCTTCTTCTTCTTCTTCTTCTTCTTCTTCTACTTCGAACGAATGAATGCATAATGGTTCGTCATATATGTTTACCTTGGATAACAATATAGTAAACTTGGGATAACAATATAGTAAACCCTGCAAATTAATATGTCTTGAATATTAATATGGTAATCCATGTACATTGCATTAGTATGACAATCCTATATAACAGAACACCTTCAATCCATGGAATAAAACACTTTAAAAGTTTTTAATACATAATAATCACCCATAATACATTGTGTATATCCTTGGTCTACTATATTGAAAACCAAGGATTACTATAATAAAACATTTTAAAAGTTTTTAATACATAATAACCACCCACAATACACTGTGCACATCATTGGTCTACTATATTGATAATCAAGGATTACTATAATATCAATATAGTAATCTTTTGTTATCAATATAGTAGACGAAGGATGTACACAGTGTATTGTGGGTGGTTATTATGTATTAAAAACTTTTAAAGTGTTTTATTCCATGGATTGAAGGTGTTGTGTTATACAGGGATTGTCATACTAATGCAATGTACATGGATTACCATATTAATATTCAAGGCATATTAATTTACAGGGTTTACTATATTGTTATTCTAGGTTTACTATATTGTTATCCAAGGTCAACATATATGACGAACCATTATGCATTCATTCGTTCGAAGAAGAAGAAGAAGAAGAAGAAGAAGAAGAAGAAGAAGAAGAAGAGATTTTGTGAAATTATAATTCATTATTCATTCGTAGACAAGTGCAAGGAAACAAAAATGAGCAATTTACTCCCAAATGTAAAAATTATACAAATTGTTGATGTTTTACTGTGAAAATGAAAAATATTATAAAGAAACCAAAAACTCCATCACCATCTTCTTCTTCTTCTTCTTCTTCTTCTTCTTCTTCTTCTTCTTCTTTCTTCGATTTCTTCTTCTTCCTCTTTCTTCTTCTTCTTCTTCGATTTCTCCTTCTTCTTCTGGAGTGTTTGGCATGCCCAGTCTCAATTGAATTTGGACCCTCTTACACTAAAAAAATCCAACCGATTTTTACGTTGAACTAAAAAAACACACACAAAAGTAAGGACCTTGGGGTCATGGGGAGACCTTGAAGGAATTACAGCCACTGAGCCGTCCTTCAACATCAATAACCCTAGATTATTGAATGCTACGTTAGGTTTTTCTCTTTGTTGGGCTTAATTCATTTAGATAAACAAGAAGAGGTGAAGTTCTCCAGGCCCAATGCCATAAAACAAGAAGAATGAGTGAAACTTGGACATTATAGGCTGGGCCACTCCACGTTATAGCATAGCCTCTACAGTTTAATGGCCACAAAATAAAACTTGATTTTGCTCAACAGTTTAAGAGCGGGGTTAACAAATAAAAGGTCGGTGTCATGCACAAGATCAATGATGAGAATTTAGCTTTCAGAAATCAACACCAAACTATTCAATATCTCATCCATTTGACATTTCTAATATGAAAGTGATATGAATATTCATCCCTTTTTTTAAACGCAACACTAGGGCTGTTCATAATCCAGTCCGGACCGAAGAAGAAGGGATCGATCGGACTGGACGGAGGATCAGGGAAGTTCAATTTCTCGCCCAAAAAAATTTGATGTTTCGGTCCTCGGTCCATCTATGGACCGAATCAAGGATCAAATTACTAAAATTATAGGGTTTCTTTTGTATAGTTCGATCCGGATGGACGAGGACTGACCGAACAAAGTTGATTCGGTCGATCGGACCGAAAAAAGTTCGGTCCAGTCCTCGGTCCAGCTTAATCCTCTAGTTCGGTCCAGTCCGGACCGATGAACAGTCCTACGCAACACCCTTATTTTAAGGGTACCTAGCGTCTGCCCGTCTGGATAACATAAAAAAGATAAATCAAATTCACTTAGCAATAAGGCGAATATTTTAGACTTTGGCATCGAACCTAGAATATTATCCCTGAAGTTCAACCCCTTACCAACTGAATTACATGCTAGGTAGGAATTCTTTCCCTTTTATATACATGATTTAAATGTTTGAGAAAACTTATGTTGTAAATAATATAAAATAATTCAAAAATTGTTTGGAGGTATCCTATGCTTTAAAAAATCTATTTTTAGGGGATCATATTCTTGGAAATTATAATTTGGTGAACAATGCTCTTAGATATTTATTTTTTGGGTGACAATTTAATCGAAATGGATCTCAATCTAGCAAAAATTGTAAATTTACTAAGCTATCTTTATCATTAAATGGTAAATACTAACTTACCCTTCTGCCGTGAATGCTTGTATCCACCAAAATTTGCAACCTTTGTTAACACCTAGATAAGAGACAACTGAAATGACAAAATTTTGGAGTTAAATTGAAGAGGCTAACCATAAATAACGAAAATAATCTCAAATCCAACACTTAAACTACGAGGCATGTTAGTAATTTTACAAATTTGGCAAGATTTCTATAAATTCCGGTGAGCTTGTTCCCAAGTAATAGATACATAAAAATATTATTCACCCAATTATAGTTTCTAATAATATGGTCAAAGAAAATAGTTTCTGCAAAATATATGATATTATTAAACAATTTTTTGAAAATAATTATTAGGGAGTACTTCTTTATGGATAAAACTATTTTGCATATTTGAGATTAGTATGATAATTTTAGAAAACTGCTAAATGAGTACAAGTGTTCAATTAAAATTAATTTAGGTCTAGAGCATATATGAAACTATAGCAAATACTATATCTTATTATCTTTGTGAAACATCCAACAGCCAGCGTTACTAACACATTGGGAATACGGCCTATAAACCCAAATCATCATCAATATTTGGTATTCAGACTGCTAATTTTACTGAATATATACGGCTTAAACACACACATTCTTTCTCAGTAATCAAGATCACTATTACAAAAAGAAAAGAAAAGGTAGGGTGTTTGCTTGAAAAGTTAATGTAAGTTGAATATGTTATTATTATTGCTTGTGATAATGAGGCGAGGCATGGCTTGGTGGGAATATACATGTGGCGAGAAAAGGAGAGACCCCATAACTTACGCCGGCATGGCTGCGATAAATGAGGGACTAAACTCCATCCCCTTCAACACACACACACCACATTTTCAGGTCAAAAGAATCCAGCAAAAAGAAAAAGGAATGATCGATATTCATGGAAGTCCCCATGTGAATGTAAAATTAATTATCCCACACCTTTGCTTTGCTTTATTCACACTAATAAGTAATAAGATAAGATTATGGAGGTAGTAGTAATTTAATTATGAGAAATGAGTGACAACGGACTCTGACAGAAATCCCATGCCATAAAACTGGTGTTATGTGTAAAAAGAGAAATCCCAGTATGGTTGGTCGTATAATGGGATCATGCCATTCTCAGTCTGTCCGCCTCCCCCACATGACACCATATTGGCGCACAAACCTTGTGCTCCGCCAATGCCCAATGTACATGGGCTTCCATGTTTAATTTGTGTGGATATTGTCATTTTTTAGGGTTTTGTTGTAGGTTTAAAAATTGGGTTAGTGAGTCTCTTTCAATTTAGTCTCATGTTCGTATTAGGATTTTTAAACGTAAATAATACCAAGTTGTACTTAATTATCCAATAATAATATTAATCTTTTTTTTGATATAAATGTTATATACTGTGGAAGTGTTGAACAAAAATAACACGTCGACCATTTCCAAGTGATGGTTTGTTGATGTGCATGACGGAAATTAGCGGAAATCCAGCGTGGACTTGGAGGCTTGTGCCACACACATAAGCAAATCATTGTCCACGCCAGATCTCTGCAACACACGTCAGCAAACCACCACCTGAAAGTGGCTGGTATATTGTTTTATTTCCAACACCCTACGGTACATAACATTTATGAACAAAAAAAAAAGTTAGTATTACTATTGTCCAATAATTAAGGTGAAACTTTGCATTATTTACGTCCAAAAATCATTTGTATTATTACTCTCTCTCGCCTGATATATAAAAGGGTTAACCGATTAGTAGATGAACACTCTACATAAAAATAGTAAATCGACCGGTTATCATTGTAAAAATTTAAAATAAAATTCTCTATCTTTAAGTCATTTGTCAACTTCCCATCCCATGTTTGGTGATCATTTTACACACACATACGCAAGTGCATGCGTGTGTCTATATGTGTGTGTGTGTATATATATATATATATAGTTATCTATTTATAAAATTGTTATCATTAAATTCATAATGAAAATTAATTTTATAAAATTTATAATATTGCACCTTGCATAAAATATTATAATTTGAAATTCATGGTCAAAACAATATATTAGAGGCTGTAAAAAATTAAAATGATTAATATTATGTAAAAGAGAAAATATATATTTACTAGGTAACAACAAAGAGTAATATATATCAATTACTTGATTGCGTTATTTTATTTGCAGTCTCTGGAGTTTACATAATTATATATGACCTAAAGTTTGAAACAAGAATGATTGATTTTAATTAAATTTGAATAGATGTGATGAAAAACAAAAATCAATAGCACTAATTAAATTTTATGTTATTGTTTTTGTTTGTCCAACTTTGAAAGCATTTATATATAACTAATTACAATATATATCTACTTAAATCTTCAATCACACTCAAGCACAGGAGATACAATGTATTTCCTTAAATGTTACCATTAGAGATGACTTGGTAAACATTATATTGAATGACTTATTGAGAAAATAATTTATTGGAAGATTTGATTAAGTCAAATAAACGTTGGACCATGATAACCATCTTGACTCAAAATGGTTCTTAACCATCTTAAATTGTTCATATTTCACATTTTTGTAACTTTTATTAATATTTTCTTTAATAATTATATATATTTATCAATTATAATAATATAATACTTATTAACTAGGTGAAAAAATATAATTATAGCCTAATTTTATCAATCATAGTAGAAAATCCACATTTTATACATAGTTTTATATTTATGAAATAAATATAAATAAATAATTATTTTTAAATTGTTTATAAGGTTTAATAACCTTAAAAATAATGAAACGTACCTTTAAAATGATTTAAATACATTTATATTTCATTTTATTAGTGATTTAGAAGAAATGCAAGATGGTTAAGAGTCATCTTGTATCAAGATGTTTATCATTTTATGTGTTTGCTAAATAATGTCTTCACTTAGCTTATTGGATCCAGTACGCTGATTTTCAATTGATTGAAATGAGCAGCCCATTAATTGTTTGCAGAAATTAACATTTAGCCCAAAATTTACCAAAAATACGTACATGTCATCATAAAAGTAATTGATATATATTATTTTAAAATTGGTGATAAAAGGTATAAATAAAATTTCAACAACCTAGACATTTAAACATTTATAAGTCAATCTAAAATTTATTACTTCACAAACCCTAAACTAAATTCAAGCCCAAAATCTAACCTAACTAGCTAAAACTCTAAAAATTAACCAAACAAATTACTCAAACTTATTAAAAATTCACAATTTTAAAACATTAAAGATCAACATTTTTAATTTTAACACAATTGCTAATCAAAATATCTAAGTTATAACAAAAATAAACAAAAACAATTATAAAATTCACCTTAAAAATGAGAGAGGGCTCGGCGGTTGAGGCAAGCGGCACCGGTGGCGTCAATGTTGGAGGGAGGCATCGGCGATGCGGGCTTGGCAGTGGAGTGGGGCAATGTGAGAAGATCGAAGGGAGAGGGGGAGTTGTGTCGTGACTGTATGGGACGAATGAATTGCTAATCCGTTCTTTTTAAAGTTCAGCGGCCGATAAATTACTAGTAGCTGAAAAATAGTCACCCGATTAAAAACAGTGACCGATAAAATATTGGTCCCTAATTTCGGTCATCATAGTCGTGTTATATTATAGTGAAAATTTTTGAGCAAGTCAATTACTCTTTTGAAAGAAGAAACTTAAAAAAACAGTTGCTCGTAAAGTAATCAACTAGATATTCTATGTAATCATACCAAATTATGGCTTGAGAAGGGTCCTGATTTTGTGTTACAAATGGTTTGAGCATTCTTAGATTGTTAATGATCTCGAGTAATGAAATTCTCAATAGAAAAAAAAAATCTTAAGTTAATTGGCTAATTATTGTTCACTGTACAAACTAGTTTAAAAATGAAAAACACAAACAAAAACATCTCATCAATACATAAAGAATGCACATCACCAATTGCATCCATGTGTAACAACCCCTACTCTATCTAATGTTGAAAAATTAGTTCGCACATTTTTTTTATAGATATAGAGCGTGCAGACAGATACAATCTAAATGGAGGATAGTTATGAAAGTAACCCGAAAGATTAATATATTGCAAATGAAGTCCTTAAAGAAGTACAAAAAATTAAAGATATTGATGCTAACGTAAAAATTCAAAAATTATCATCCATTCCTTTTTCAAAAAATTACTTAGGGGTACCCTAACTTTTGGTGAAATGTTTTTCTGATACCCCAACTTTTAAAAACTAATTTTGGGGTACCCTAACTTTTAAAATTAGAAATAATTAGGTGAATTTTCGGCCAATTATTTGAATTCAACGGTGAGTTTTAGGCGGAAATTTGATTAATTGTTTTTGTGGATGAAAATGCCCTTTGTTTTCGTGAACGAAAATGATTTGAATCAATCGGAGTCTCACCGGAAATTCACCTAGTAATTTCTAATCCTAAAAGTTAGGGTACCCCAAAATTAGTTTTGAAAAGTTAGGGTACCAAAAAATTGTTTCTTTAAAAGTTAGAGTACCTCTAAGTAATTTTTTATTCCTTTTTGCATATATAAAACTAAGTCAATAATCAAAATATTTAGTATATATAACCTCCAGGGATTTTTCCGCTGCACAAGCCATGAGTTGGTTATGCTTCCGTCCATCTCCCACTATCATGCATATATGATATACCAACTTACAAAACTAATCCAACAAGGCCCTGTTATTTTGTGCGGTGTGGTATTGTACCAAAATTTATCATACTACTCAATATTCTGCCACATTTTACCACAATCATTACCAATATATCTCTTCACTTTTCTTCTCTATTTTTCACATTCTCTCCCCTCATCTATCACATCATTCACACTGTCCACAAATTTTTCCATATCATTTCACACCTTACCGCACTTTCTACAATTTCATCACACCACACAATTTGTACATCTTACCAATCGCATAAAAGAACAGGGTCGGATGAACTACTTCTACCATATGATTTGCATCTAAAGGTCATTCTCTTCATTTTATTATTTTATAAATTTATTATGAATTTCATTTTTTAAATATATTTCTTTGAATATATTTTAAATTGAACAACAAATTGAATTAATAATAATAATAATAATAATGGCGTATAGGGAAAATCTATGAGTTGCAAATAGATTCCATTCCAGCATAAGCATATGGTATCCATCACAAGTTGTATTTGTTTGATAGTTAAAAAATGTATGGCCTACTCCTACTGGAAAGCCTGCGAGTTGCCAATACCCGCGTATCCAGTTATCAAGTTGTATTTGAATAATAATTGATAGTTAAAAAGAAAAGGAATATAATTAGTTTGAGATCCAGCAATTGAATTATAAATGACAGCTAATAATATTTTATGGATGCACCAATAGAATTAGAATGTAGTCAGTCATAGTCATAGGTTTCCCTTATCCACTTCCACAATCCATACACTACAGATGCTCACGTGATTTATAAATATAAATGCTCACAAACCCCCTCGTTCGGCCTTATCAAATTCATGGGTAAAAAATAATTGGGTAAAAGTTAAATTTTGGTAACTTTTGATAATTTTTGGTAACTTTTGATAAATTCTGGTAACTTTTGGCAAATTGAGGCCGATATGTCAAAATTAATTTTTTTTATTTTTTTAAATTTGGTAATTTTTGATAAGTTCTAGTAAATTTTAGTAAATTTAGGTAAAAACTAGTAAATTTGAGTTAAATTGCATTTACGCTTAACTTCAGCAAACCATATTTGACAACCAAAAAAAAAAAAGAGAGAAAGAAATCAAACTATCCAACCGTTAGCCCTTATGTCATTACTTATTATTCTCTTTGTGAAATGTCACTTTCAATTTTCACACTTTGGCTGTATCTTGTCTAATTTTTCCTATATGTACTTCTGCCCTCTTTTTTTGTTTTGTGTTAAAGGAGTCTCATGTTTATGGTGATGATATTTTTGTAGCGCGGCGGGGTTGTAGAACGCTAGAGGTGCTTCTTAGGCGCACTAGGCATAGGGTGGTTGGTTGTTTATAATAGCCAAGCCTTTTTCCTTTTGTTTATAATAATCATGTTATTATTACAATTGACTAGGGATGGCGATGGGTAGGGTTCAGGGTGGGTAGAGTCATACCCTTACCCTTACCCGTACCTGTTTTCAAAATCAATACCCTTACCCTTACCCATATTTAGCGGGTACTAAAAATTAGTACCCTTACCCGTACCCACCGGGTATAACGAGTACTATTCGGGTATAAATAAAGATAAAATTATACCACCCATTTTATACCCATATGCACAAATTTACGGATCGTATTCGGGTACTTCAACTACAATTTTAGGATCTGTTTAAGTGCGAGTGGAGGAATTTGGAGGAACCCTAAACTAGCATCTTGATAAGAGCGCAAATGGAAAAAGAAAGGAGGAAGTGTACTGATTTAGAATTTAGATGTAGTGCAATAATATCAATATTGATTTTCATGGTTTTTTTTACAAAAGTATGGGCTGAAAGCATAAAATAGATTGGGCTAAGTCCAATTGGACGTGGAGTATGGACTGCATGTGCGAGCACTCTGTGGGTTTTTTAAGTGCGGGTCGGATCAGGTCGAGTACCCACCGGATCGTCCTTTGTGCCCTTACTCGTACCCGACCCATACCCATACCCGACCCGTACACACATTTTTTTAGAAAATAGTACCCATACCCGTTTTTCCAGGGTCAGGTTTGAGCGGGTACCCGCAGGTACGGGTATTATTGTTATCCTTACAATTGACATAGGGTGATTGGTTGTTGACAGTTTATAACTGTTAATAACAATTTTGCACAATTATTTATTATCCATATCCTGTCAATTGGATAGAGATCAGCAGACAACCATTTGAGGGAATTGATGAATATATATATTCGTCAATCCAGGAAGCTTGGTTGTATCCTAAAGACACGAATTTGCATAAGGGGCAAATCTTGTCTTAAAGAAAGTGATTTCATTCATACCTCAAAGCATCAATCCATCTCATAATTTCTAACAGTGGCTACAACAGAGCAAAAACTAAGGGGATGTTCTTATATTCGTGGATAGGCAACATTTATTACCTGGATCAATACAGTGTGTCTGCAGGAACTTCCATATCATGGGACTCCATATACTTGGACTAATATGAGGGACGGTAATGATCAGATCTGGGAACGCTTAGACAGGGCTTACGCAATGATAGGTTGGACGAATATGTTTCCTCACAGTTATGTATACCATCATCCTATATCGATTTCAGATCATTCACTATTAGTGCTTTATATGCAACGAACCATTCCTAATCGAAGAAAGCTTTTCAAGGTGGCAAAGTGGATAATACATCTACCTGAATTCCGCAAAGGGATAGAACATGTGTTTGTTCAACATATTTAGGGGTCATATCAGTTGGCCAAAAAATTGGCACTTACAAGAAAACTAGCCAAGCACCTGTGCTTACAGTTGAAAACAGAGCATGCGAGAAATGTTTAAGAACCCATTTCAGATTTGTTAGAGCTGCAACAACAATTACAACATTGTCAAATGTCTTCTTCGATGTTTGCAACTATGTTATGTCGTATGGATGATCTTAAACAGAGTCTTCATCAACTTCATGTATTTTGGAAGGAACGAAGCTACGCGCCAATCTTGGTTACAAGAGGCTGATCAATGTACTCAGTTTTTCTTCCAACATTATAAGAATAGGCAACAACGAACCATAATCAGAGGTGTTCGACTAGATGATGGGTCATGGTGTACAGATCCTGCCATAGTTAAGGGAAAAGCATATGAGTATTTTCATAGGTTATGCACTCCGAAGATAGTCTTTCCAGCTACTAGGAAGCGTTGTATGGAGCAGTTGTTACAAAACTGCTCAAAGACTTTATCATCAACTCATAGAGAACTGTTATAGCAAAAATTCACTGCAGATGAAGTGAAACAAGCAATCTTTCAGCTTAAAGTGGATAAAAGCCTCAGTCCGGATGACATTCCTCTAATATTTTTTCAAGAGCACTGGAATATTTTGCATGAATCCGTGGAGGTTGCGGTTTTGTCATTTTTGAATGATGGGAAATTCTTGGGGGAATTAAATAACACATCAATTATTTCAATCCAGAAGAAAGATGCTCCGTAGGTAATAAGTGGCTTCCGTCCAATTAACTTATGTAATGTTCTCTATAGAGTGATCAGCAAATGTATGGTCAATAGAAGATGTTGAGTGATGCAGGACATCATAAATGATAGTCAAAGAGCATTTATCCTAGAGAAAATTAGGTTAGATTACTGCTTAATTGCTCATTAATTATTTCACACCATGCAGAACAAAAGGCAAGACATACAATATGCAACAATCATAGTAGATATAAGCAACATATATGATCGAATTCGGTGGGATTACCTGGAAGTAGTGTTGAAGGCATTTCAGTTTCCAGAGTAGTGGATTACGATGATTATGAAATGTGTTACCACAGTACGATATTCGATTATCATCGACGGTGATGCACCCACAAGCAGGTCTGCAAAAAGGTGATACACTCTTCCCTTATTTATTTATTTATTTTGGTTATGGAAAGTTTATCACAGATTTTGAATGCCTCTAGAAATCTACAAGAAATAAAGGGTGTCAAGGTACTGTGTGAAACACCAGAGATTACTCATTTATTTTTTACAGACGACTCGATTTTTTTCTCGGATATGAATATAGAACATTGTAGCTTAAAAATATATTGGTTAAGTTTATTTACAACTCTGGACAAATGATAAATGTGGAGAAATTGTCGGTCATGATTTCTGCTGGAGTTCCGCAACAAGAACGACTACAACTCATGGCCATTTTTGGATATCATGAATGTTCATACTTTACAAAGTATTTGGGCATCCCGCCAGTAATATTGCAAAACAAAGCTAGCCAATTCAGTTTTTTGGTACATGCTTTTATGAAACAATTACAAGGATGGCGGACAAGTTTGTTGTCACCAACAGGCAGGCTAGTACTCATTCGAGTAGTATTATAAGCACTTCATCAACATATTTTATCAGTATATCAGATACCGACAACAACAATGGAGAAGTTAAATGCGTTAATGGTGCAATTTTTTGGTGGAATTCTAAAGGAAAAAATTGGTTATACTCGATTAAGAAAGACAATCTCTTCAAATTGAAAGGCTTGGGAGGACTAGGAATACGTGAGCTCACAAGCTTCAATCAAGCCTAGTTATTAAAACAAGCTTGGAGAATATATAAGATGGCCTCATCTTTATTAGCTCGTACTTCGCAAGCCAAGTATAAAGCCCCATCTCCACTTGTTCTCCCAGATAACTATAAAGTTCCTAATAATGCCTTTTATGCACGGAAGGGCATAACTCGTAAAGCCATCCTAGCAAAAGACATATTACGATGACGTATAGGAAATGGTCGCCTATTCAAGTTGGGGACAAAGGATGGCTAAAGAATCATATTCCGCAACTAAAAGCTGGAATAACGCCAGAGATATTAAAAATGTCGGTTGTAGAGTTAGTCACCATACACCAAGGAGGACGTACATGGAATAAAACATATCTTACTTCCATTTTTGGTCCAACCATAGTCAAGCACATCCTGCAAACCCCGGTACCCTATGAAAATGAAAAGGGTAAAATATGTTGGGGGACACACAAACAGGAGAGCATACAGTGAAGTCTGACTATAAAATATTTGGCATGATCAATAATATTTTTCATCATAATATGCTTGAAGAAACAACAAGATTGTGGCGAAGATTTTGGCAAAGTAATTTGTCACCAAAGTGGAAGATGTTTATTTGGAAATGTGCCAAAAATGCACTTCCATTGGGGAAAAATAGACAAGACAGGCAACTTTTGAAAAATAATGGTTGCTAGCATGATGCAAATATAGAGTTTATCTCAAAAGTATTTGGAGACTGTGAAGTGGCAAGACATCTATGCAAGGCACGCCCTTTGGGGTTGCAGGATGCAAACACAGACTTAGAATGGCGAAAATGGTTAGAAGATTGCTTCAGATACCTTATGAATACGGATAAAGACGGAGGAACAAGATTAATGATATATACAACAGTTGCATGGTCGATTTGGAAAATCAGAAATGCAACAAAAATGTCATCAACGTCGATCATACAATATGTCATAGAGCAATACTTGAAAAACTATATTACAAAAGGATATATTAATGGCTACGGAGATTCAAGAGGATAAACGCAATCTGTTACAACCCAGGCAAACACTAAAGCCTCGTTATCATCTTTGAATAGACAAGCAATCATTATAGTGGATGGAGCGTGGAAAAGAGAATCTAGGTTGACATCTATAAACATTTACCAACCCAACAACTAATTTTACTCAAACTAATCATATCCTTTCCTATCCTATCATTTCCTTTCCTTTCCAAACATAACCAACCTAAACTGAACGTAAACTGATCAACGAACAACATCTGAGTTAAGAGTTTGCAAGGCTATTATCCACAACCTCAAAAGAATCAACATTCTTATCACGTGATACAATACATTCTTTCAATTCCAACAAAATTTATTTGAAAATGTAAAGATAGTAACCTAACATTTACCCATATTCACTACTTTACTTATCTAACTTTATCTTTACTACTTATCCACCGGCTACTCGGTGAAGAAAAGACAAATGAAATTTAATTAGACATTTTACTTTATACTATTACCATCAAGTTGATTTTTTTCCCAAATGTCCAAATTATATATGCTAGATTGTACATGCGTCAAATTTGCATGGATGATACACCGCTTGACATGGTCATCCAAGAACTGACTCAACAGAGTACAATGCAACTTTGTTAATCCCAAATATAATACTCCCTTTTTTAATAAAGGGGTTTTGGATGCTAATATACTGAACTTTTGGGGTATTGGACAATAATGCACTGAACTTTGACTTTGGACAATAATACACTGTAATTTGGGGGGTGTTGAACTATAACGCACTCAGTATGATTTTGACAATGGCTAACTTGGTGGCAATTCTATGTAGCTTGTCACAAACTTAAATATTATTTAGCCTATTCATCTTCTCTGTCTGCCACGTAAGATTGTCACCAAGTTCGCCACCATCGAAATTGTCTCGGGTGCATTATTGTTCAACACCCCTCAAAGTTTAGTGTATTATTGTCCAATGTCAAAGTTCAGTGCATTATTGTCCAATACCTCAAAAGTTCAGTGAATTAGGGTCCAAAAATCCTTTAATAAAAAAGTGTTATCATCTTCGAGACTATAAAATACACGCATCAAGTGACCGACCTGAAAATTAGATTTTGACCATCCCTATTTTGAACGGTTGGATAATAATAATTCGAACTTTAAAAATGTACATTAAAGCCCTATTCTTTTCTGCGGTTGGCAAACTGCGATACCAAAGTCTACCGTAGTTTGCCACAACCCACCACAAAATACAATTCTACCATAATTCACCACAACTCACCACAAATTACTTTTTCAAATTTATTATATATCTTTAATATAAATTTTCAATCAATATTTTTTCAACTCACTTTTTCCAATACAACACTATTTCAACCATTTTTTTAATCATCCAAAAACAATACCATATTACAACTCACCAATACAATATATATATATATATATATATATATATATATATATATATATATATAATATATATATTTATATATATATATATACAAAAAACTCACCACAACATACCAATAACCCGCCACAATTACACCACAACCCACCACAATTACACCACAACCCCCCACAATTTCACCACACCATACCGCGTCATACCGTAGAATACCGCATAAAAGAACAAGGCCTAAACAGTCTCAAATTTCGATAAAATTATATCTTTTTTGGACCATCTCCAAGTGCATACTCTAAATATCGAAGTTTTTGATTTGTGTTCGCTCCTAAACTAAGCATAACACTTTCCTACGATTTTTAGTGAATTTACGAACTTTAGCTCATATTTTTTCAATTTTTTCTATTTTTTTCGATTTATAGAAACTATAAAAATTCTTTTAATAACTATATTTCATACCCTATTCAGCTGCAAAAATGAAAAAAATTAGAAAATATGAAACTTTAAAAACCCAAAGTAAAAATATTGAGTTAGATTTGAAACTAAAAAAGTTCAAATTTTTTAAAAAATTTAAACCATTGGTGAACATATTTAATATGTGAGTTATTATTGTACAATTATTCAAAATAGGAATTAGTAAAATCCAATTTTCATAAAGAAATGTTGTTGAAGGTGTACAAGCGAAAATGATATGAGTCTTGGGCAAGACGCCTTTTAAGGTCATGTTTTTTAGAGTAGTAAGTTATGTTAATCCTTATCCAACCTTACATTACCTTACCTTACCTTACAATAATTCCCTATTAAAACACTCAAACCAAAGTCAACATTTTAATAATAAAATATCTTTATCCCACCACTAACTTATTACCTTAACTCAAATTTTATCTTTACCTTCCATTTTCTTTCCTTATTTTATCAAACTTAATTTGATCATATCACTCTAAAGAACATGACCTAAGTATTTTGCCATATCATTAAAATTATGTTATTATATATTAAAATGAAATTAAATGATATGATATGATTGAATTTTATAACTATACTATCACATATATAAATTGTATAAAGTTATACTTTGATCCATTATTTTTTATATTTAAAAAACTTTTAAAATAAGCTTGACGGGATAAGTTGATTCGATTATGATACCATTCATGTTCATTGACGGAGCGTATGCATCTCAAACTTCTTATAATTGATAATTAATAGTTACTATAAAAAAAATAGTATCAAAAATCATAAATAATAATATCAATTTAAAAGTGGTAAGACAAATAAAAAAATATATTAGGAAATGACACATATAGTCACCTGTGTACAAATGAATTTTTTACCCTTTCAATCTGATTTTTAAGTCTTAATGTTGGCAGCTTTCGTTGGCATTATTTTCCCTGTTCAAGGAAGGAAGAGAAAGAAGTATTCAAATAGGAAAACAAGATCCAAGTCCCTACCCAGCACACACTGTGTCTTTTGCAAACCCACGCTTTTGATTTGACCAACATTATTATATTCTTCTCTCCCTAAACTAAACTCAACCCCCGCCCCCTCCTATTGACACTTATATACTTACATACTTGTTCACCAATTTCCTCTTCAAAACTCAACTTGAATATTCCTCTCTTTCTTCAAATACACCCCCCAAAAACCCTTGTTTTCTCTTTCTATCTCTCTCCATTTAAGGCTTCTTATTACTAATATTCTTGCCCCTCTCTCTAGAGTGCACCTCGGTTTCTGGGTCTCAAAGCAACCAAACAGCTGTGACTTGTCCCTTTTCTCCTGGGTTTTTGATTCCCATTTTCTCTATAAGCTCAGAACCCAAAAGCTGAGATCTTTTTACAGAGAGAAAGTCAGAAAAATGGTGCACTATCAGAGGTATTATCACCAGCATTTGAGAAAAGGTGAAGGTGATGAAGAGTCACAAAGTGGGTTGATTTGTTCAAATGGGAGTTATTACAAGAAAGCTATTAAGCCAAAGCTTGTTTCTTTCATCTTTCTATCTCTCCTCTCTTGCATCCTCATCTGGGCTCCTCAGTTCCTTGGCTTTTCCTCCACTTTCTCTCTTTTATGTAAGCACAAACACCCATTTTCTCTGCTTTTGTGGCTTCTTTTTGGAATCCTGAAGCTTATTTTTGTCAACTATGAAATTTATTTGATGTTTGTTTTGTTTTCCAGATTCACTAGGAGCAGAGAATGAGCAACTGGGTTCTAATATGGGTTCACATCTTCCCCCTTGTTCTTCTGTCTCTAATGGTATTTTTCTCCATCTCTGCATATGAAGATTCTCTGAAACTTTCTTATTTTGGGTATATTGGGTGTTCTCCGTTCTTCCATATTTTGAGTTTTTGATAAAATAACTACGGATGTGGCAAACTCTAATAGATGCATTCTTTTGTGATTATGAGATGGTTTGTCACATTATTAATAGTTTTTTTTGTTGTAATGCATTTATGTCTTAGTTGCTTCCCATGCCCCAAATAACAAAGGCAACACAGAGAGAAGAAACCCCCTTCCTTTCTCCCTTTTTTGGTTTCTGTTTTGGGTTGGGTTGGCCATTTGCATTATGCTACTTTGTTTGGAATTCCCCACCAAGAAAGAAAACGATGGGAAAAACTGTTTGGAGATCATTGATTCTAGAAATTTGATATATCAGTAACTAAAACTCTTTTGGTAATTTTAGAGAGAAAAAGATGGGAAAGACTGTTTGGGAATCATTGATTCAAGAAATTTGACATGTCAGTAAATAAAACTCCTCTTTTTCTGATGTATCATCCCATTTGTGTTCTAAAATAACCAAAATAACAGGGGAAAAGGGTGGATTTTTGCTAGCTTTGTGTACCTTTTTTTTTAAAAAAAAAAAAAAAAATTGAATCTGTTGTTGAAGATGAGGTTGTTTTCCTGATTATTATGCTTGTAATGTAAATTCCAGGAACTATATGTTGTGATAGAAGCAGTATCAGAACAGACGTCTGTTACATGAAGGGTGACATCAGAACAAATTCAGCCACCTTCTCTGTTTTCCTTTACACCAAACATGACCCTAAGGCTCTTCACACTTCTTCAAGGGTAACTATGGATGAAACTGAGGAAAATGTGCAAGAGTTTCAACGCGAGAAGATTAGGCCTTACACTAGAAAATGGGAGACTAGTGTAATGAACACCATTGATGAGCTGTCCCTTGTTTCAAAACCCGCAGGTTCCGCTCACAAATGTGATGTTTTGCACGACGTTCCAGCTGTGTTCTTCTCGACAGGAGGGTATACGGGCAATGTCTACCACGAATTCAATGATGGTATTATCCCTTTGTACATCACTTCTCAACACTTTAACAAGAAGGTTGTGTTTGTCATTTTGGAGTACCACAGTTGGTGGATAACCAAGTATGGGGACATCCTCTCCCATCTCACTGACTACCCCCCGATTGACTTCAATGGTGATAACAGAACTCATTGCTTCTCTGAGGCCGTTGTGGGTTTGAACATCCATGATGAGCTCACCATTGATCAAACCCTAATGAAGAATAACAAGTCCATCAAGGACTTTCGACAGGTCTTGGACCGAGCTTATTGGCCTAGGATTAGGGGTTTGATCCAGGAGGAGGAACATCAGCTTTCCCTTTCCCCATCATTGACACCCTTGCTAGAACAAAAAGTTAACTTGAAGAAGCCGAAATTGGTCATTCTTTCAAGGACTGGATCGAGGGCAATAACCAATGAAGATTCGCTCGTGAGGTTGGGAGAGAAAATAGGGTTTCGGGTTGAGGTTGTCAAGCCTGACCGGACAACAGAGTTGGCAAAGATTTACAGGGCACTTAACTCTAGTGATGTGATGATTGGGGTTCATGGGGCTGCCATGACTCATTTTCTCTTTGTTAGGCCTACCCGGGTGTTCGTCCAAGTCGTCCCCCTAGGGACCGATTGGGCGGCTGACACGTACTACGGTGCCCCCGCGGTGAAGCTCGGTTTGAAGTACATCAAGTACAAGATCCTCCCAAGAGAGAGCTCACTATACAATGAGTACGATGAGAATGACCCCGTGTTGAGGGACCCGGATAGCGTCAACAGGAAGGGATGGCAGTACACTAAGAGGATATATTTGGACAATCAAAATGTGAGGTTGGATCTCAGGAGATTTGAGAAACGGCTTGTTCGAGCTTACAATTACTTGGTCACCAAGCACAGTCAGGTTTAAAGTTTCTGTTGAATTCTTCTAACTCTGTTATTTTGTTCATTTTCCTTCAGGGAACAAATTGTATATCAAAAACAAAGTAGGATTTTTCTGTTTGGGAAGGGCTTGTTGTAGAGTTTGGTCACACATTCTGATGTAAATAGATTCATTGTGCAACTGAAATAAAAAAGACACTGTTTTTTTTTTTTATTCATCTTTCTGATTTCTTTTTCCTCTATTGGTTTAAGATTCTCAAATACTGATTGGTGATCTGTTTTCCAGGTCAGTGCATTATTAATTAGGTTAAAGGATCATTCTTTTCTTAATGTAAGGCATGTTAAATCTCCTTTTCTAGTCATCACTATTGGAAATACAAGCTAGCTAGATTCCTTGTGCTTGTGATTCAGCTCAAGTGACAGCCAGGCTGCATGAAGAAAGCCTAGTTAGATTCTGATGTCATGATCCCTACCTGTTTCCTTTTTGGTGGCCAGTTGGTCTGTTCAATTCAAGCCAACTTGAATCATCAATTTCATTATCAATTTTGGGTAGGGCAGTTAGGCTCAATTTTGCGGCCAACAATTATATATAGTTATATTTAACCTATGTTACTCGGACTCGGGTACGCTTGTCCTTATCGGACATGGATACCGGTGTCAGACTTGGTTATTTTAAAGAAATTTTATACATTTTCATTGTAATTTAAAGTGTCGAGTGAAAATGAAGGGTTAGAGTAACATAGCATTTAACTATTTAAGGAGAATATAGAAGTTTTCGAACAACGATAAATGGGAGACACTGGGACAAAAATACCCATCCAAGCATCTATAATTCTATATTGACTATGGTGTCAAAATGTACTGTTTGCATCAATTGCATTTAACTATTTCTTTGATGCGGTTACTGAGGAAAATCCTCCCCCCTACAACAGATGTACATTAATAACTTTACTTAGTGTGCTTCAAGTCAAAGCACACTCCGACGGATCCGCAAAGAAGCTCGAGTTAAATCACATCCACCGTTTGTTATCTTCGTTGACGAAAGCTTGAGTTAAATCACATCCCCCTTTTGTTATCTTCATTGATGAAAGCTCGAGTTAAATCACATCCACCTTTTTGTTATCTTTGTTGACGAGCGAATTGGAGGCGGAGTTTTTGCATTCCTGTTATCAGTTGGACCTAGCACAGATGCAAAGGAAAATGTAAGATAATTGCTGAAGTTTGCTGAAGTTAACTTCTTAGGAGTTCAAATAGACAAAATTCTGTGAGAAATAAAATTAACAAGGGACCATTCTATTTATCGATGTGGCGAACAAGTTGATCAGTCTAAGGTTCTGGGATGGTTGGTTCTTGTTTGCATATATTAGCGGGGTTTCTGGGTTATCATGTCATCTTTGGGTTAGCTGTTGCTGGTTGTTTGGTCAAAAAGTTGTCTCAAATATGGAAGCAACATTGCCTGCCAACGGATGTTTTTGATTGGGTCAAACTTGCCGTGTTTTGTCATATTTGAGTTTGGAGTTTCCTACTTACGAGCATCAGTTGGCGTTCCTCCAAGAGAGGATCTGCGGTCTGGACCAGGTGGTGGAATGCCCGTTAGAGACTGTCTCCTCAAAGCTCTGCCTTTAGATGTTGGAGGTGATTTTGCTTCATTTGCAGCACTTTTCCCCGTGACAGACAATGATTCCATCTTTTGTTGGTTCCTGCAAGTTTCAGAATGAATGCAAGTTGTAAGAACACAAAAGGGCAAGTGATCAATTAAAAGTGCAGCCGACCGTACCATTGAGCGTAACAATACCTTTTCTCTGATCCGTTGATCAACTTCCCAATTGTACGGAGGGATCTTTTGAAATGAGACCCCTTTCCGTTGGTGGTTTTTGCTGTGGCTGGTGTTTGAAGATCAACAGGAATTTCCATCCCCGAGTACATAACTGTCTGCACCTCATTATGCGGGACAAGTTTGTGGTGCTCTGGTGTTTTTGGCGGTGGTATGGAGGGGAACTTAGCTGCACAATCTGTGAAAGCTGGCTGGTTTAAACATGCAGAAGCTTGTGGGCCCTTAGAATCCTCAACTACACTGATAAATTGAACATCACAATTCATGGGGATGGGAGTTTCAATGCTAAGTCGACGCGTTCTTTGAGGAGTTGGCCTTGAGAGTCCTTTTCTCCCTCCGTTGGGCGATTTTGGATCCTTCACCCTTTGTGCTTTCTCACTTCTAGCCATCATGGGGTTTTCTAAGCTCAATCTTCTGGCTCGTGGAACTGATCCTTCGAGTACTGATGATTTACTAACTCCTGCATCTGTGACTTTATTAGTTTTTCTGCTAATGGGAGTTTCAATACTCGACCTCAAGGATTTCTGCGGGGTTGATTCAGTTGGTTTTGGCCTCTTCAATGGTGATTTCAGTCGCTTGTCGGTCTTGATGCTTCCACCATTTTCCAAACTCAGCCTTCGTGAAACTAAGGGGGTTCTTTCAGTTGCAGCACTTGGTTTCTCACGTGGAGATCTCGGCTGCTTATTATTAAGCAGTGGACTCCTTGGATCCTTCTCTGCCAGTTGACTCTTGAGGGCTTCGATCTATCATGAGGAGAGCTTGTTAAAATCAGTAGTTGTGAAAACCACTTTAACATTGTTAAGAAATCAATAGAGGAGAGACATAATATATGGCTTCAAGTCAAATGGGTATCAGTTCTCGTTGCTGTTCAAGACATAGGAAATGGTATCAAAAATACCTATACATTCATGTGTCATCATGAGTGCCAAGATAAACAAAGAAAAAGAAAGAACTTTAAAACAATGAGTTTACCTCTTGCTGAAGCTCCATAGCTTCAGAATTCTTTTTGCTCGAATGGGCAGCCCCAAGTTCTATAGTTGAGACCCTCTGGGCGAACTTTAAGGTACCAAGGGTCTCTGCAAAGTGATCTACTTCGGGGCTCACATGTGCGAACATCAATATCTTCGTGTGTGCACCTGCAAATAAGTAAAAGTTCAACCTCAAGAACCTTGTTATTGAGTGACAGTATGTGTATACTAAAAAGTCAGGGAAGAAAGGGAGTACCTAAAGCATCCTGCAACATAGATGTTAGTTTGCAGCTTCTGTAAGGAATGTGTGAATTTTTCTGAGACAAAGATGTGAGGACATCTTCCAAACAGGAAAGAGACTTGTCCGCAAGCTGATTTGCAAGCCCGTCCCCTGAATCTTCTGAGTTGTGTACTTCTCCTGTTCCGGCAAGATCCACAAAATGAAGGCGGCCATGAAGATTGTTCCCAGACGCGTCCTTCCCATGAACATGTACGATCATGACTCTGCAGGAGTGCCAAAAGACCACCACTACAATTAGCCAAAATAAGGCAATCAATTGCCCAGATAATGCCCAAACCAAATTGACCTAAATCTGAATCCAGTAATTTTCTAGTCCAACTTAATTTGCATTGGGTGAAAACATTACTGGACAACTGACAGTAGCAACACTAGAACTGATCAAACATCAACCAAGTCAGCCAGTAACTTCTATGCTCATATTGGTTCTGTATCACTGACCTGTGAGAACGACTGCTGTGATTGTTCATGGCTGTAGAATTGCCAATGGCACATTTGGTTCTGCTACACTTTAATAAGTTCATAGCATCCACAGCTGACTTCACAGAATGCAGTGACATTTCCGGGCTTGACTGGCCACAAAATGCTGGATCTTTATCAAGTAGGTCTCGTACTTCTTCATTACATATCTCACCCATTTGAAGATGCACTTCATAACTTACTATTGCTTTCCTCTCATTTGCTATATCGAAGATATCATTCAAAGCAAATGAAACAATACCCGTCTCCTTCTCAGAGGCATCTGATGAGCCATACTGACAGAAACAAAACTGAATAATGAAAAACATGACCTTGCTATGAAATAAACAGCCTATATAGAAACATATTCTGCAAACAAAATCTGAACATTTTTTTTAGTATGAAGGGGTACGAAGGCCCACCCATTGGGCCTCTATCTCAGGGTTAACCACCAGCAAGGGGGAAGGGGTCAGTACCAAACTGCCACAAGCATGGTTATCAACCCCACAAATTCCGCACATGGAAATTTTTTTTGCTTGGAAGATGAGTTGGGTACCATCCGTTGGAACAAGGGAAGGTTATCTCACCATAGTGTATGTCTTGCCAGAGCCAGCTTGACCGTAAGCTAAAATGCAGCCACTGTAGCCATCCATGACTGACCTAATCAATGGTTGAGCATCCTTGAACAGCTCACCTATTGTAAAAGGGAAAGAATTTTCCATTAATCTAGTTTGAGTTTATAACATCTTCCGTAAGATTGGTTGATCAGTTAGCGCAATTAGTACCCTGTGCCGCGGTTGGGCTGTACACCTGATTGAACTGAAAAGCTTTTCTTCCATCACATTTTGGGTTTGATGGATCAACAACCACAAGTGTACCATCCTCTCCTATAAAATCTATCAGATTCTTTGTTTGTACGTTGAGAATGGGTTTGATCCGACAGTAAACGCGAATGTTTCCTGAAAGAACAAAGAAACAACAGATCTTAGGCCTACTTAATCTCAGGAATAGAACATCTTGGAAGCATATTCAGAGGGGAAAGGAAATAACTGAACAACTGCCTATGCTTTCAAGTGAGAAAAAACCAATCACCTTTTAGATCTTGGACCATGTTGTATAGTTTTCTATTCTCCTGCACAACCTTTTGATATCCAAGTGCAGGTGCAGACATATCTTTGACTAGGCTCCCTAAATGGCGCAGAGTCATAATAAGTATGTTTCACACTTGGACTATGCTACTAGCAAGATAATACCTCAACCATAATAGGTTTGTTTAACAAATTACCTAAATGATTTAGATCATCAAACAACTGAGACTGTAAATCTTTAAAATCTCTCTTAGTCTGATACCACAAGGCTTTGATATCCTGTCATATCCACAAAATTCTTATGAAATCACTGTTTAAATCACAATGGAGTATGCCCCCTACATAGAACCCTATAGCTCTTGCATTCTTTCGTGGGCTCGAGAGTGAAGAGAAGGCTTACCAAGAGGTCTCTTTCTTGGCATTGTAAAACACGCAAGTGTTTTCTCCTGTCTTTCCTGGACTGAGCTCTGAAGCCCTGCATGAATCAGTTGGGGAGGCCAACAACTATTTGGGTGAGCAAGTGATTGCTTAAGCAAACAGATAACAGTTTTTTTCACTTTTTTTTTCCTGAATTACAAGTATATCTAACATGGATATTTCTTTTAACAATTATAGCGTAAAAAGATATTGGTTTATGAGAAATAGAGAAAGTACATACCTCTATGTTATTTTGCATAGACAAATTCTCCTTCAGTATGGATCGTGATCCGCTTGCTTCTCTTGAAGCACCTTGTATGCAAGAATTTAGCTAAATATAATGGAAGTCAGCTCATATGTACTGTAAACTATGCACTTAACCTAAAGTAGTAGCCAAGTGACACCAACTAACCGCAGGAATTTTGTTTCTTAGTTTCTCCTCCAAACATCTCGACAAAATATCGTTGAAAATATGAACTGGATCCTGCAACATGATACCAGAAATAAGATACGGGCGGATGAAAAGCCAGATTAAAAGGGAACAATTCATAGAATAACAGCCAGAGGTGGAGGCATCACCTGGTTTCCATTTTGAGCTGAAGTAAGAAAGTTATAATTCATGTTTTCCTTTGAACCAACCATATGTTCTGTAAGTGCCTTGACAAGGGAATCTAGAAAATCCAGACAGCAGGAAAATGAGTGAGAGAAATGAACCAATGTTCTATGCTAATGACAAGAATTTCTCCGGCAAGCTACAATTCTTGATGCCAAACAGAACTGAGATCACAGATGGCACATTTTCTCAGCATATATCCTCCTAAATCCAACTAGTAATCTTTAGTATTATAGTATAAGCCTGATCAAAGTAGTATTATACTGGATCTCACATCAATATGGGATTTTTGCAAAATACAATTTGCATCATATGCTATAAACAGCGTTTGTCACTCGAATTCTTCAGGTCACCTGACTTTGCTACCTTTGACACTTGACATAATGTATGATAGTGACACTTGCTCATTGTGACAAAAACTTGCAAAAATCTCAGTAAAAGAGAAGATAAGATATTGAGCACAATGATACCTTGAAGTGCCTGTTTGTCATGTAGAGCAGACATATCAAGGCGCCTACAAGGTTGTGGTGGTGTGGCGACACTTAATGGCCGAGTGAAGTGCTTGGCAGCCGAATGCATAATCATTGGTGATTTTGCAGTTACATGCTTATAAACTCCATTCCCTCCACTCCACTCCTTCCACTCATGATATGACTTGAGTGCTAATATACAATCAGCTATCCTAACTGCTGATCCTGCCTCAATGTTCTCCTGAATTCGAGGTTGTTCAATACATCACAACTTGCCACAAATGAATTTCAAAAAAAGTGCATTTTTCTTGTGCAAAATTTGAAGTACCCCTTACAAGATCAGAAGCTTCAAATGCTGGCAGATTCAACCCTTTTACCGCCACGAGGAAATTTCGAACATTCTCAAAGTATTGATAAGCAGGAAGTGGCGAATCCCAACTGATCGATTCGGATTGGATCGGCAAATGATTCTCCACAACCTTCATTTGAATCATCAACATTATTATACCCAAAAAAGCCCTAAAGAGAGAACAAAATTGGGAAATTGAAGATGGAATTTAATTGATACCTTGGGAACTGAACCGGGATTGATTTTGTTGATGACATTGCACAAAATGATGCCATTTCTCAAGCAAGAAATGAACTCTTTTTCAGATGGTTCTCTGGGAATACCAAGAGGCCCTACAAAATGCTCCAACCAATGGACTGCTTGATATCTCCTAAGAGCTGCATCAACAACATCATCATCATTCATTTTCTTTAACTTCAGAATGAGTTAAGCTTCCAATTCCCTAAATCTTGCAAACCAGAAAATGATTTGAGAGTATTTAACCTAATTAGCTGGCCTAGTTTAGCCAAAGAAACACTATGAATGAAAAAAAATGTGAACAATACTAAAATTTGCAAGCTGGTAATTTTCTTCCATTTTTGTTTCTCTGAGTTAGTATAAATAAAAACACCAACAATCAATTAAGATCACATTAGATTAGTTTCCAAATAATACCACACTCAACGGTCAATAATCACACCAAATTTCATTTCATTTCTTTCCTTCCTTGTTTGTTTTTCACGAGAGGAGCGTGGAGAATACTTTTTGAAGAAAAATTCAAAATACCTGCTTCTTCGGCTTTTCTTGAAGCTCTGTAAAAATCTTGTAGAACGCCATTTCTAGAAGGTTCCGCCATTGAAGCCCTGAAGCTCGAAACAAGAAAATGGTGAGCTGAAACTAGACGGAGAAAAAGAGAGGAAGATTAGATAGAGAAATATCAGAAAATGATGATCAAGAAGGAACGCACATTTCTGGAAACAAATGTGTAGGGTTTTGTTGGAGCAGGAAAAGAAAAGCCCTAGGAATGAAGGAATGAGAGAGAAAGAGATGAAAAAGGACAACAATGGCGGAGGCTGAAATATAGCTGTTATTTCGCCTTTGTAGTAGTTGATCAGAGTGATAATATTTGTTTATCTTGAGGCAGGCACTTTTGGTCCGAACCTGAGAGGTTCGCAAACTAGACGTTATAGTGCGTGGTCCCATTTTTTGAATTCAAACCGTGGGGTCACGGGGCCTTGTTGGGCCTGTCATTGGACTTCCTATATTGTGCGATCGGGCTTTCATGAACTATCATGGGCTGAATCACTGAATTCGGAAGGGTTATTGACTATTAAATTTCAGCAAGATTATAAGGTTTTAAATTGTGAGAAATATCAATTTTATTCTTTTCATGTTTTCGTTCGTATTTCTTTTCGATGCAAGTTTCGTACTTAGTATATTTAATAAAAAAAATAAAAAATCATATCAATAGCCTAATTCAGAATACTATGTAATCAATGAATTGGTGTGCTTCCTTTACTAGGAAAATTTGAATATTTTATAGTTTTAGTTAATACTTGAAATCCTAAGAAATTTTATAGGTAATCTATTACGGTGTTGATTGAAAATTGTAAATTTCTTAGAAATATTTACTTAAAATGTCCAAATTAAAAGGTGTTCTGCGATCAGTTCGATACGGTTTCAAGTTTTGGAACTCATGAACATGATGAATTGATTTTTGAGTCCTCTCAAACACTTTGCCACAAAACTAGACCAACCAAAATTTACTATAAAAGCATTAAACTTGTTGAAGATATGACATGGTAGTGTCACATGTGAAGTGACGGTGAAAGCTACTAAAATACAATTTTTATTTTTACTACTTAGCCTTGAGAAAAGGAAAAAAAACAAATTAAAAATAGTTAACACCTTCCATTTTTCTGCTCCGTTATATGAAATAATCATTTTTCCTAAGTTAATCATAGTATTAATGATATTATGAGAAATATTATAAAAATAAATTTATAGTAATTGTTATAAGAAAAATATTAGAGGAAAAGATTTCGTAGTTTTTTTTTTTATAAATTTGTAAGATTAAGAACTTTATAGAATATCAACCTATTGAAGAATGACCAGAATGTCCAAGCCTTAGAGCACCCGTAATGGTGAGTTTGAGTTTGACTAATTGTATGACGTGGGATCTGTGGACGCCTATCAAGAGAGTCAAAATTTAACTTTTTATTTATTTAGATTTCCAATGGTGAGAATGAGTTTGACTCATATTCTTAAGAATATAACTAATTTGGTTATATTGATAAAAATGAGATGGACGAGGAGAGAGAAAAAAATATGATTAAAATATTAATATTTCAAACTCGCTTTCAAACTCGTCTCGCGAGACTAAAAGCGAGATTCTCGCGAGACGAGTTTCATTCTCACCACTGAAATGTCCTACACGACCTCACTCCGTTCTCGTTTCATGCCACGTCAACAGTGAGTCGAATTAAAACTCACCATTGCAGATGCTCTTGTAGATCTTACCTCTGAGTGTGCCAATTGCTTCTGTTGTTGTTCCCATTATTTGGTGATTCCTTTTCTTTAGGGTGTTCTTGTTGAAGACTATTCATTTCTATCCAAGTGACAATATAGGTGGATTAGAAATTAGACCTTCCATCAAAGATTAAAAATTCTTCTAAAAGTTGTGTCTCAATTCTTTGTTGACTAGTCACTTGTGGAACTCTACTTAAATGGAGTATTTAAGTTTATCCTAGTTGTCAGTCGTGTCAATTCAACATAGAGAAGAGAACCCAATACATCTTTTGGTCATCGTCCGATGCACTCTCAAGTTTAGTCATTGCTCATAATCATGGATGCTTAGAATCGTATTATATTACTCTTACGACTTTCTTTTTATACAAGGGATAGGGTTAAAGAGTCAAGCCGACTTGTGAGTCCTTGTGAACTAGTTCGACTCGAAATAAGCCCAAAGGAGCTCGGCTCGTGACTCTCGCAAGGCTCATGGGCATGAAAAATTGGACGACATATGTTATATTTGATGATAGAACTAATATTTTGACAAGACATTTTTTATGTTGTGAATCCACACTCATAAATTAGTTTCATTATCGCTATAAAGTTACTTTATTTTTCATCCTATAATTGTTCTTTCATCTTAATTAATTTTCAATCTTATCATTATTTGATTTTTTTTAAATGCTCTTTTTTTTAATATTATTTTCAATTCTAAGAATTACATTTTATTTTATTACTTTGTAGGTTAAAAAATAAGTCTCAATGAACAAAGTACAGGCTTGCTAAAACTCGCAAGAGCTCCGCGAGCCTTAGCAAGCCAAGCCACAAGCCTAACATTTTGGACTCACAACCTAAAATATACATGAGGAGCCAAGCCTCGAGCCTATCAAGCTCAGGCTTAGTTCGGCTCATTGCCACCCTTGGTAACGGATGTGCTTCAATCGCTAGATCTGTTTAATAACTTGAATAAGAATCTAAAATAAGTTTAAAATTGATGGAAAAAGAACAATTGTTACTGTATCCTTCCTAAATACTCAATGGAAAGGAGAG
Source organism: Portulaca oleracea (assembly GCA_029582165.1). Classification (NCBI taxonomy): domain Eukaryota; kingdom Viridiplantae; phylum Streptophyta; class Magnoliopsida; order Caryophyllales; family Portulacaceae; genus Portulaca; species Portulaca oleracea. The sequence goes on along the minus strand of CM055888.1, from coordinate 15,029,672 downwards.
TTAATGAATCTTTTGGTAGAATGGGAAGGCAGGATTTGTTTTAGCTTTGATGATGTAACTAACTAACTACCATTCTCATTTCTCATCAATTTCCCAATCCTCAATTCTTCCTGGTTCCACCCTTGTAGGTCTTCATACACTACTTTTTTTTTATTATCAAAAGATTTAAAAGTTTATAGAAAACAGCAAACCGCATACAAAATAACGAACAATCACCTCTAAAAGATAAAACTTACAACCAAACTGCTACACAAAAAAACACAGCAAGGACTTTTTCACCCACGACAATCAAAAGAAACCTTCACATCTCAAACACGATGTAAGATCAATAACTTTAGTTTGGTGGGCCATCAAGGACCCACACGCTTATAACATTGCCAATAATCACAGCCCTTCGGTCTATCTCAACTTCAATATCATCACAACTGTCATCTGATTAGCCTCATTTTTTTAGCCTTATTTATACATCCATTCTTGGTCTTTTAGCCCGTTTTCCCCGCTAATAATGTCGCTTATATTATGTTTTCCCTTGTTTTGCAGGCCCTGAGTGCGAGACCCAAAAGACCCGGGAAAGGAGCGAAATCCTTAAGGTGAGAGGATGGCCCTGAACTCAAAGTTAGATGCCGAGATCGTGGAAGGAGTCGGGAGCCTAGAGGAGTCAAAAGGGCCAACATATCAAAGAAAACAGGGGGGCACGATCGTGTAGCACATCGACACGATCGTGCAGTCCCCTTTGCTCTGAAGAAGCCTTGCCCAGAAAAGGGCACGATCGTGCCATCATTCGGCACAATCGTGCCGATCTCCTTGTGAAGCCCTGGTCTTGTCAGCGAAAGGGCACGATCGTGCAGTCCTAAGCGCACGATCGTGCACCACCTTCTGGAAGATCTGCACGATCGTGTCGCTTCACCGCACGATCGTGTCGCTCCTAGCCACTTAGCCATCGCCCAGAATTTTCAAATGGCACGATCGTGCCGATTTTCCGCACGATCGTGCCGATCTCGGATTCCAGCTCTGTTTCCGAATTCAAAACGACGCACTTTGGGATGTTTTGGGGTACTATTTATAGACTTTTAGGGTTGAGAATCAGTAGCTTTTACATTTCCCTAGGTTACTTAGTCACTTTTATTTGTATTCTCTCTAGTTTTAGCCCTAAAACCCCTTTATTTAGAGCACCTTTAACTTAATTAGTGTTAATCTCTCTCTACAAACTTCTCTTTTTCTCTTCATTTATTGCTTTGTTCTGGTTTATTTTCGACATTGGAAGACTTTGGAAGATTATCTAAGTTATTTTGGAAGTATTTATTGAAGGAAAGTCATCTTAAAGTATATTTTATCTCTTTGTTACTGTTTTATTGCTTAATCAAGTGTTTTATGCTAGGTTTAGTGTTTTGTTTGGTGAATATGATTAGTTTTGCTAGCTTTGGTTTGAATGTTGTTAGTTTAGTGCTTGTTAATATGATTAGTGGCTAAGTTCTTCTGGGCTTGGGGGTTTAATGGCCCCTAATGAAGTCTAACCTTGGAGGTTTAGTGAAAGGGGGGTGATTATTTTGGGTTTAAGGATTCTCTCATCGTTTACCCTATCATTATGGGAGGTTTGGTTGGCTGGAAAGTTGCCAAAACTCCTTTAACACATTGATTTGGGTTCTTGGTGGAGTGATTAACCTCACTCTCATGAGAATGAGAGTTAGGTTGATTAGGGGTGTTGAATCAATTACTCCCAATTGCTTTCCTTCATGGAAATGAGGGAAAGTAATTAGGTTTCAATCTAATGTCTCCTTTGGAAGAGGGAGCTTAGAATGGTTTAAATTTATCAACAATCCATTCCTAACCTTGTTTGATCACTCTTTCTTCTTTTATCTTCTCGGGTTAGGCTAAGTTAGGTGGCTAGAAAAACCCCCTGTGTCCTTTCTTGTAATTTTCTCTTGAGTGTTAATTTCTCGTTGGTTTTAGTTTAGTTAACTTAAATCTCATCTTTGGTGAAAAATCTTGTTTATTCCGAACTTTTTTGCATAAAACGGATCAAACCTGACCTAGTTCCCTGAGGATACGATATACAACCTCGACTATATTATAGCTAAACATCATCTTCCAACATGTTCGCACGCATAGTCATCATATTCTGTTGATCATCCTTCTGACTATAAACAATTCTACAAGTTGCATCTTTGACAAGCTGTCACTTACATTTCATCAACATGTTCAGTTTTCTCTTACTCCTGACTTTACCCTTCGAAGCCTCAATGATATATTCTTCAAGATCAACAAGCAAGTCACGCTCAGCCACACCATCAAAGGATTCAATCGGGTTACTATGAGTCTGACACAACCGTGTCTTCTTTTCCAATATTCCTCAACCCATTGTTAACCTCACAAGAGGACGAGATGTGCAAAGCATCATTCAAAATAAGAGCAGTACCATTATTCTTCATGGAGATCCACTTCTGGCGATATTTTACAATAGCAAGAAATCTAACAGCTTGTTTTTTTGTTGAATTTGACCCAAGAAACAAATAACTTCATGTGATTGACAATTCTAAGGTTACTTGTTAAGTGGCGTTTCCCACCTCCTATTACAACTTTCAAAACCTCAATTTCATTGATTCTGAATATCTTCATGCTACTTATTATGACTTGACTGACAGGTTTTATACATCAGTTAATAGGTGTTAGTGCTCAACAGGTGGTTACTCATACTATTCAATCAAGGTAACATCTTGATCCCTAGCAACTCCTACGCACTATTGATATCAAAAGCTTAATGTGGTAATCAACAATTATTTATACCATGAAGAAAATCTAACATCCTACTGATTACCAAAATTAGATTTACAATTCTCTTTAGGCTACAGCAATGACACACTTTTAAAGTATGCAGAGGAGAAAGTGTAAAAAAATAAAAAATAAAAAAGAGGTATACTTGGTATGCTCAGTCGTTCTTGAGGAGAGAGGAGAGAGAAAAAGGTTTGGGGAGCTGCAATTATATGGAAGGAACGAGTGTACATAGCATGGTACACTCGGTATATATATGGGTATGCATTCCATAATGGAAACATACTGCGTTTATTTTGATACACTCATATATAGATAATAATGCATCAAAATTGAGAAAATCATGCAGTGAATAAGGGAAAGTATGCAGTGCATAATTTTATCAACAAATATGAATTCTTGTGTTTGAATATTGTGTTGATGTTTTCGAAGAATGCATTCGATTTGGGGAAAAATGCACTACGTAGTAGAAAAATTATCACCGAAACATACTGCGTTTATTTTGATACACTCATACATAGATAATAATGCATCAAAATTGAGAAAATCATGCAGTGAATAAGGGAAAGTATGCAGTGAATAATGGAAATTTTATCAACAAATATGAATTCTTGTGTTTGAATATTGTGTTGATGTTTTCGAAGAATGCATTCGATTTGGGGAAAAATGCACTACGTAGTGGAAAAAATTATCACCGAAACATACTGCGTTTATTTTAATACACTCATATCTAGATAATAATGCATCAAAATTGGGAAAATCATGCAGTGAATAAGGGAAAGTATGCAGTGCATAATGGAAATTTTATCAAAAAATATGAATTCTTGTGTTTGAATATTGTGTTGATGTTTTCGAAAAATGCATTCAATTTGGGGAAAAATGCACTACGTAGTGGAAAAAATTATCAACGAAACATACTACAGTTATTTTGATACACTCATATCTATATAATAATGCATCAAAATTGGGAAAATCTGCATTGAATAAGGGAAAGTATGCATTCCATAATGGAAGCAGAGGCAGTAGAGAAATCGCTGTCGACTTATATTCGTTCAAGTTCTGGGTAATAAAGGGAAAGCAGAGGCAGTAGAGAAGAAGCGAATGGGCGTAAGGCGGAACGACTGACGAACAGGCGAACAGCGAAAGGGTTATTGGACAGGCGTACGATGGAATGCCTGTCGGATGGGCGTACGGCAGAAGGGTTGTGTGGAGCAGTAGAATGGAAGCAGAGGCAGTATAGAGTAGGTTAAAACTATACAGTAATTTGTGTTTTACAAAATTACCCACACGTGTATATCAAACACGTCGTACTCACCGTTCTGTATAGGATCGATACTTTATAATAATTTGCGGTATCGGTATGGAGAGAAGAGAGAACTAGGAGAGAGAAAATATTAAACAAAATTTATTTTATTTTATCTTTTTCTTTTTTATATTATTTTAATATTTAATAATTAAATATTACCCATTCCTCAACTCATTCTTCACCATTAACAATATTCATTCTCCACTACTTGTCAAAATAATACTAAACCTACTATTCATATACTTGGTATTCTTCACTTTGAAGAATACCATTGAAGATAGCCTTATGCAACCGGGCCTCTTTTTTCTTACTAATCTCTCGATTGAAATCTAGGTTGCTACCTAGAGTGAGGGGATGACCATTTTGATGTTGTCCACTGTACCTGCCCTGTTTCAGGGAGGGGGTATCTACGTTTACTACCTTCAAAGTTTCCATTGAAGAGTTAAATACTTACATTCAAGTTTCATGATCAACTCCTAAAGTCAAAGTCATTCTCCATAATATTCAAGGTCAAAATCACTGAATATACTCATAATCTCCCAGTATCGTCCCGTTACTAAGATAGTAAGTAGTATGCATTGCCGCCAACAGCACCGCCATACGATTAGCTCTGTCATGATGGTAACATCACTGCTGCTGTTACTCAGCCCTTGATATTCATCCTCAGTTATCCATGATTCTTACCCGGGTTTGCCATCTCCTATCTGCTGCTTCACTCATCTTTTCCGGATCCACCTCTAGCCCAAAAAATAGGGGAGATGGTCAACCAAGATGTTCATCAGGTTGAACTGTTTTTAGGACGTCTTCAACCGCATCAGTGGTGGGTGGGGTTACTGTACCCTTGTGGGTCAGAGCTTGGTCTGTTTCATCACCCCGGCTGGACTTCCGTAAGATGGCAGCCAAGTCATCTTGGTGGACAACTTTAGCCTTCTTCCTTTTCTCCATAACCAACAAACCTTCACTCACCCGAACGTCGGATATCTCCAGTCTCGATCCAGCTTCGTTATTCTCACCCACCGAGCCAGGCTCCCCTCCTTCCAGTGGGATGCTTCTGAACTCAAAGTTTGGACACAGACAGCTGCGAATAAACTCAGCTGATGCATCAGCCTTTACAAACTGTGTGGATGGAATGTTCAATCTCTCATTGTTTGCAGGGTCGTAGCAAGGGATGCCGAGTTCACTCTGGATTTTCCCTTTCAGGATTGCCATCTTCGGTTTCTCACCGTGAACAAGGATCACATGTTTAGGGCTCAGGAATTTCACAAGATCCATTATTCCTTTGCTGTCCGTGTGAGCGCTAAACGCCAACTGGTGAATCTGCAGACTTATGTCATTGTCAGAAACAAGAATCAACTCCATTTTTCTGTTAAAATTACAATTCAACAAAAAAAGCACAGTTAAAAAAACAGGGGATGCCCATGTTAATCCATCTCATCAGGGTAGTAATCCAGCAATGCAGTTGAAAAGCCGATTCTTAGTTTGTGCAGGACACATGATTCAAAGCCAATGATGTCACAAAAACTTTGCCCAAAAAAGTTACTTGAAATTCAACATTAGCCACACCACTTCAAAGCAATCATTATTCACATCACATTATTGCTTGGAGCACAAAGGCATGATGTTTTTATTTCTCTTGGCCTAATGGTTTCAAAAGGGTTTTGTATTTGGTTTTTGAAATGTTTTTTTGGATCCATTGGAATCAATCTCTTCATGCACTCTTGTGCATGGGAGGAAGACTGGCTACATCAAGATCCCCTCAGACCTCGCGTTAGCATGACCATATTGCGGTTTCTTGTTATTGTTTAGTCTATTTTCCATATCCAGGTTTGGATCATTATACACGAGTACACTAGTGATGAAACAAAGAGGGTCAGCACAAGGCAAGCTGAGATAAAAGTAAAGGCCACATCCCCAAAACAAGATGGAGCTATAAAAACAAGATAACAGAACGGTACCTGGCATCTAACATCGATCTGGGTGTTCTGATCCAAATCAATTTTCCTAGGTTTGCCAGACATCAACTTATGTCCAATAGTTCCAGCCACACAATACCTGGCTTCGACATGGAATAATCAGTATCCCACTAATGATCTCACACGCACACACACACTCACAGACCAAACTAAAATACGAAGGTTTGTCATACAAAACAGATACGGAAAGGTACTCTGTGTGTGTGTGTGTGTGTAACAAACGAAAATAGAAAGGTTTGCTACAAAACAAGAAGGGAGAAGTACAGTGTGTTCTGTGTGTGCGTGCATTTGTAGGGGGAGTAAACAGCAAAAAACTGGGATGTTCTTTATAGAGAAAATGATGAATTGGGTTACTTGTTCTTGTGTTTGGATTTAGGGGGAACACTATTGGTGTAAGAAGTTACCTGGTATGATTCTAGCAGGGACAGAAACCCTGTTCATGTAATCAGTGCTATTTTTGGAAGTAATTGATTTTACCTTCCAAAAGACAAAAATAAAAAGGTTGGGGAAAGCATGTATTGGATCATTTTTTTAGTTTTAGCAGACTTTCCTTGAGAAAGTTGCAATAAGATTATTTTAAGTCTTAAGTAACAATATGTGGTATCATCAATAGCACTCTAATACATGAATGGATCTTCTAAATATATTAAAATGCAATTAATCATGGAATCCTGAAAATTTTGCTGCATTTTATCCTTGACAATCTATAAAGTTGAATACGAAGAGAAGAGAAGGGTACCCAGGCAAAGTGACAAGATTCTTTTCTGAAGTTGCCCACTGCTTGAAGACTTCAAGTGAAAAACCACCATTAATCATCCCAGGTGTGGCAAAAAGGACACAAGGGCCAGAAGCATTTATCAACGAACGATCAAAATCGCACACTGCAATGAAAGGCTGATAATCTAAGTTGCTCAGAAGAGTTGAATTAACAAATTACATGCTTGAACAAAGATTAAAACCATTTGGTCCTGGTGTTTTACGTTAAGAGGAAGATCTCTTTGGAAGAAAACCCACTTCCAAACTAAGATTAAAATAGTGCGAGGCGCGAAAAAGGACACAAGTCCCCGAGGCACAAGGCACGATGCGCAGAGAAAAGGCGCGCGCTTCATGCATACGAGGCGCACTAAAGCACAGTTTTTTCCAAGTTATATTTTCACACAATAAGCTCAGAAATGGCATTAAATAATGGATTATACACAAGTAATATGACGAAAAATCACGCAAATCGTCTTTAACATAAGATGTGACACCGAAATATTCTTCTTAAGAAATAAAATAAGCATAGTCACACGAGAAGAGAGGAAGAAGGGTAGGGAATTGTGCGATCTAGTGTTTCCCCAAAGCCTAGAAGGGGTTTTAGCTCCATAAACGCACCAAAAGGCGCAAAGGGGACGAGGCGCACGCTTTTTAAAACTAAGCTTCCGAACCTTCCTAAGATTCAATTTCCTGACTCTTTCTCTTTAGGCTGTTCATGGTGGCACTTCGAAAAGACACTACAGAGCAAGAAGTGGTCACTTGGAATGGTGACAAAAGGTCATTGGTGCATCACTTTTTCAAGAAGTCCCAATGATTGAGAAGGGAAGAAAGTGTGATTTTCTATCTTTGTTAGCTATGATAAATGTTTTCCTGAGGGCACTGATAGGATAATGTGGGCTTTACCACCCTGTGAAAAGCTCGTCCTATATTTAGAAGTTAAACTGCTCATGAAAGTGAGTTTTTGATCTTTAATCCCAACTGATGATACGTGTAAAAGAAGAAATTTTAGCGGGCGAAGTAGACATTCTATGTGCCTTAAGGTAGAAGAGTCAATGAAATATCTTATCCATTGTTGTTGGGCTTTGTCTCTTTGGCATTTATCTTTCCCATTGATGGCCATTAGTTGGGTACAATCTTCATCTGTCAACATGTAGTGATAACTGGAAAAGGAGGATAAAGATTATCTAGGTTTCCAGTGCTTGGAAATGATTCTTTTGGCAATTTAGTGATGTATTTGAAAGGAAAGGATTGTCACGACTTGGTGAATAAAGCCTTGTCCCTTCAAAATTTCAACCTCTACTTTAAGAATTTTGTATACTTGCAATATAGTGCATCATGGTAAAAGTAACTTGGGGTTTTTGGATTTTACAGATAATATCATGCCTTAAGAGCTTTAGGTCATGATGATTTTGTACTTGCCCCTTTTGTACATGGGTGACACCACTTTGATGTTTCTTTGGTGCAATATAAAAAAAAGATAAAAACTTGAGGTTTTGTAGTTTTCATTGATTGCACCTATAAATTAGAATATTTTTTATAGGAATAAGTTAGAATCTGTTTTCATTCAAGAATGAGAAGGCAAGTAATACTGAAGTGCCAAATCATACAGAGTTGCACTACCTACCAGCAAGAAATCAAGCTCAAGGGACTAACTAAAAATAACAGAACTGATAAACAACATAAACCATAGAAACATTAAGAGACCAATTATATCAATGAATCCATTATAGCATACGAGAATACGAAAAAGCAATTGTAAAAGTAAAGGTCCAGATAAGTACATACCATGCTTGAAATCAAATACATTGCGAGTGGTGTATGCATCTTTCACCTTTTGACCAGTCCAGCTGATAAGCATCTTATGGTACATGTTGGCCTGGATTGTTAAGCCTAGAAAAATAAACATATATTTTGAAATAGCTTGCACACCCGAGATCCTAAAAAAGTAAACATCTTAAACCCTGTCATATTTACTAAATTCAAAATAACATTACATGCTTACACATAAAAAAGAATTATTAAAAAAAAAGAACTGTCAGCAACACAATTAATAGTTATAAGCGTCTTCTCTTATTATCAGTGCCAAATGGGGAATCAACCTTTTGGAGTCAAGAATAATGAATATGTCCAGGTTCTTTCAAACCATGCATTCATGTCCATACATGCTACACTAGGATTTGGAGGAAAGAACAAATATATACAAAGTAATTCCTAAGTATGATCTTCCACACTGTCTTTGCTTTAACTTTTTGTGCACAACAATAAACTTATGAGATGCTAAGGAATGAAAAATTACAAGTTATGCATTTTAGACAACTCTCATTCAAACTCCACGAGGCCTAAATTACCCTGGACTTCACAAAACCTAGATGTTTATCACAAGTCCATTATGGACATACAGTGAACTGTTAGAGATGCATTAACACAGGAGCCATTAACTCACAAGTTCAATTGTTTCTAGTGCATATTCTTTGATTTTGAGATAAAGGAATTTCTACTACTGTAGAACAAGTACATAGAAACCTGAAGATCAGGCAAATAAGAACCAGCAGTGAAGTAAATAGGAACCCAGATATGAGAACACACCTGCAGAGAAGTAAATAGGAACCTCCAAATTCATCCGTTCCCAATAATCTTCCAGCAGTAAGCAGAGTTCCTATTTGGTATGTTAAAAATTTCAAGCATAATGCATCATAATAATTGCAGAGCATGAGAAAAAAATACAAATGCATGAGAATGGCTACAAGTTGATAACCATTTCAACAACTTCGTCCAGAATTAATCAAATAATTGTGGAGCATAAGGAACAGCAGGACTTTCATCCCAACAAAAAAGAAGGGAAAAAAAGGAAGGTCGGGCTTAAGGAATGAATTCATCCCAACAGCTATCAAATTGTGAGTTAATGGTGAATCATTCCAAAACACACTTTCATGCATGAATGCCATTTTAACAGATACCATAACCTTGAGCAGAATCTCAAAAATGATTTCTCAAAAAGGTGACAATACCTGAGCCCTTCCAAGAGCAAACGATGGAATAAGCACCTTTCCCCCACCAGCGACACATTTATGTACCTACAGAAGAAGAGGTAGCAGACATCCATCAGATTACAAACTCAATTTTTTTGAGCCAAAAAGAGACATTTACAGGACTCCTGCAAGAAAAGGGGAAGAAGTGCAGCACTGAAAACAAGCTTAAAGAGTCTCCTGATTGCCTAGTAGCACTTAGAATATATAGGGAATAGCTCAACCATTAACCATGAAATCACAACATGCATTATAAGCTTCTTATCCTTCTTTCCCCGCCCCTAAGACTTATCACACTCGTGCGGAATGAATACTCTCCTTAATTGTCACACCTTTCGGTTTTAGGAAACAGAACTCAATTAAGATATCATTTCCCAAGTTAGGGCTCCAAATTACCCCCCCCCCCCCCTCTTTTCTTACAAACACTTAGGTCCTCAACTGATGATATTCCTCTGCAAGGAAAAAATAAAGGTTGACTTACAACTTTGAGAAATTCTCTTTCACGAGCATACTTAGTATCACGCACTGTCGTGGCATATATTGACCTGAAAAAACATAGAAATAGTATCACATCTCATACAATATCACTTGCAGAACACCCAAAAATACAAAATAAAACAAACAGAAAAACTCACTCAGTTATAAGAAGGTCCAATTGTAGACGATCAATTTGGGCGGCACCAAGAAGCCTATCAGGTGTCATATTATAGTCCCCCGTATAGACGATAGCAGTATCCCCCACTCTGGCGTAGAACATAAAAGTTCAAACCTCTAAGTAGAGAAGGGAATAAGGGATGTAACTAAAAGTTCAAACCTCTAAGTATAAACCCGGGACACAACTTAAAAGGTACACACTGGAACTTCGATGAATCCATAATTTTATTTTTATTTTCATTTTAGGAAACCTCGATGAAAGTCCATCATTTAATCAGTAGCATACGCAGGATAAAACATTTTATGGTAAGCATCAAAATTTATATTAGGACAACATAATGTCTCACATGTAGAGACAGAGGGTTGATGTAAGACGTACAAACAGGAAATAAATACGAGTCATCAAAAACCCTTTTTTTCAGTACGGACTCATTAATGAGCATACATCGCTTAATGAGTAGTCTAATCAACAAAACAGTTACTTAATAGCATAAGGTGCTAGATTGAGGCAACAACAGGATGTCTCACATGTTGAGAAGGGCCAAATACAAAACCATCATGTTGGCGCAACCCATGCTCTCACAAATTACATCGTCAAAATCCAGAAGGTCAGTTGTCATTCTCTACATAGCCAGACTCCTATACAAGTTCTCAAGAAAGCCAAAGCTCAAAACCCAATAGGATAATGTATTCTCAAGTAACCAAATTCCTGCAAAGTGAACTAAATGCATTAAAAACCATATTTACAGTACAAACCACAAAGGAAGGTAGCAAACACACAAACGTTGATTACGGATTAGGGTACTACACCTTCAAAACAAATTGAACAGACAAGACCTAAACAAGGGAAAAAGAACACAGAATATCTTACATGGCCAGCATAATAAGCACGTATTTCGAGATCTTCATCAACACGCACAGTTTGCTTTAAATCCACCGCTATTACTGTAAAAGAAAAAGTTATATTTGGTCCAACAGGAAATAGGAGAATTGCTCATATATCAGAACCCCCCCCCCCTCTCCGAACAAATACAGTTCTTGATATTTAAATAATCCTTAGTGGGGAAGGCAGTGCACGGCAACCACGCAGAAATCCATAAAAGCTATAAACTCAAGCAGACAGCAGAACCAGAATACTAAACCATTCGAGCGAAAGCTCTATAAAAGCCTTTTGAATGTTCAGAGAAGAGGGCAAGCAAGTTACAAATAACTAAGCAGAGGCCAAAGCATTTACTAAGACAAAAGACATAAACAAGGCTACTAAAAGAGAAATTTAAGAGAGACCAACCATGAGATGATTGGGGTTTTCTGATTAGAAAAGGTCACACTAGAAAACTTAGTGAGTATGAGGGGCAAAACATTCCATAGAGATGAATGCAAAATAGAATACCAAACAAAGGTAAAAATCATAATAAAATAAAATCAAACAAAAACTACAAATTTCTCATTGTCCTTCATATGGTACTGATGCCACTTGCTAGAGATACTCTATGTTTTTAACTATAACAAGTTACATTCTAAAAGATCTGGTCATCCAATATCTCCAATACCAACAGAAAGTATTACTGTCAACAAATACAAGCTACAAAGCAAGTCAATAAAGGTTAACCATAATAAATTCTTCATGGAAAGCATCAACATATACCTTTCTCCATACAAGCATTAATATGGTCAGCGGTAAATTGCTCTTCATCACCCATTCGGTCAACCATAACTTTACGATAATCCTCCAACATCAAAGGAGCCAAAGCCTTAGTTGGATGCTGCAAGGCAAGCATTTAGGATTCAGTTCAACAACCCTAGTGAAATGGTCAATTCAAAACAGAAGCAACAACTTACTAATAAATCTTATTCCAAAGTGACTAATTTACAATCCAAAAACAAAGGTCTCAGTCATTCATTTTCACTTGCCACAAATAGGAAACATATCAACGAAAAAGCTCTATCAGGTCTCATACATGTCACTTAAAACAACTCTATTATATGAAAACCATCTTACATCCCTATATGTCATATAATTTGTGGAGAAAATGGCCATATTGTTACCAATTATAGTGTGTCTGGTAGAATCACTGGGAAATTTTTCCAAGGGAAAACTTTCCTTGGAAATTTTCTGCAAAGACATAAATTACAATGTTTTTACATCCTAAAATCCTGGGAAAGTATGTAGGAAGGTTTTCACAATGTTTGGTTGAAGTTATAACTCTCCCAGAAAAAATGTTTGAAATATCTAAATTACCCTTATTTATTTATTTATTTATTTTCATTTGTATAATGTTTGCAACATTATTAGGGGCATTTTGAGAATTTCCTCACAATTTAATTTCCCACCCTCCGCCATAAACAAAATTCTTGTACCCTCCCCTAAGGAAAATTGTTCCTAAGTTGAATGGGGAAATTGTGACCCCACATAAACTTTTCCCCATTGCTTAAAGGTTTCCAAACATAGGAAACTATGGCCAACTCGGAAAAGTTGACCAATTTCCCCAGGGGAATGAGTTAACCAAACGCTCTCTTATTGTTATTGAGCATGTCGCAAATGTTGCTTGCAAGTGTCAACTCAATTACTTGCAATACTTGCTAAATATCTACACATGTTTGGCAAAAGCAAACAAATAACAAACAGTGGAGGGGATCCATCCTTATAGTAACTAGAGCACTTGCAGGCGCCATCGGTAACCATCAGTTTCTCAATACATTCACTTTTTTTTCTAGAGAAATCACTGGCATGCATAGTTTGAGTAATAGGATTGAAATGAAGTATATGGACATGTACGGGACAAACGGACAACAATGAGGGTTTTCATACAGCGAGAAGAAAAGGTAAGCAATATGCTACAACCGTTTTGAGGACGATTATAACTTTTGTCAACAAATACAAAAGGGTGAGGGAGTCCCAAGTGCCAACCAGCACAAAGTCTCCTACAAGAATTACATCCATTAGCAAGTGCAATGAACAAAAACATTGGCTCCCTCATAGGATTTCTAAGAACTACTGAAAAGCTATCTGAAGTAATCAATGAAGTGATGCAAGAGAAAAGACCAAGGAATCACAAGGATATAAAATATCTGAAGTGTTATAATAGAAGAAATTTGAACATTGGGAAATGTGCATAAGCTCCTTCACTCTAAAGATTAGAGTCATGTGATCAACAAACACAGTAACTGCTATTCACACAATGGTAAAACATACCGTCATATAAATAGGCCCACGGTACCCACACACTTCAGTGAAGTAAGGAAGCGCCCCAACGTGATCCAAATGACTGCAAATCCCAATAGTAAGAGTGAAACAGTTAAACAACCATGCAACCAGATTTTTCAAAGATAAATAATGTTAAACAAAATAATGCATACATGCATTCCAATTGCTGAAATTCAGCTTTCCCTCATGCCCACCCACAAACATTCATCTTATTCCACCATAATCTATACACTTCAGCCTATAAATAACATTCACCACTAAAAATATGGAAAAGTAATTGATAAATTAGAAAAATGAAGAGAGCGAGAAAGTACAAGTGAGTGATGATAATGCAAGTTAGAGCAAGGTCGAAGTCTCCAGATTTGGATATCAGTGAGAAATCTGGATACCGGCGTCGGTCATGATACCCCATATGCATTCCACAATCAAACATAATCCTCTTGCCATTAATATTAACCACCACACAACTCTTGCCCACCTCTTGGCCCGCACCTTTAGAACACAAAAAAAGGCTAGGATGCATCATCATCATTAAAATAAAATAAAAAAACCCTCTCAAAAGAGATTAGTTTGAACACAAATACAAATACTTGGCTCTTTTTTCTTTTTTTTCTTTTTTTGGTGGGGGGGGGGTGTGGAGGAAAATGGGAGATTACCAAGCACAAGACACTGAATTGCCATAGCCCTTCAATATGCTGCCCCAAATTGGTACTTCCTGCATTTACTATTAAGGTGGTTCCACCTGCAGCAGGACGATCAAATATTTTATCAATACATGGTGAATGGGATTTTTCCTAACAAGAACCAAGGGCTCACAGCAACAAACTTCCATAATTAAGAATAGTTTATGCATCAAAACCTCATGCTCATATCCTCCATTAAAATCAAATTCATTTCAATACTTATACACCAACAATTCACCATTTCCATTACCAATTCTAACCCAAATCACACCCATCTGATTATCTAAATAAAACTTACAATTGGTAATAAAACTTCAAAATTTGTTATTTAACTAATGAACTCAACCATGAAAACAGAAGAGAAGGGAGTTAGGGTTTTTACCATCACAAGAGGAAAGAAGAATGGAGGAATGAGAAGATTGAAGGTTAAGCGGAAGGCAGAAGCAGAAACAGGACTCCGGGGCTGTGGGGGTCGGTCGACTTCCAGGCAGGATTTCGGCGGAGCTGGGTGGCGTCGCAGGCGGCGGTGGTAGGCGCTGGAGCTAGGTGGCATCGCAGGCAGGGAACAGAGAAACAGTGAGTGAGGGAGTGAGGAAAGAGAGAAAGGGAGTTGCTAATTTGCTATGCCTGCTGAAACTTTTTGAAAGGAAGGAGAATGAACGAGATTTTTGTATGCTAATAACTAAAAAGGCCCAACTAAAAACAGAGTATAGTGAACCTTGCCTGCTCCGCCCTTCTCGTTACTACATTATTTGCTATTTCATTTCAATTCGATCTCTTCCACAAGCTCTCATCTTTTTTTCAATAGCAGATCTAAACAACGAACAACAGCAAGCAACAAACAAATTTACCCCCAAAAGACCACTCCCAACAAAAGCAAACAAACCTACGCAGCAAAGAGAAGCAAAACAAACCCTAAAATCAATAAATGTAGTGAGAAATTGAAGGAAACAAATCTAAACAAAATAATCGAAGCAACCAAAACAAATCCAATTCAACCAAGACAAACCCTAAACCCTAAACAAATTGAATTACCTCGAGGTGGACAGAACGGCGGTGGACGTGACGACGGTGGAAGTGACGACGGTGGAACGACGGAATGGCTGCCGGGGCTCGTCGGAGGGTTAGGGTCTGCCTGGTCGTGCGTGGTGTTGGTCACTGCTTGAAGCCCGAAGCTCGGTCCTTTTCTTAACTGTTTTTTTAAATAATATTCTTAGACATGGCAACGACCCAAAAACCTGACCCGGGAAAAATGGGTTTTGAATACGATTTTTCGACCCGGGACCTGAAATTTAGCAAACCTGTAAAACCCATAAAAAAAGGAGTTTAAATGGGTCAGGTTCGGGTCGACCCAACTGATTACAGACATATAATTGAAAGATTTGTATTGATTGGGCTATGCTTTGAAAATGGGCCACTTTATTACAAAAAATTGGGTCCAAACGGGCCAATTAAGGAGGAGAAATAGGGGTGTGCATAAACCGAGAATCGAATCGAATAAAATTGGTCCAAACCGAACCGATTTTTATTTGGTTCGGTTTTCGGTTTGGACTTTATATCTTATTCGATTTTCGGATTGACTCACTCCGGTGAAAAACCCATATAGATGTGTGCATTATTCGGTTTTGAACTGAATAAACCAAGAACCGAACCGGTTTTTTCGGTTAGGTTTTCGGTTTGAACTTTAACTCTTATTCACTTTCAGTGTCGTTTTGAACCGATGAACAACCCTAAGGAGAAAAGTGGGAAGCCAGGGAAGTTGAGGAAATAAGGCAAAAGATTCAAAAATCAAATTGAAAACCCTAAGCTCCTCATTTATTACGTGCGTAGCTTTCATTTTTCACTCATTCAACTCTCCCTCTCCCCTTCAAACCCTAAGTTCCTCATTCATCCATTCCACTTAATCTACTGTCTACGGTGTACACAAATGTCCTCTTATAGTTTTGTGGTTGGTGGTCGTCGGAGGAGGGGTCTTCCGCCTCCATCTCTAGCTGGTCGAAGCAGTAGGGGGTCCTATCGAGGTTCATTTTCATGGTGTTGTGTTATATGTTCAATCGTTCTCAAGTGTGGTTGAAACACTTAATATTTGAGACTTAGTTAAGTCTTAAGTCAGTTTGTATGTATATTAAAAATTCGGAAGGATTGTCGTTTGTGGACTATTGGCATAAATCGCATAATGCTTACGGACTTGGAGATTGTCAAATTTTGTTTAAACTATCCCTTAGATGTATAGTAATATCTTTACACAATCGTAATATGTTGTGGTGGTGAAATATGGAATGAAATAGTACATTACGTAGGTATTTTCGGCTAATTATAGTCAATTTTATTGGTTATAAGTGATTGAGAAAAAGGGCGGTCATGACCCGTATTACCGACTCAGACCGACAGAAACCTGAATACACCCGACCCGTATTTACCCGAACCCGTTATACACCCAACCCAATACCGACCCGCCCATCCGAATTGACAAGTCTAAATATTCCATTGCAAAGTCCGTAGTAAGGTCTTTTTTTCACATCAGCAATAACTTATAATGGCCTAAGTGATGGAATTATTTCCGTCGCAGTGTGAAAAGTTTTTAGTCGTGAAATATTCTTTGTATAAGTAAGAAATTAGTTCAAATTGTGCTACAAGTTAAGTTAAAGGTTCATTCATTTGACCATTTACAGTAAAGTAAATAGTCTCAAGGAAAATGAACTTGTGCATGGCTATTTAGTCGTATCAATGAATGAATACTTCGATTTCTATATTACGTTATACGTACCACAAGAAAATCAAGAAGTCAAAGCAAAGATGATGTCCCCTCAAGCATTATTTTTCCCAACAAGTCTTAGCAGCAACACAGAATAAACAATAGTTACAAATGTGCTAAATGCACTCAAAATTATGCTAGGGTCATCCTTTTGGAGTCTTTGCAATTAAGTGGGGAGGTCAATAAGGTTGTATCTTGATGAGCTTAGGTAGAAGGAGAAGATTTGTCGTTCTAGGTGGCCGAGGAAGACAAGAAAACAATGCGAAGAGCGGGTGAGCGTGGCGGAGGCGGAGAGCTGACAAATTATGGGACAACTATTAATAAGATATACGAGACCAAGGATTAAGGGAATGTCGTGTATGAGGATTGAATAAGTTATTTTTTTCATATGACTTACGCTTGGTTTATTTGGTTTGGAAGAATGTGCAATGAGTCGAATCAATACCATTATTATTTTTTATTTCAGATTTTCGAGATAATAATTGGATCATGAATTTGAAGTGTACCCAAACCAACAATTAAAAGTTTTCGGTTTGGATACTCGACACAAAAAATTGATATATTTCCGGTTTGGTTACCCTTATTTTTTTTACCAATTACGAGCAAAAAGGGCCTATGCAAGGCACGGGCAAATAATTTCCATTATAATTTTATAATTTTTGTCCGTTTTTTTGAATGAGTGTTAATTTGGACAAATATATTAAAAGATATGGTGGACATAAAAATTTAACACGAATCCAAATAATAAATAAATTATAGTGCAAAATAGGTACAACACTAAAAGGGGAGTGGTGGAGTGCCTTTATGTCTGTAATTTGTGATATATGTGAGAATTATTAATACATTCTGTTAGATAATATATAGGGAAATTGGAATCTAATAAATCAACCTTTGGGGGTCATTTGAAATAACGAACCAACATTGCAAATTAATTTACAACGAACCCACCTTAACATGTTAATTTTTCTAACAAACCTCCGGCGAGTCCCACAGGCCGAAAAGCTGACGTGGCGGTGTTTTAGCAAAAAAAAGGAAAATATTTTTTTTACTGAGTTGGATTAAATAAATCAATTTTTTTTTAAATCCACCTCAATTCCCCCTTTTTCTTTGTCTCTCCTCTCTCTCTCTATCACCCCAGCCCCCCCAGCCATCCCTCCCCCCCGACCAATCCCCCTACCCATCCTCACCACCCATCCCCCCAACCCCCACCCTCTCACTCTCACCACCATCACCCTAACCACCGCCGCCACCACCACCACCATCACCACCATCACCATCATCATCATCACCACCATCCTCCATCATCATCATCCTCATCACCACCTCCACCACCATCACCATCATCATCATCACCACCATCCTCCATCATCATCATCCTCATCACCACCTCCACCTCCACCACCATCATCATCATCATCACCATCATCATCATCACCGCCACCTTGACCATCGCCACCATCGCGGGCTACGATCGGCGCGCCACCAGACCGTGGTGGCGATGGTCAAGGTGGCGGTGATGATGGTGGTGGTGATGATGATGGTGGTGGTGGTGGAGGTGGAGGTGAAGGTGGTGGAGGTGGAGGTGGTGATGAGGATGATGAAGATGGAGGATGGTGGTGATGATGATGATGGCGATGGTGGTGGCGGCGGTGGTTAGGGTGGAGGTGGTGAGAGGGTGGGGGTTGGGGGGGATGGGTCAGGGGGATGGCTAGGGGGGCTGGGTGATAGAGAGAGAGAGAGGAGAGAGAGGAGAGAGAGAAAGAAAAAGGGGGAATTGAGGTGGATTTAAAAACAAAAGAAAAAATTGATTTATTTAGTCCAACTCAGTAAAAAAAATATTTTCTTTTTTTTTGGCTAAAACACCGCCACGTCAGCTTTCCGGCTTGTAGGACTCGCCGGAGGTTTGTTAGAAAAATTAATATGTTAAGGTGAGTTCGTTGTAAATTAATTTGCAATGTTGGTTCGTTATTTCAAAGGACCCCCAAAGGTTGGTTTATTAGATTCCAATTTCCCTAATATATAATTACATTGTTAGTAATATCTAACGGTTATATATTTAGAATTATGAAAAAAAATTATGGAAATGTATGTATCTTGCTCTATATTAAATTGATGAATGTCAATATATGTATAAGTTGTGAAGGTAGATTATTATTAATTGTACTATTGGAAATTGCACAGATAAATTTTAAAAGTTTTTTAATATAAATTTTTCAATATATACAATGACTCGTTAGATAAAATTACTATCATTATATTCGTAATAAAAAATGCTTTCATAAAAGTATACTTTTGCAATTAGTAAAAGAATATTATAGAAGAAATTATTAATAAAAGAGTAATATTGGAGACAATAATAGTCAACAAAGTGACAATCAATATGAAACAGATGGGGTAATTTTAAAGGCTCACAAATAATATCTTGTAATTTTTTTATCTAAACTTCCATAACTTTTCTATTTTTAAAGCAATTAATTACTTAGGGCTTGTCAAATTAATGGGTAAATCGAATTTATCAGTTTTTACCTAAATTTACCAAAATTTACCAAAAGTCGAAAAAAAAAATTAATTTTGATATATTAGGATAAATTTGAAAAAAGTTACCAAAAATTACCAAAAATTAGTTAAATTTAGCTTTTATCCAACTACTTTTTTCCCATGAATTTACACACCCTTAATTCTATCTATTTTTATATGAACTACGTGGACATAAAGATATACCCGTACTTATCTAATTCTACTTTTTTTTAATCTAAAACAATTTAATTTCTACTTCTAAAACAATTAAAAAAACTCACAAATATATATCTTGTAATTTTTTATCTGAACCTTTATAACTTTTTTCCAGAAATGAGTAATGCAATTTAATTTCTCATCTAAAGTTATACCCAGTCTTATCTAATTCCTGCACATGTCTTTGATCAAAACCTCCATAATTTTTTCTCAAAAAAAAACCTCCATAATTTTTCTACTTTTAAAATAATTAATTACTTATTTCAATTGTTTGACCCAGATTTCGACTTAAATTTAAGCTTATTTGAACTTTCTAACTTAGTTCGTTCTAGAAAAAGTGAGTAATGCAATTTTATTTCTCATCTAAAGTTATACACATTCTTATCTAATTCTACATTTTTTTTATCTAAACCTCCATAACTTTTTCACTTTTAAAACAATTAATTACTTAGTTTTATATAAACTACACAAACCTAAATATATACATTCTCACTTATATAATTGTTGTACTCTCACGAGAAAAACAAAGCTATAAAATTCTTTAAAGACAATTGCAAATAAATCTATTAGTTAAAAAAATATATAAATAAAATAAAATTTATTATTAACAAAACTACAAATTCTTAATAATATAATAACTTCACATGTTTTTTTTTGTTTAACATAGTTAATATAATATATAACATTTGATAAAATATAATATAATTTAACATAGTTAATATATAGTATTTGATAAAAAAAATAAAAAAACAGACTCGATTATTATTTAATTTAAAGGCTTTAAATATGTATTGATTTAAAAAATATATAAAGAAATAATTAGAGAAATAAGACATTTGATGCAGATCAGGTGGGTGGGGTAGGCAATTAGTAATAATTGTACTACCAAAGCAGAATCAGACGGCGACCAACAATGTAGTCTTTCTGATCTGCATCATCATTTTCACTTTTCCATAAATCATTATTGCGCTCCAGGATGATGGGGAAGCCCACGTGCTATAGCCTCAAACCAATTCAAAAAAATCAATTGGGCCTGTGTCATCACACAATGCTCTTGAGGATGATGGGGTAACCCAAGCAGACAAGCATCCAAGCTAAGCTGCAAAACAACGTGTCTCTTTGTTGATAACAATTTTGGTTGCCTGCGATTGGACCGAGACTACAACATACTGTGAAAGAGAAGGCAAGAACATAGGGTAACAAGCAACCTGCAAAACAACTAAGTTCACAATAAAAGACATAACTTCCCAAAAGCTATATTCTCTTTTCTATTAGAGTACATGATTTGCTATTTCATTTCATTTAGTATTACTATAAAAAAGAAAAGGGAGAGTTTATTGGGAAGTGAGCCTTTCGTGTGCTGCTTATTTTGTTAGTAGCTTGGGTATTTGCTTGCTTGTGTGTTTTCCTTACCTTTACCTATAGTAAAAGCCTCAATAAGCAAACAAGCAGGCACCAAACGAAATTCCCACACCGCTTGACGGTTGGATTTATTTATTGGATTGGAAACATTTCCCATTCACACTGAGCCTCCTTATTCACTTCTCCTGCTTGCTTCCACAATGCCTACTTGCTTGTTATTCTTTTTTGATCTAATCTCCAATTCCTTTCAAATAAAGATCAATTATTTTTGTTCTCCTCTTTGCTTCCCTGCTTGCTTCCAATTATGTACTCCTTAGTTATTTTTTTGGATCTACTCTCCAATTCTTTCCAAATAAAGATAAATTGAAATCCGCCACTTGTTCCAATTAGAGATGGCCACAATTCACAGTCCAAAATCCGACACCTGCTTCTTTTGTCCAATTGGAGAGACATCTGCAAATATAGAAGGGCACAATTCATAGTCCACAACTCATAGTTGGACATATATATTGGTGATTGTATTCGAAGACCCCCATAGACCGCCATCCTCTTTTCCGCCTGGTGATATGTCGTTTCTTTATTATTTCGCTTGATTTCTTCCAATCGTGTACAAATTTATCAGTAATATGTTTGTTTAATTTATATGGATGTTGTTCATCGGCCACTTTGCAAATTGATCTAGTTTAGGTTTTATGGCAGAATAACAATTTTTGGCTGTTTAATTTGTCATACAGGATGTCTGTTTAATTTATTATATGGATGCATGTTGGCTCCTTTTACCCCATAGGGCCCTCTCTAATATAATATGGGAAAGCCCTCCATTTCCGTCAAATGACCTGGCCTCTCCTGGCTCTTCCACCATCCGGGTTCCTCCCTATGCTATGCTCTCGGCGGCGTTAAGCCTACCACGCTTCTTTCATGCAAAAGCGTTTTCGCTAGATGGTCTTTGCCAGTAGTGCCATCCTCCCCGCTGGCTGTATGGGCGGGTTGTCCCTCGTTGTTGCATTCTGTTAGGTTATGGATTAGAGGAACAAATGTAGTTAAATGGGACAACATGCGGGTTACACGTTCCACTGTGCCGAGATGTGAGGTGCAGGTGGTGATGATCACCCGGGGGTATGCACTAGCGCCCTTGACAGGAACTCCAGGACCCGCCAACGCTCGTAAAAACCCGGGTCAGTCGGTCCTCTATTCTCCCGACCTACGATGTAGATAACGAGGCCACCTTCACAACCTTCTCCCTTCTGTCCTTATGTTGTAGTAAGGTAGGGCGGTTTGCTAGAGTTGTTCAACCGCCCTTTAACCCGGTGCTCATAACGCGCTACGAAACCTCAAGCGTGTCAGGGGACCAAGCAGGACATAGCTAGCGGCATAGGAGCCGACTCGGCGTTAGCAGCTTCGTGCCGCATGTGGAGAGACCCACACGTACGGTTTTTAGGGGGATCTGGTCGAAAGACCGGCCGACGCCCGCCCGACTAGAGGGATTGAGAAATTAATAAGCAAGCAAGAAGACACCAAACGAAATTCCCACACCGCTTGACTGTTGGATTTATTTATTGGATTGGAAATATTTCCCATTCACACTGAGCCTCCTTATTCTTCTTCTCCCGCTTCCTTCCACAATGCCTACTTGCTTGTTATTCTTTTTTGATCTAATCTCCAATTCCTTCCAGATAAAGATCAATTACTTTTGTTATCCTCTTTGTTTCCTTGCTTGCTTCCATTTATGTACTCCCCAGTTATTTTTTTGGATCTACTCTCCAATTCTTTCCAGATAAAGATGAATTGAAATCCACCACTTGTTCCAATTAGAGATGGCCACAATTCACAGTCCAAAATTCGACATCTGCTTCTTTTGTCCAGTTGGAGAGACATCTGCAAATATAGAAGGGTACAATTCATAGTCCACAATTCATAGTTGGACATATATATTGGTGATTGTATTTGAAGACCCCCATAGATCGCCATCCTCTTTTTCATCTGGTATTCTCTGTTCCGCCTGGTAATATGTCGTTTCTTTATTATTTCGTTTGATTTCTTCCAATCGTGTACAAGTTTATCAGTAATATGTTTGTTTAATTTATATGGATGTTGTTCGTCGGCCACTTTGCAAATTGATATGGTTTAGGTTTTATGGCAGAATAACAATTTTTGGCCGTTTAATTTGACATTTAGGATGTCTGTTTAATTTATTATATGGATACATGTTGGCGGATTTATCTAGTTCAGGTCTTATAAAACAAGCAAACACTATGTCACCATCTAAAGCTATAGTAACCATTTGTCATGGTGGTCATTCAAAAAAACATTTTGCCCTATTGAAAGAAGTAAAAAACAACAAAAAACAGCAGCCGATATTAGTTGGATTTAGGAAATCAATGGTGTCCAGTGGGAATAGGGGGTTTGGAAGTCACTATTGTATTTAGAAGCCTGTGAACATATCATTTACTTTGCTTATTAAAGGCCACATAACTTAAACTTACAAAACTCAACAGCATAACAAACTTACCACATGTTATTGCTCCTTCAGATCCAAAGCCATGTCACTTTGCATAGTTTATCTAAATTTCATTTGTATAATGTTTGAAATATCTAAATTTCCTGTACCCTCCCCTAAGAAAAATTTTTCCTAAGTTGAATGGGGAAATTGTGGACCCCATGTAAACTTTTCCCCATTACTTAAAGGTTGCCAAACATGGGAAACTATGGCCAACTCGGAAAAGTTGACTAATTTCCCCAGGAGAATGAGTTAACTAAACGCCCTCTTACTGTTATTGAGAATGTCGTAAATGGTTCTTGCAAGTGTCGACTCAATTACTTGCAATACTTGCTAAATATCTACACAAGTTTAGCAAAAGCAAACAAATAACAGACAGTGGAGGGGATCCATCCTTATAGTAACTAGAGCACTTGCAGGTGCCATCAGTAACCATCAGTTTCTCAGTACATTCACTTTTTTCCCCTAGAGAAATCACTAGCATCCATAGTTTGAATATTAGGATTGAAATGCAAGAAGTATATGGACATGTACGGGACAAACAAACAACAATGAAGGTTTTCATACAGCGAGAAGAAAAGGAAAGCAATATGCTACAACCGCTTTGAGGATGATTATAACTATTGTCAACAAATACAATAGGGTGAGGGACCCAACCAGCACAAAGTCTCCTGCATGAATTACATCCATTAGCAAGTGTAAAGAAAAAAAAATTGACCCCCATATGATTTCTAAAAACTATTGAAAAGCTATCTGAAGTAATCAATGAAGTGATGCAAGAGAAAAGACCAAAGAATCACAAGGGTATAAAATATCTGAAGTATTATAATAGAAGAAATTTAACATTGGGAAGTGTGCATAAGCTCCTTTCTAAATATTAGAGTCATGTGATCAACAAACATGTAGTACTGCACAACAACTTCTATTCACACAATGGTGAAAACATACCGTCATATAAATAGACCCACGATACCCATACACTTCAATGAAGTAAGGAAGCGCCCCAACGTGATCCAGATGACTGTAAATCCCAATAGTAATAGTAAAATAGTCAAGCAACCATGCAACCAAATTTTTCGAAGATAAATAATGTTAAACAAAATAATGCATACATGCATCCCAATCGTTGAAATACAGCTTTCCCTGATGCCCACCCACCAACCTTCATCTTATTCTACCATAATATGTACACTTCAGCCTATAAATAACATTCACCATTAAAAATATGGAAAAGTAATTGATAAATTAAAAAAATGAAGAGAGCGAGAAAGTACAAGTGAGTGATGACAATGCAAGTTAGGGTAAGGTCAAAGTCTCCAGATTTGGATATCAGTGAGAAATCTGGATACCGGTGTCGGTCTTGATACCCTATGCATTCCACAATCAAACATAATCTTCTTGCCATTAATATTAACCACCACACAACTCTTGCCCACCTCTTGGCCCGCACCTTTAGAACACAAAAAAAAAGGGTAGGATGCATTATCATCATTAAAATAGAATTAAAAAACCCTCTCAAAAAAGACTAGTATACAAATACTTGGCTCCTTTTTCTTTTTCTTTTTTGGGTTTTGGGGGGGGGGGGGGGGGGAAGGGGCGATTACCAAGCACAAAACACTGAATTACCATAGCCCTTCAATATGTTGCCTCAAATTGGTACTTCCTACGTTTACTATTAAGCTGGCTCCACCTGCAGCAGGATGATCAAATAATTTATCAATACATGGTGAATGGGTTTTCTTAACAAGAACCAAGGGCTCACATCAATAAACTTCCATTATTAAGAACAGTCTATGCATCAAAACCTCATGCTCATATCCTCCATTAAAATCAAATTCATTTCAACACTTACACGCCAATAATTCAGCATTTCCATTACCAACTCTAATCCAAATCATACCCATCTGATTATCTAAATAAAACATACAATTGGTAACCAAATTGAGTGAATAAAACTTAAAAATTTGTTATTTAACAAATGAAGTTAACCATGAAAAAAGAAGATAAGGAAGTTAGGATTTTCACCATCACAAGAGGGAAGAAGAATTGTTCATTTCGACGGTGGCAGGCGCTGGAGCTGGGTGGCATCGCAGGCGGCGGACCGAGAAACAGTGAGGGATTGAGGAGAGAGAAAGAGGGAGTTTCTATGCGAGTATTCGTTGATATGTCTGCTTAAACTTTTTGAAAGGACTACTTGATTGGGCCCGCGCAAGGCACATACTAAATTCATATGATTTTTATGGTTTTTTAACTTTAAAATCATATTAAAATAAAATTGAATTGGAGTAAAATAAATTTTGTGAAAGGAAGATTTTTTTATGAAAATGATATGAATTTTGGGATATATAATATAACTTTTAGGTGTCTTAATTTAGCAAAAACTTATACTATCATATATTAAGTTTAAAAAATGATATGATTCAATTGTATAAATATAATATTATATATAAATTTCATAAAAATATATTTTTATTCATTATGTTTATGTTTAAAAAAATGCTTAAACATGTCTAAGGATTGAGTTGATTCGATCAAAGTATCAAAAAAATTAAAATAATATTATAAGTAATATTATAATATTTTATATTATATAATAAAGAAAAATAATATTCTATGCGTAATTCTATATAATAGTGTATGTTTATTGATTATGTTTATTTATAATGTTTATGTTTACAAAAGATGCTTAAAATATGTCTTAGGAATGAGTTATAAGCGCATAATATTAGTCGATTACGTTAGCAAATATAATAATATCTTAATCATATTGACTTTATTAAAGAATATAAATTTTATGCATAATTTTATATTTATGAAAAACTGTAACCCGAGGGCAGCGGATTAAAGAAATTCACGATTTTGGAATATTCTAATTTTAATATTTTATATATATATATATATATATATATATATATATATATATATATATATATATATATATATATATATATATAGACACACACACATACATACACACACACTTCGAAATTATAGCTCATCTCTTGATTGTCACTAGTATCCTTTTATTCACACCTTACTTGTTCTAGTCATAACTTGATCTTTAATTTTGCTCTTGTATTCCAGGCACACCCATCTAAAACTTTAAGATATAAACAACTTCAAAATCCAAACAAATGAACAACAATTCACATCCAAAGGACGACATTCTATACTCACTATAACTTCCCTTTTCCACATCCTAGACAACTCATAACAACTCTAGAACTTTGGCTATAATACCATAACTGTAATGCCCCCAGGTTCACAATCATTAGATTAGGACTAAACACCCCCAACCCAATGATCACAGCAGCGGAGAAAAAGAACCCAAGAACATTACCACTAAGTATGTGGCGCAGCCAAATGCCTCACATGTCAACAGGTCAAGGCCAAGATTGTAGGATTGGATCGAAGATTATAAGAGTCTATGTACAAGGCTATTTTACTATCTGTAAATTCATTTTTACCTGTAAAAAGATCTAAGTCAACATAGTTCAAGGAGATTCATCAATATATGACCATTCATTGAGCATCATAAGCATCGATCCCTTACGTTGGGTACTCGTGAAAGTCCTGATCATTACATGCTACTTAGTTTACCAAACTACATTAATTAAAGTTCTAAATTAAATAAAAATGTCCTCAACACAAACTGAAATATGTCTTAAGAGTTAGTGTCACCACAAACTGAAATCATGTAGAGATGACCATAATGCTAAATTTCTACACCACGTGACCACCACAATCGTCTAAATTGTAGCCAAAAATTAGTATCACCATAATCATCAGTGTCGGTTGTTGTGTTTTTATCTATTTTATCATCAAACTCGTCACCATCAAACGCATCATCATCTTCACCTTCTTCATCGGCATCATGAGTTAAGACAACATTTATATCATTTGAGGCGCACAAGTTGAGCTTGGATTTGCATCATCCACCACTTGAACATCATCATCGTCATCATCATCACTCACCTTATATGCATTTGTCGCACCTTCACCAAAAGTATATTTCATTAACATCATTATCCTATATTAATAGTTTCCATTAACATATGTTGATATCACATTTATATAAGTAATTCAAAGGGATGATTGACTTACATGCATTTCTTATGTCACCAACATTCACTCTCCCAGAACCTTCATCCTCATATGTTTCTCTAGCTTCTGTATGAACCTCCCTATCAAGCAGACCCAACCATTTTGAATCTATTGGTAAAGTAGGTGGTTCTTGCCCGGTGATCCACTCATCATCAAATGGCAAATCATCCAAGCAAATAGGAGACTCGGTGGAATTGAATCTCTTTGCATTTCTTTGCCTCAACTTTAAACTATACATCACAAAAATAAGATCGTTAATCTTTTGTTGATGAAGACGGTTCCTACGTTTTGAAAGCACCTAGTAAGGAAAAATCTATATTAATTCTTACAAAAAGAAGTATTTTTGACATTAACAAAAATAAAAAAGATAATTCATTTACCATCTCAAATGCACTCCAATGTCGTTTGCATCCGAATAAACTATAAGTTAGGCTCAAGATTCTAATGGCAATCTCTTTAGCTCAGGACATTCATCTCCATATGAATCCCACTAGTCAATTGTAAGTTGATAATTTAACATTTAATAAATAAAGGTAGTCATAAACACACATATATAAATGATATACCAAACACATATAGCTAACTCACCTAGGCTTTTTTGCACCTTGTTTGTATTGCTATTGACATTCCAAAAAGACCTTTTGCATTCTTAAAGACATCTATTTGCAAGTCAATGTGCAACCTCTGTTCAGCATCCGGAACAATCCGTTGAAGACAATCATATAGTCATATTTTAATATCAGCATTAGCTTTAAAATCTGGACTATAATGAAACTGGGGGTTTAAATAATAGGTTGTAGCATGTAAGGGCCTATGTAATTGAGCTTCCCAACATTCATCAATAATCTTCTACACAACCTCGTAGCTTTAAGAAAGCATGAGATAATTCAACATATATGAACACTAAATTAAGTACACATATAAAGGGAAAATTAAAATACAATATGCAAACATAAATTAAAAGGGAATGTAAGACTTGAGAGTAAACTTACAGTCGTTGAACACTATTAAAGTTCTATTGCCCTATCCATTGCTTCATAAAAAAAACCCCATGGTGGGTTTGCTTCTGACTCTACCATATGAAGAACTTTGACAAGAGGAAGTGCTTCTTTCAAACATATCACAATATTTGGCCAAAAGCCACGAGTATCAAGTACTATCATTGCAATAGCTTTTCCATCATTGGCTTTCCCAAATTTACTATTTCTCCACTTGTTTGATGAGAACATTGTTAACAAAGGGCCCTTTTGGTCATTGAGACATCTTAATTTCAAGTAAGAAGTTGCAAACTGAGTAACTGCTAGCCTTATAAGTTCTTTACCTTTGGTGAATTCCCTCATCCAAGTAAGAACCATTGTCTTTGAGTAAATATAAGTGGTTACCCTTTTTGCATTTGGAATAGTGTCACCATAAACCTTAAACCTTTTATCTAAATCTTTTAACATTAGTCAACATTATGAGGAATACAAAGTACCCAAAACAATTGTTTTCTCTTTTACATTAGTTTTTCTTCCGCCACTTTATAATTGGAAACATTATCTGTCCTAACTTGAACAACTTACTCTTCACCAACTTTCTCTACAATAGCATCAAGCATTTCAAACATTGTATATATCAATAGTTTTTAAAATTTCTTATGTATCTATTGAGGATAAATAAACAGTTCCCCATGGACTATTGACTATGAAGTTACATATAGAACGTTTTTTTTTCTTTCCGACCAACCATCAGACATTATAGTGCTAACTAGTTTTCTTGCATTCTGTTTTATACTCCTTAAGAAATTCTAGAGTATTTACTACTTCTTTCTTCAAGAAAGTAACTCTAAGCTCATGATAAGTTGGAGGTTTCAATCCAAGCCGAGACCTTGCTACTCTATCCTACATAACAACAAACTCAGGGTTCTTAACAACATTAAATGGAATGGCACTAGTGTAAAAGAATCTAATAATTTATTGACAAACATCATCTCCTTTACTCCTCTTGAAGCAGTGATTGAAAGTCACTTGTTCACCGTTTCTCACATAAGTATTCGTAAGACCTTTACCCTTCCATTTTTTCCGACTCTGAACTTCTTCGATTGACTCGTCGTCCCCTTTGCTAAACATTTTCTTTCTTTTCAATTGGGATTCCCGTGTTTTAATGTCCAATAACTTTAGTAATTTCAATTTAACATCTTCAGGAACTTGTAAACATGATTCAACATTAATTATTGTGAGTGCCAGCAAGATGATGTTTGAATCTAGATATACCTCCAAATCGAGTAACATTACAATAACGACACTTAACCTGCTTTGGATCATTGTTCATCTCGACACCATGCTCCCAATATGGATATGCCCGCCGACCCAAGACATTTTACTCTTTGTTTTAGTCTTCTTAGAACCAGAACTAGAAGTCATATCCTATATAACCAAACACAAATACGCATCACAATTCACAAAACAAGAAATAGAAAATCAATGAACATGGAAAAGAATAAAGAAAAAATAGCTATAAACATAACTAATAATTCACATTATTAGCTAGCTAAATAATCTAAGATAAAACCATTATCTAACTAATCCATACTCAAGCCAACTGGTACAAATCACACTTCACAACACAATAACAAATCACAAATCCACAGCAATTGTTCATCATAACTGGTAAATGGTAATTCACTCAGCTGTCAAATATGTACAAACATAGCAACTCACTCAGTTGTATGGTTATTGTAAGGTTTAAAAGCCATCACAAATTAACAATCACAAATTACAAATTGGTTCATCCATATATCCAACTTGCATACATCACAAATCACATATTCACAATAACAACAATCTAATTGGTAATTACCAACAAAAATCTATGCAAGAAACTTACTCAGTTGCTGACTTGTTACATCCCGAGTTTGACTCCTGCGCGTCTATTCTAAGCCGTAAATTATTACTTTTTTTTAAAAAAGCAATTACTTATATTGAAGACCTTACTCTAAATCCAAGTGAAAGAGTGAAGATAGAGTTAGAAACAACAAACAAGAACTTACTCTAATAATTTGATGCAAGAAGGGTCGCAGGATGAAGGATAGAAGGAGGAGTACTTTACTGCATTGCTGACTTATGCTGCCCGACTCGCGACAGAAAGATGGATGTGCAGTGCACGGTGGACCTGATGTGGGTGTGGGGTGGTGTCGTGGTGGCTATTGTTGCGTGCCTGCGTCGAATTCGAACAAAAAGAGAGGGAACTTGGAGTCTGGGAAGTGATGAAGTGTGGGGTGTGCTACAGGCTGTTTTGAAACCTAACATGCAACCTTTTTTGATTTATTTTTTTTTAAAATTTCTTTTTTATTTTGTTAAGTATCCAACATTATGGATGAGTTATTGGGTCATTGAACCATAAATACATAGCTAGCTCATTTTTGTTTGTAACCCAAACCAGCCCAAGTAGCCCGTTTTACATGGCAAAAGTAGAATCGGTAGACACTCGTGTGGATCGTGCGATCCTACGCGTCTGTACGATCTTGGTACGAGTCTGCTTACATGACGGTCCTGATGTGATCTGAATCAGTAGGACCCAGAAAAAATTCCATGGGCTCCCACGCAGTGTATGATGTGTCGAATGAGGTGCCTTAATCTTTAGGGGATTTAATGCATTTTATTATGATGTTCAAGTGAATCAAAATAATAAAAATCAAAAGACTCGCCAATGAAGTTTTTAATGAGAATTAATAAACCCAAATTTAAATTCCATAAACCACAAACTATGAGATTCAGATTCGGGGGTAAGGTTACGAATTTGATAGTAAAAACCCTTGAATTCGCTCGTTCAAAGAACGGACTCTGCTAAATCGGTTAAGTTAATTAAAGAAAAGAGTAGAATGGGAGAATTAATTAACTTAGTTAATATTATTTAGTGCATACAAATGAATGATTAAATGTAAAAATAAAATAAAACAAATAAATGCAACTAATAAAATGAAATACAAGAACATAAGCATAAATATTTACAAGTTAACATTTAATCAAATAGATTAGAGCATCAACATTATTTCTATATGTCAACATTTACGTTATAACAAAGTGAAAATAAAATAAGAAAACTGATGCTAACCTCAAATTAATGTCAAGATTATGAATGCAAGATGATGATGAGAAGAAGAAGGAGGAGGTAAAATCACCTAGTGTCAATACTCTTAGGATGATTTTGAGGTGTGGTAAAAGAGTGGAAGTGAGGTTGTATTTATAGTGGTGGAGGTGTGTTTATTTATGGTGGTGAATGGAAGAATATTGAGAGGATAAAATAAAATAAAGGATGATTTTATTTGATTTGGAAAAAAGAGAAAGAATGAAATAAGATAAAGAGGATTTTGATTTTGGGGATTTCAACATGTGAAGAATGTGTGTATTTCAAAATTTCATGCATTTAATCCTAAAATAAAAATAAAAATAAAAATGAATTACATAATTACAATGCTGAATTGAATGACGAAATTCAGCGTCTACAGTTAGCCCCCACTTTGATTGAGTCCGAGTAGGACGTTGATAAAAGTATTCTTGATAATTGTCGGCACTTGGAAGCGGTATCTTATGCCTGATGTCGGTTGATGCTTGGAAGCAAAATCCTGCCCCTGATGTTCGGTATCGCCATTCGTGTTTGGCAGTAAGTTGATGATGCTATGACCTGTCATTCTTGTCTGACTGTTCGCCATTCTTGTCTGACTATGCGCCATTCTTGTCTGACTGATGATGTGGATGCAATATCCACTGTTGAAGATTACGTAGATGTGGTATCTGTTTTCGAGGCAGATACGATATCCTTGGCTAAAGACAACATAGATGCGATATCTATTGTCGGTGTGGATGCGATATCCTTTGCTTGAGACGACGTAAATGTGATATATGTTGTTGGGGCGGATGCGGTATCCTTTGTTGGAGACGACGTAGACGCGATATATGTTGTCGGGGCGGATGCGATATGCTTTCTTGGAGACGACGTAGATGCGATATTTGTTGTCGGGGCAGTGTTCGATTGCAACATAGTGCGGGTTTAATATCGTATCCATAGGGAGTTGGGGCTACCGAAACCTAAAAGCTATCGAACTCTCACCTACTAGGTTTAGATTTCATGTTCATTTTGAGAGTTTAAGAAACTAAACTAAAAACACAATAAAAATCACAAATAAAAAAAAAGAAAAAGGCTCGGGGGTTGATTTTAGCGACCTAATGGAAATCTAATCGAAAGGTGATAATTAAGTTAAGCAAGGAATGGATCGCTACTAAAATTAAATCACTCTAAGCACCCTCTCTGAAGGATAACATTAGATTAACTACCTAAATCTTACCCTCACTCACATGAAGACTAAAACTTAAGAGTATAAAGTGTAACAAACCCTAATTAAATCGATCCTCATTTTCATGAAAAACAGTCTAATTATCCCACTAAAACCTCACACTAATGCTTTGAAGAAGTCTAGCAACCTCTCAATCAACTAAAACTTCCACAAAAGATAGAGAGTAATGGTGGAAAATCCTAAACTAACCTAATCATTCCCTTCCGATTAAACTTCTAATTAAACCCTTATTTAAAGCCTTAATCACCCTCTAACCTAAGTTAACTACTCACTAATCATTTTAATTAATAAACTTAATTAAACTAAACTAAGACACAATTAACTTGAACTAAAATATCACCTAATGACCCAATTAAACCTAAAAATGCCTAACCAAACACTAACCCTACTCACACAATCTAACATTATGGCCCAAACAGCAGAGCCCAACTACTAGTGACCCAAAACTATCCTAAATAGACTTTGTCAGACCTAAAGCTTTAGACACTAACTGACCCAATTAACTTAATCAAGCCCAAATCCTTATAACCTAGAATCTATTACTAACTAATTATCCTAATTAATTACTAAGAATAAACTGACCTAATTAATACTAATCACTTAATAACCAAGCTGACTACTATACTAACCTAATATATTCATCTTGACTAACTTTGGCCTACTAATAAATCAACACAATGGCTAAACTAAACTAGTATAACTAATGACATAAAATTAATCAAAACCTACTACTATTACTGTTTGATATTGGGAAATAAAAGGAAAAAACAGACGAAAAGGAGTGAAAGAAAACAGAGGAAATAAGGACATAGGGGGACGAAACAGAGCAAGAAACAGAGGGAAAAGGGACGAAAACAGTGAGCTTAGAAGGAGCAATCACAATCCAAATTAAACATAAACCAACTCAAAACATCAATCAAAAGAAAACAACTAAAATTAAGAGCAAATATAATTGAAATATTAGAATCAAGAGAACAACTTTAAAACATGAATATAATCCTAATCAAGAAATCGAAACTAAAACATATATTAAACGATAACTAAACCTAATCTAACCCTAAAGCTAACATCTAATCTAAAGAACAAACCCTAAAATAGATGGAAGGTCTGTTGGAAAATTGTGATTTAAAATTTAATAATTTGATCGTATGATGCCCACTATTATCGGTAGTAATCTTTATTTACATACCACCTTTCGGGCTCACTCGATACTAGATATTAAAATCTGTATTACTTTCCAACTTTTAATTTACTTACTTCTGTTTGACTTGGTTTTGAGCATGGGCAAGTAATTGGTTCGGGGAATTCCTTTCGCTGCATCCGAAGGAATCCAACGGGTTGTAGTATCTTGGGGGAGGACCGCACTTGAATAATTTTACCAGTGCAGTGGGGGCGTTTCCTCTCTTAGGGCAGTGCTACGTGCACGCTCTACGCAAATCAGGCTATCTCTAAAACTCTACTCTCTTTATATTTATTTTTGTGTTATTTATTATTTATACACGATATATGTACATGACTCTTTTGTAATGTGATACTTGGTTTTATAATTTTTCATACGATTAATATTGTATGATTTGTATCATGTTGGTTCAAGACATTAGTTCACCGATTTCCCTCAGGTCGAAACTCACTAACACTAAGTGCAGGTTCAAACCCAGAAGGTACCTGGCGCCCATTGCACGATATTATATGCTCCTATTTACTAAATTACTTTATAAATCTCCTTTTGTTGAGTTTCTTAAATTTTAAATCATGTTGGGGATTGTTGGAAAGTTGTGATTTAAAATTTAATAATTTGATTGTTTGATGGCCACTATTATCGGTAGTAACTTTTAGTTACGTGCCACCCTTCGGGCTCACTCGATCGTATATATTAAAATATGTATTATATTCCAACTCTTTTATTTATCTCACTCTTCCTCTTAATTTATTTAACTTGGTCATTTTATTAAAGTGGTTCTTATTACTCCTAATTTCTCTACCTCATGCAAGGTGGGTTTGACCAAGTCTCTTGAGTTTATTTTTAGAGAAAATCGTTTGTGTTCACAATGGAGAATGAGGCTTAACTGATGGTTTGACTAAGCCACAACTTTACTCCTAATTAAGAGTTAATAGTGGAATTAGTTGGAAAATTTTTTGGCCAACCTTTCTTAGTGGAGTTAGGATGCTATTGTGAAGGGGTTTAATCCCATGTTTATTAGCTAATTCTTTTACTATTTTTGGAGCCACGTGTCTCCCTTATATAGCCTGGTGGTTTGGCTTATTTCGATAGACAAGGGGATTTAACATTGAGTGGGGAACTAGCTAGCTTTGGGCTACGTTTTTCTTTGATGGAGTTCTCCTCAAATTTGCCATTTCTAAAATATTAGTCTTTGAGAGTGTTGTAAAATTATGTCATCTAGGTTCTAGACTATTAATTTTCGAGCATGGGCAAGTAGTTGGTTCGGGGAATTCCTCTTGCTGCATCCGAAGGAATCCAACGGGTTGTAGTATCTTGGGGAGGACCGCACTTGAATAATATTACCAGTGCAGTGGGGGCGTTTCCTCTCTTAGGACAGTGCTTCGTGCACGCTCTACCCAAATCAGGCTATCTCTAAATCTCTTTCTCTTTATATGTATTTTTTATGTTGTTTATTATTTATGCACGATGTCTGTGTATGACTCTCTTTGTAATATTATACTCATTGGCTGTATAAATTTTCATCCGATTGATATTGTATGAGTTACATAATATTGTTATTATGATGAATAAGATGTCTCATGAATTACAGTTAAGTATTTTTGTCCCACTTTCTAAATAATTTCCTAACAAGGTATGGGTCGTCACTTCCCCAAAACCACCAAAATACTCTTCACAATCGGCCTCTCTTTTCTTTTATACTCAATCTGCATTCCTTGGCAACGAATTTCGACTGTTTGATCTTCGATCTGTGAATGGTGAGGATTTCTCTGCTCTACTATTGCAAGTGTATGCGATGGCGATGGATGGTGCATCCGAAATGTCTGCTGCGATTGTACTTTGGTCAGGGAATTTCAGCCAATTCTGGAAAAGATAAAGAAGGAGAAAGAATTAGTGAGACAATTAGAGAGAAGAAAGAGTCAGAAACAGAGATAAAGAGAGAGAGGAGAATAGTGGTGAGTTTTGGTGTAGGTTTTTTTTTTATTTTTTTTTTACTGGAAAAAGACAGAATGAGTTAGAGAAAGAGAGTAGAAGAAAGAGAATGGGACGAAGAAAATGAAAGAGAAGAGGAAGAGAGAGAAAGATAAAGAAAGGTAAATAGGAGAGCTAAAATAAAAGGAAAGGGAATGAGAGAGAGTTGGATTTTAGGAGGAGGTGGGAAATCGTGAAAGGAAAAAGAAGGAATTGGATTAGAGTAGGGTTTGGGTTAATGGGTTAATGGTTTAGGGTTAGGCGGATAGGAGGGAGAGAAAGATGGGCTGGGTATGTGTGCTACGTGGGTAGGAGTTTAGATGGGAGAGAGTTTGGGCCGGTGGAAGGAAGTAGGGGAATGAAGGTATTGGGCTCAAAAAGAAGAAGAGAAGAGGGAAAGAAAAATGGATGAGGGAGAATTGAGGAGCTGGGCTTGGGCTAGCTAGCTGGGCCGAGTAAGAGGTAAATTTGGGCTGGGTTTTTAGAGGTTTTTGGGTAGTGATTTAAGATTGTTTTAGTTTTATTTCAATTTTTATCTTTTTTGATTCATTTTCACTAATAATAATACTAAGATAATAAAATGACATAAAATCTAATAAAATATAAAAATCAATAAAAACACAAAAATTACTTGGAGGTACCCTAATTTTTGGTGAAATGTTTTTCAGGTACCCCAACTTTTCAAAACTCATTTTGGGGTACCCTAACTTTTAGAATTAGTAACAAATAGGTGACTTTCCGGCCAATAATTTGAATTCACCGGTGAATTTTAGGCGGGAATTAATTAAGGCTTTTTATGGACGAAATGACCCTTTGTTTCTTCTGTTTTGTTCTTCGTTTTGTTGTTTGTGGATCTGTTTTATGAACAAAATAAACCCAATCCTTGCACCAACGGATGCAGTGTGCAGATCCAAGTATTTCAACAACTCGGCGACAACCAAAGCATGCCCATTCTTAGCAGCAACATAAAAAGGAGTTTCTCCTTCTTGATTTTGCATCAACGATGGCGGCAATTGCATCAATAGACACAGACAAATCTCCAAAGGGTAGCATCGACACTCCAATCATAACCCTTCTGACCACCATCAACAACCACCCTTCATTCTACACTACCAACTCTTCTCTCATCTCCCCAACAAGCCCAAAGGAGGCACCTGACTCTTCATTTCTCACGAACCCACACACCCCAACTCAGTCCTCGACCCCCTCTTCACAACTCCCCCTGAGTCAACTCACTCCGACTCGGACCACCAGCTTGTGTTCCGCTTCGAGCCCACCTTTGATACTACCATATTTCTCCATGGTTTTCCCGCAACTCTCAAATTTATCCAAAACAGAGACAAAGAATGAAGAAAACAAACTAAAAGGGCATTATAGTCATTCTCTATCAAAAGTTAAGGGTATTTCGGCCAGTTTACATAACCAATCAGACTTTGGCCGAAAATTCACTTAGTAATTTCTAATCCTAAAAGTTAGGGTACCCCAAAATGAGTTTTGAAAAGTTGGGGTACCAAAAAATTGTTTCTTTAAAAGTTAGGGTACCTCTAAGTAACTTTTTGCTAAAAACATAATAATAAATCTAATTTAATTATTAGCCAAAGAATAGAGGGATATAAATCATGCAAAATACAGAATAATCAGGCAGATGCGATATCCTTTGTTGAAAACGATGCAGATGTGATATCTCTTGTCGGGGCAGATATCGATATCCTTTGCTGGAGGTGACGTAAATGCGATATCTATTGTTGGGTTGAATGCGATATCCTTTGTTGGAAATGTAGATGCGATATCTATTGTCGGGTTGAATCCGATATCATTTGTTGGAGACGATGTAGATGGGATATCTATTGTCGGGTTGGATGTGATATCCTTTGTTGGAGACGACGAAGATGTGATATCTGTTGTCATTCTTGATGATGACATTCTAGTGACTTTTCAACTCTTGAGAGTGTAATCAAAATCTTAGAGACCCAAAGTGTTTTTAGGTCTCATCATTCTAATTTTTCTCGCCAGGATTTTGAGTTTAATCCTTGGACAATATTTGGGCTGGATCTCACATAGCCCCTAATGTGTATATGCAGGTGACGACCTTGTTGTTCTCGTGTCTTCCATGCTTTTTCATAAGCTAATTCTTCATGCTAGTGAAGATTGTTGAGTTGTCAATTGTCAGCCCCCAATGACGACCACGATGATGATATGCATGCAATTAGTCTGCTATTCTACGTGCAATGCATAGACCCGAGACTTATGATCCAATTATGTACTCATGCACGACTTTGAGTTTCATGTACTTGACTTCTCAATGTAGCCTAATGTACATCTCTTAATGACCCCAATGAGCAAATGCTTTATGAACATATTCACATTGTAATGCATGTTGTGTAATGCTACCATGTTGAGAGCCCTCACTTTTCATTTCCAACTTCCCACAATGAAAGTAAAGAAATCCTAAGTATCAAGTCAATTTTGAGGCGAGTTTCAGGACAGGGCAATAGAGAAAATGATTCTTTGAGTTTCCCCTCGAACTGTATAGTCATTCTATAGGCATGGAGACGATCACATATAAAAAGCCAAGTGGTCTCATAAACTTGACACAAGAGCCATCTTGTGCGTTGCTATCATTGAAACATTCATGGAGCTGGATGTTGTGGATGTCAAGTGATGAGTAAGCCCCCAGTTGAGATGGTACAAAACAAGGCATTTGACGAAGACCCAACTTGTCGCGTTTATCTTAGGTTGTTTGAAGTGTTGGTTGGGCTGCTCGACTATGAAGTCATGGTTAGAAATCCCAAGTACTCAGACAGGCCCAAAAGATCTCACACACAAGCCTCCTTGATTTCCCCTTCATTTTCTCTGTCTTTCCTAATTGTTTTGCTCAAGTAGAAACATGTATGCATGCTAAGCACTCAACAAGGTGCACAAGTGCCTTCACATGGGTTAGGATGACTGACCAAGGTGGGCATTGTCTTCTTGTTCTGCTAAAGGAATTAGTCCTCACTCAGCGTTCTGAAAGCGAAGATCGACTGACAAATCTCATAATTGCACTAATGACCAAATTTGAAGAGTTCACTTGGTGAAGGGTTTAAATATGTGGATGGTAGGAAATTTGGTTTGCAGGTGAGTTTGTGAGTGGTTAGAGCCCGATGATGGGCGAGATGAGGCTATGGATGGTTAGGTGAGAGTATGGATCGAATGTAATGGACAAGGTGATGAATAGATGACCAATTTGACGAGTAGAAGTGGACACGATGGTCTATAATGGAGAATCGTGTCTCGTGGGTTTATCTTATAAGGTAAGAGATGGTCAAATGGTTATGGTTTGATGGATGAAGGGTGATCCAAGTCTGATGGGAAAAGTGGGTGTGCTTGGTGAAAGGAAATATGACAGTTTTTCACTTTCCTTAGAGACCAAGGTTCCCTCACCTTTTGCCTAGCCTGCCTGGTGAGGTTTTCGGGCTAGCCACTCTTTATTGTATCTCTCAAAGATCAAATAATTAATAATGAATTTTCTCTAAAGTGAATTGCAGCAGTCGGGCCTGAAAGAGGTTCTCCTACGTATCCAGTGTGGAATCAGACCAGTCGTAGTTCAACAGGTACAACTTTAAAGGACTGGTGCCTTAAGGAGAACATTGATAGGGTTGAGGGGTTGAATGGGAAGAATATATATTAAGATTTGACAGAGAGGTTTTAGGATTTGTGCAGGCGACTTATGTAAACCGACAATTGCCTCTTATGCCTCTTATTCTTGCTTTCTTCTTTCTTTCTTTTTTTTTTCTTTTTCTTTTTTTGGATTTTTTTGCCTTTTCTTCGTTTTCTTCTTTTTTTGGAATTTTTTTTCGGACCTCAATCTATACTTCTCCTACCAATAAATGTCATTCACAACACATTATTTGGCTTAGGTGGGTTTAAGGATTAGATGGTAATAAAATGAATGACCGTGTTCGCGGTGGTAGTTAAGAAGATGGTGCGAGAAGGTAATAATGTAGGTAATAATGTAGGTAAAACGACAGTGGTAGTTCCATTGATTGGAACATATCTTCAAGTTTGGTTTTGAAGGTGAAGAAATTCTCGGTATCATGTCTTTTAGACCAATGATAGTTGTAGAACTTTTTATCTTCCCAATACTTCCCCTTAATCATGGGTTCGAGCTTTACGAGGGGAAGTTGTATCTTACCCTTCTTGAGGAGGCGTTTTAGTGCTTTAGTGTTGTTGGGTTTTAGGTTATCTATTTTCTAAATAGAAGCAAATTAATTGGCGGAAAATCATAAGGATTATAAACAATTAATCACCAAGGAAACACAACCGCAGAGGCTTTAGTAATTATACCTTTGTTGCTATTCCGGCTGATGCAAAGATTGACCTTTGAGATTCCAATGAGAAATCCTCTACTAAAAAGTCCACGCAGCTTTCCGAAACTCGACTGCTAGATCGACCCGATCAAGACAGATCTTAATCTTAGGATGTATGTGTTTTGGTATAGATGGTTGTTTCAAGAAACATTAACTGTAAACTAAAAGAGAGAGGAACTAAGGAAGTCGCCCTGGTATCTCTCTAAGAGTCTTAAAACAATTCACTCGATAAATCTCTTAGAGAGATCCTATTTATAGTGTTAGGATGGCTTGGGAAAAGGGTTATTAAAAACTCTAATGGCTGACCTAATTGACGGCGCATTCTCAGGCCCAACACGGTCCATGTTGAGGCAACACGGTCCGTGTTGGCCTCCAGAATGTCCATTAAATCGGCTCATAGTCACCACGGTCTGTGGTGACTCAACACGGACCGAGGTGGCTCAACACGGTCCGTGTTGGATCAACATGGTCCGTGTTGAGTCCAATTCGGTCCGTGTTAGGCTGATTTCTCATAGAAATCAGCTCCCAACATTCCTAAGCATAATAGGATTTTACTTAGGTTACATACATTGTTCTAGGGCACTGACTTGTGTGACCCAGTAGGACCAAATAATATAGTTGTAATTAAACATATTTAATTACCGATTATAGAGGTCTCTAGCAAGACATATAATCACTATATTATATTGGTTTAAACTCCATGTATATCAAACATTGTCGGGACATTCCCAACAATCTCCCAATTGTCCCACAAGTGTTCGATTCCTTAAATTCCCTTGTCACTTACTGTCTTAAGTTCGGATAAGATAAGTTGAAGTTATCCTTATGCAATACCCGAACGTTCCTCGATTTCCAAGTTAGACTCTGAAAAGCATATGATCATTTAATGATTCATCTAAGCTCGGCCAAGCATTTTCAGTCCAAACTCACCAAGTGTCCAACAAGACAACTGCCCCTAATAGGGAGGACAATGCCATCTTCTTCAAATACATATTCTCACATGATCCAACTGTAACCCAGACACCGCATTTATAGCCGACTGTTACGAAGGCGTTTGACGCGCTCCAAAGTTACAACAAACCATATAGTCTACGTATTGAGCTCAGGATTTAGGAATTGTGAGTAGCGAGAGCTCTTATGACATTCCCAACTTGAAGAGCTCCCACTATGGGTAAGTTCGGTAGTTGTTCTTAACAACATACATGTGATTGATTTATGATGTCATTACATCACCGTGATCATGAAACTTGATTATCACCTCAATCCTACATGCTAATTGTGTTGATATCATCACTGCACCTACGTGATAATATAATTAGGAACTATATCGACTAGGATCGGCATCATCAAGTTCACTAATGGGGTTTCAGAAATCAGGCATCATCTAACTGCCCATTTTGAATTTTCTAATCCTTTTTGGACACTGTAGACACCGGGATTTGCACCGACGAAATCCCGACCCGCCAAATTCAGCAAGTCATTTGGGCCAAACACCAAAATGAGTCATCGGGCCCATAGGATCAGCAGCGTGGGTCCAACAGATCAATGCATCCCGCGTGGATATTATAAAACCCGCAGGGGTTTTAATAATCAGAAGCAGCCCAAAAGGAAAAGCGGGCCCAAGATGCGCCTCCAGCCCAGATAAATGTCAAAACCCGCGGGGGTTTTAAACTTTGGATTGAACGCGCCGTTTTGGCTGGCCATGTCAGCGATCCGTGTGACAAGATTTAAGACCCGAGGGGGTTTTAATTTCAAAGCTGGCGCCAATTTTCTTCCCATGTAGATCCCTTGATCATAGTCCCACGTGGGTTGACCTTCCTTAACCTCTTAAAACCCGCCTGGGTTTTGATTCTGCATGGCATGATTGTTGGGGTATGTCCCCCTCCTTTTCCCTCCAAAAACCTCCATCCTTCACCTATAAATACTCCCTCCATTTCACCCTCATTTCATCAACTATCATCATCCATACTACCCAAAACTCTCTCAAAATCCTCTCATACCTATGTCCATACTTTCTTAAACCCTTTTCTCTAATCATTCATCCACTATCATTATCCATTCACTTCATCTATAAATTCTCATATCCAAGTCCTATCCTACCATACCCAAATCTCCACTTCCTTCAAGTGTCTCTTCAAGGATTTGTC
The DNA here is from genome assembly GCA_029582165.1 of Portulaca oleracea. NCBI lineage: Eukaryota > Viridiplantae > Streptophyta > Magnoliopsida > Caryophyllales > Portulacaceae > Portulaca > Portulaca oleracea. The sequence goes on along the minus strand of CM055888.1, from coordinate 14,986,870 downwards.
AAGAGAAGTTCGGTCCATCCATCGCCATACCAACATTTTAAGTGAGGTTTGAGCACCTTTTGTTTCAATCATGTAATTGTATTTGTTTATCGCTTTACATGTACATTATTTTGTAAAACATTTCTTTTTTTTTTTTTCTACATTTGCATGTTTGGAATAATAACATCGTGAAATTAATTAAACTTCTCCCCGCTCTTTTTCATTTCAAAGTTCGATTTTAGTAGAGTCTGTTTTCTAACAGGCGGATTCGAAAATTCTTATAATTCTCGGATCCGTAACCTTACCCCCGAACTTAGAAATCGGGTTTCGTAGACCGGAGTTATTTATTTGATTTTATGGTTTGTCGGTTTCCTTAAATAAGCTGGCAACTCTTTAACCTTCTTTGCAATCCGTTTAATTATTTACAATATGCCCATTTGCTTGAAAATAATTTAAAAAATGATTTAATACATTCCTCTCACCAATTCAAGGTTAGACCCGAGAGAAATGGGCTAGAAATTGATAAACCCCTGCAGGTTTTATCAATTTCCACCCAGCTTTCTCTGGGCCGAGGAAACAAGAGGCCCAGCCCAGAAATTGTTAAAACCCCCGCGGGTTTTGACGAGCTCTGGTGGCCCGCTTGTTCCTTCTTGGGTCTGGATCTAGTGTTTGGGCCGGTATCGAATTGTTATTAAAATATTTTGTGCAATTTCGAATATTAAAAAAAAAACGGATTTGTAAATAAATAAAGTTTCATCACCCCGAAAATGAATTTCGAAAATAAAAATATCCTTATTTAAGGATTAAGCAACCTTAGTCAGCTCCCGATCACTTAAGTAGCGCATCACGCGGAAATGGGGTGCACCCTTTTCCCAAGGTTCTACAGATTGGCGACTCCACTGGGGACTTAAACTTAAAAAGAGGGTAAAACTTGAAAAAATCGAATTGATTTGAAATGGTAAAAGGGAGAAGTTGATTTATTTCGCAATTTTATTATTCTTTTTAGGCATCCTTTGCATACCGGGCCACTAATCAGGTCTTTCGACATGTTAGCACAAAGGTGACGGTTTAAGTAATAACTATGGCTCTTCCCCGAGAGCGGGCGGCCACTACTTGTGTGATGCATCCTACATCGCCAAGCATTTGGTCTCTCTTCTCCCCATGTTATACTCAAAGGGCTTCGTTGAAGTCCGATGAGCAACACCTCACACTCCTTACCCACAAATCTTTAAGGGTAAGGTGAACCGAGGCGAGAACGTGCGATATGCCATGTTTACCCAACCATAGTAATCCATGAATATAGAGCCTTGGTTTAGGGTATCCCTTCATGTTGTATGCTATGTGCTATGTGTTCCTCTTCCCCTTTTCCTTTTTGTAAAGAGTTGACCCTAGTTTGGAGGTTTCGTTCTAGTTCATATAAAATTCACTGGGTTGAGAAAATGATTGTTTATTAATTAGTATAGTTAACTCAAAGACATTATGATTAGCCCAAGTGGAAGGGCCCATTTATGTTTGAAAGTTGATTATTTTAATTAATGAATAAAAATTAACTCACATTTGATGATATTATATGACCCTTTACAAAATTCTCTTAATGAAGGTACAAGAAATTCAATTAAAAGTCCAACAAAGTTAATGGATAGCATTTTAGACTGCATAATAGTCACTAAGCTTGAGTAAATTAATTTATCGACTTAATTAATAAATCCATCATATTTATGGCCGACCCATTGATTAGCCCAACCATATTGGATTTATCAATTAAGCCTATAAATTAATTATAACTCGCTTATTGTTGGTTTTATCCAGTTCTTTACAATATTCGTTTTCCTTGAGTAAAATAAAAAAGATAAAAAAAGCGGGTCGTCAGTCTTGTCGAGCATTATTCTAGTCCACATAATAGTCAACATAGCTTGAGCTGTCTGAGTTGTTGGGCCAAGGTACGGATTCTCCTTAAAACGGTCGGCCTGTAGATTGGGCCTTTCCGAATTGAGAAACACTGACTTGTATCTTTTCAACTTATGATCCGCTCGCTATGTCTGACTTTATCCGGCCCTTTATAATGTTATGTTATTAGGTCCATATAGAGTTAGGTCATGCACTCCCAAAAAGTGGGCGAGTCCCTTGTGTTGGCATATAGGGGTCGAGTCTGCTAGGGTCTCATATAGGTCTCTTAAGGCATGCATGCATTGGGTAGTAAGTGTCAGAGTAATTATCGAGTCAGTAATAAATTTCCATACAGGCAAGATAGGAGATCGACACCGGGCCCACATCAGAGATCTACGTACCGACTGGTTGGTTTTAAATCCAAGCTGCGACCCATTTGTCATTCGACCCAGAGCTCCAATTATGCCTGAGGAACGATTCCAAAGGATCCCTATCCAAGGCGCCGAAGCCAACATCTCGAGACAGCTGGAGGATCTTTTAACTAAGATACAAGGCTTAGTCTTTGTAAATTCCTTCGAACAGGAACAAAAGATCGAGAAGAGGCTCCATGAGCAACAACAGGTGATGGATGGCATGCTGTGGGCCATCACAAAGATCAATGAGAAGTTTGGACTAAATACTGAGGGAGATGATGATGTTATAAAAGTCCATAAGTCAGAGGGCTCAGGGTCGTTCAAACGGAAGTCCAAGGCAGTCTTAAAAATTCCCAAAGTCACTGAAAATCCTGCTATCAAGGCCTTGGAACAAAAACTTCAGAGTCTTACCAAGATGATGGGCACTATTCCGGCCTTTGCTGACAAGTACACAGATGTGCCTTTGCCCATCCACCCAGTCATGAAGGTGACTAACAAAGTTAAAGTACCCAACATCAAGTTCAAGCCATCTGAAAATCCTACTCACCACATCAAGGAGTTCATGCGACTAGCACCTCTTCACATGATTGATGCTGACTTGTACCCTACAGTCTTCCCATCCACCCTAGATGGAGAAGCCAAAGTATGGTATCATGCCCTGTCACCTCAAGTCAAGGCTAACTGGAACGAGCTGTTTAAGGCCTTTATCAATCATTACAGTCAAAGCATGCCACAGTGGATGACCTAACGGCCATGAAGCAGGGGGAAGATGAGTCCTTCCTGGATTATTTCGAAAGATGGCACACCAAGTTGTCTCACATCAATGAGACTATACCTTTGCGCCTACAGCTGACTACCTTCAAACAAGCTCTCAAAAGCAGCCTATCCCATCATTTGGGATATCATGTCATCAAGGACTTTAATTACTTTAAAGAAATATGTATCCAACTTGAGACCAAGAATAATGAGAAGGCCACCATCCAAGGATGGAAGAATTCCAGTCCTAATAGGAGGGCTACTGGTTCACCCAGCCACCCTTCTAGGAGTGTTGAAGACTAATGTAATTTAGTCAGGAAGCCAACTAGAGCAACGACCCTCTAGGAGCAGTCAATAGGGAAAGGCAACACCATAGGAAGGGGACTTTGAAGTTAGCTAGGGTCTGAATTCCTTCAAGCATTCTGTTTCAGAGTCAGTTAGGGGAGGCATTGAGTCGGTCTGTTATATGCTTGTCTTTTGAATTCAATAAGATGCATCTATTTGATTGTTTGAGAATCTCGTGCTTGCACTTTTAACTTGAGTTGAAAAGCTCCTTCACCCATTCATTAGCCTTAACAGTCAAGTTTGACATATCTATCTATCTTCACCCTCAAATACCCTTCCATTCATCACGTTCATCGTCCTATGAATCCAGGGTTTAAAATAAAATTAAAGAATATAGAGAAAAAAAACAAAAAAAAGAGGGAAGTCAATCTGCATTCATCAAGCAGGCTGAGCAAAAGGAGAGAAGACCAAAATCATCAGTCTCTTGAAAATGGACATCTCTGTGCTCCTAGACTAGCAGCTGAAATAAAATGTGCCTAGGACAGGGGGCTACCATCTCACCACCTTCATCAACACCCATATCACCTGTTACCTTCCCATTCACCCACAACATCTATCCCTACTTGTCTTCTACCTCTCCATCCCAAGTCCTATTCACCAAATCATCCCTCTTTGCATCATCCATCACAGTCACCATTTGAAAACCCTTAGCCTTGATCAACCCGGTCATTCTCCTTGAAACCACTCCCTATCTACCCTAAAGCTAGAAGGTGTGTTGTGACTTATATCATCAGAAAGGCGAATAAGAGTTTATCCCATGACAAAGAAAGGCGAAAAAAAAACTCATCAACAGTCAAGTAGAGCATCATTCCTGCTCGAGATCATCCCCAAAGAGGCGCATGCCGCCCGCGACCGCGATGTAGGACTCAACTTCTAAGCATCACCCCTGACTTTGCACCACAAAGTCATATCTCGACCGGTGTCCATCAAAGCAGTTCTACTTTGATCCAGTACTCAATCAAAGTGGCCATCATCAACATCGGGAAAATCCGGTCCGCCTCGAGAAATTCCATTGGGCATCATCAACATTTTAGATCAATTGCGATCAATCTGCCAGACAGGTAAATCTCTCTATCTCTAGCCATTGTTCAAAATGATATGACATTCTCTTTTGGTTTCTATGCAGGGAACCATCACCGACATCTTCAGTCGTCCAACGGTTGCCACCTAAAGGCCTCCGACGACATCATCAACATCTCTAATCGTCTAACGGTCGCCACCTAAAGGCTTCCAACGACATCATCAGCATCAATCGTCCAACGGCCGCCACCTAAAAGCCTCCGACGACATCATCAGCATCAATCGTCCAACGGGTGCCACCTAAAGGCCTCCGACGATATCATCAGCATCAATCGCCCAACGGTTGCCACCTAAAGGCCTCCGACGACCTCATCATCTCCAGTCGTCCAACGGTTGCCACCTAAAGGCCTCTGACGACATCATCAGCATCAGTCGTCCAACGGTTGCCACCTAAAGGTCTCCGACGACATCATCATCAGCATCAGTCATCCAACGGTTGCCACCTAAAGGCCTCCGACGACATCACCGACATCATCCGGTCGCCATACAAAAGAGTACCGACAGCATCCATCTTCAAGTCAAGCATCAAGCAGGCAGCATCTCAGGCTACTTTGACCTTCGTCCTATTCGGACTCGATTAAAGTGGGGGCTCTCTGTAGACACCGGGATTTACACCGAAGAAATCCCGACCCGCCAAATTCAGCAAGTCATTTGGGCCAAACACCAAAATGAGTCATCGGGCCCATAATATTAGCAGCGTGAGCCCAACAGATCAAAGCAGCCCACGTGGATATCATAAAACCCGCAGGGGTTTTAATAATCAGAAGCAACCCAAAAGGAAAAGCGGGCCCAAGACTCGCCTTCGGCTTAGATAAATGTCAAAACCCGCGGGGGTTTTAAACTCAGGATTGAACGCGCCGTTTTGCCGGCCACGTCAGCGATCCGTGTGACAAGATTTAAAACCCGCGGGGGTTTTAATTTCGAAGCTGGCGCCAATTTTCTTCCCATGCAGATCCCTTGATCATAGCCCCACGTGAGTTGACCTTCCTTGACCTCTTAAAACCCGCCTGGGTTTTGATTCTACATGGCATGATTGTTGGCGTATGTCCCCCTCCTTTTCCCTCCAAAACCCTCCATTCTTCACCTATAAATACCCCCTCCATTTCACCGTCATTTCATCAACTATCATCATCCATATTACCCAAAACTCTCTCAAAATCCTCTCATACCTATGTCCATACTTTCTTAAACCCTTTTTCTCTAATCATTCATCCACTATCATTATCCATTCACTTCATCTATAAATTCTCATATCCAAGTCCTATCCTACCATACCCAAATCTCCACTTCCTTCAAGTGTCTCTTCAAGGATTTGTCAAGAGAAGTTCGGTCCATCCATCGCCATACCAACATTTTAAGTGAGGTTTGAGCACCTTTTATTTCAATCATGTAATTGTATTCGTTTATCGCTTTACACGTACATTATTTTATAAAACATTTCTTTTTTTTTCTACATTTGCATATTTGGAATAATAACATCGCGAAATTAATTAAACTTCTCCCCACTCTTTTTCATTTCAAAGTTCGATTTTAGTAGAGTCTGTTGTCTAACAGGCGGATTCGAGAATTCTTATAATTCTCAGATCCGTAACCTTACCCTCGAACTTAGAAATCGGGTTTCGTAGACCAGAGTTATTTTTTTGATTTTATGGTTTGTCGGTTTTCTTAAATCAGCTGGCAACTCTTTAACCTTCTTTGCAATCCGTTTAATTATATACGATATTCGCATTTGCATGAAAATAATTTAAAAAATGATTTAATACATTCCGCTCACCAATTCAAGCTTTCTCTGGGTCGAGGGAACAAGAGGCCCAGCCCATAAATTGTCAAAACCCCCGCGGGTTTTGACGAGCTCTGGTGGCCCGCTTGTTCCTTCTTGGGCTTGGATCTGGTGTTTTGGCCGGTATCGAATCATTATTAAAATATTTTGTGCAATTTTGAATGTTAAAATAATAAAAAACATATTTGTAAATAAATAAGTTTCATCACCCCGAAAACGAATTTCGAAAATAAAAATATCCTTATTTAATGATTAAGCAACCTTAGTCGGCTCCTGATCATTTAAGTAGCGCATCATGCGGAAAGGGGGTGCACCCTTTTCCCGAGGTCCTACAGACACTTACAAAAATTCTAAACCACAATTTATGTAGAGTTTGTATTTATTTATTAATGATGAATAATTAACTATTACAATCAATGAACCCCAAAAGTTCAAACTGTAACTTAAGGACACCCTTTAAGGTGTCTAATTCCTGTTGCATTAGTAAGACCCTCATACTTCGCCTGCGACGAGGGTTTAGTAAGCGGATCAAAAGTTCTCATCCGTATGAATCTTGCACACATTGATGTCACCTTCCTCGATGATCTTTCGAATGATGTGATATTTTCTGGAAACATGTTTAGCTTTGCTGTGTGCTCTAGGTTATTTTGCCTGAGCAATGGCCCCACTGTTGTCACAGTACAGGTCCACACCTTCCGCAATACTAGGCACGACTTCAAGTCCTCAATGAACTTCTTCACCCACATTGCCTCCTTCGCAGCTTCAGATGTTGCGATGTATTTTGCCTCTATTGTAGATTCAGCAACAATGTCTTGCTTGGAACTTTTCCAGCTCACCGCTCCACCATTCAAGCAAAAGACGTATCCAGATTGACTACGGTAGTCATCCATATCCGTCATAAAACTGACATCAGTGTAACCTCTTACACTTAGATGTTTGTCACCTCAATAGACCAAGGACAATTCTATGGTTCTGTTCAGATACTTAAGTATGTTTTTAACAACAATCCAGTGTTTCTCACCAGGGTTGACTTGAAACCTGCTGCACATACTTAGAGCAAAAGCTATATATGGCCTTGTACATCTCATAGCATACATAAAAGACCACTACAACTAAGTTATAAGGTATATTTTTCATTTTTTCCTGGTCTTCAGATGTCTGAGGATAGTCTGTTTTACCAAGTGATGTGCCATGAACCATGGGAATGAATCGCTTCTTGGAGTTCTGCATGTTGAACTGATTCAACACTTTATCGATATAAGTGGTTTGATTCAATGCAATCAAACGTCTTGATCTATCTCTATAGATCTTCACTCCAAAGATGTACTGGGCCTCACTGAGATCCTTCATTTGGAAATTCTTCCTAAGCCAAGATTTACAAGACTCTAGCAAAGGAATATCGTTTCCAATGATGAGTATGTCATCCACATATAGAACCAGAAAGACTATATTGCTCCTGCTGAGCTTTCTATAAACGCAAGGCTCTTCTTCATTTCTCAGGAAACCAAACTCTTTGATTACTTGATTAAACCTTTGATTCCAACTCCTTGAAGCTTGCTTAAGGCCATAAATTGCCCTTTGCAGCTTACAGACCTTCCCAACTTCTTTGGGATCTTCAAAACCTTCAGGTTGTGTCATATACACTTCCTCTTCCAGAATCCCATTCAAGAATGTGGTCTTGACGTCCATTTGCCATATTTCACAGTCATACCATGCAACTATGGCAAGGAGTATCCTGATAGATTCAAAATCGCTACTAGGGAGAAGGTATCTTCATAGTCAATACAATGAATTTGAGTGAAACCTTTTGCTACCAGTCGTACTTTATAAACAATAGGTTTACCATCCATGTCCTTCACTTTGAAAACCCACTTGTTTCTGATGGCTCTAGTGCCCTCAAGCAAGTCAACCAAGGTCCAAAACTTGTTTTCGTACATGGAGTCTATCTCGGATTTCATGGCCTCAAGCCATTTCTTGGAATCTAGGCTCGCTAAAGCTTGTTTGTAGGTTTCGGGTTCATCATATTCCATAAGAAATATGTTGAATTCCGATGTCATGAGATAACTGTATATTGCAAGAGGGGGAATGTCCCTACTGGACCTACGAAGGGGTATGTCCACATTCCCTACTTCTTCATCTACCTGCCCCTTGACTACTTGTGTTTCATCCCTTTCCTGCTGAGGATCAGTAGAGATTGGAATGTAAGTAGTGGTGACGGGGTATGAGATAAGATTCGAAGTGGTTTGTGGCTCTTGAACTTCACCTAGTTCAATTTCTCTCCCACTCTTTATCTTAGAGACAAACTCGTTCTCTAAGAAGAAAGCATGCCGAGACCAAAACACTTTGTTCTCAGAACGGTTGTAGAAGTAATACCGTTTGGTTTCCTTAGGATAGCCCACAAAGAAAACCTTTTTTAGATCTGGGTGCAAGCTTGTTGTCAGATAAAACCTTAACATGAGCTTCACAACCGTACCCCAAATCTTTAGAAAAGACATTAGGAACTTTTCCTCTCCATATCTCATATGGTGTCTTTTCAGTAGCTTTAGTCGGAGTTCTATTTAGAATGAACGATGTTGCCTCAAGAGCATGCCCCCAAATGCAAATCGGTAATTCTGACTCTGCCATCATTGATCACACCATATCTAATAGAGTGCGATTTCTCCTTTCGGATACACCATTATGTTATGGGGTTCCCGGAGGAGAAAGTTATGAGACAATCCCACATTCTTTTAGATGGTTAATGAATTCTTGGCTCAAATATTCGCCACCTCGATCTGATCGAAGAGCTTTGATTGTTTTGCCAAGTTGGTTCTGTACTTCATTTTGGAATTCTTTGAACTTTTCAAAGGATTCAGATTTATGACGCATTAGGTAGATATACCCATATCTACTAAAATCGTCAGTGAAAGTAATGAAATAGTAGAATCCTCCTCTAGTACTGGTGCTCATGGGTCTGCATACATCGGTATGTATGAGCCCTAATAAGTCATTGGCTCGCTCACCAGTTCCATTAAAAGATGACTTAGTCATTTTTCCCATCAGACATGCCTCACAAACTTCAAACTTTTCGAAGTTTAGATTTTCCAGAATTCCTGTACTCTGCAGATTCTGGATGCGATTCTGATTAATATGACCTAGCCTACAATGCCAAAGGTATGTTTCATTTGAGTCTTTAGTTTTAGCCTTTTTCAATTCGATGTGACAGATTTTTTTTATGTAAATCTAATATGTAGAGGCCATTTATACGAATACCTGCACCATAAAAGATTCAATTCTTTGTAAATGAAAAACAACCATTCATAATATTAAAAGAATAACCTTCAATCTCAAGTACAACTACTGAAATTAAATTCTGACTAATAGCAGGAACAAAATAACAATTATTTAGTTCTAACATAAGCCCTTAAGGTAAAGATAAAACTATAAGTTCCTATGAAGACAGCCGCAACTCTATGCCCATTTCCTGTGCGTAGGTTTACTTCATTCTTGCTGACTCGTCTACTTCTGCTTAGGCCCTGTACATTTCCACAAATGTAAGGTTCACAACCGGTATCTAATACCCATAAAGTAGAAACAGTAAGATTTATATCGATCACATCTGTACCTGACTTGACGACCTTTCCAGTCTTCAAATCATCCAAGTAAGTGGGGCAATTTCTTTTCCAGTGTCCTTTGCCTTTACAATAAAAACACTCTTCATCTGGCTTAGGCCCTGCTTTTAGTTTGGCTGGGACAACAGTTTTGTTCTTGCCTTTCTTATTTGCAGGTCTCTTCTTGCTCTTGTTAGCCTTCTTGAACTTGCTCTTCCCCTTACTAACCACAAGGACATTCGAGTTAGCCTTGTGAGCTATCTTAATGTCCCTCTCCGCTGTGACCAACATCGCATGAAGGTCCATTAAAGACTTATTTTACCCCTGCATGTTGTAGTTCAGCTTGAAGGTGCCGAGCCCCTCATGCTGTGAGCTTAAAAGAATGTCAGTAGCCAATTTTGGCGTGTAGGGGAACCCTAGCCTTTCGATGGACTCAAAAAGACCAATCATCTTCAGTACATGGGGCCCAACGGGCTTGCCAATCTCAAGATGGGTACGAACAATTCGCTCATTGATCTCACATCTCTCAATTCTAGCATGTTCCTAAAACATGCCTTTCAGTTGAGTGATTGTTTCATGTGCCTTCGTTTGCTCAAATTGTCTTTGGAGCTCAGGAGTCATAGTGGCAAATATGATGCAACTGACTTGGACATCGTCATCAGCATGACGCTGCTATTTGTGTTTTTCAGCTTGAGTCACATTTTCTTTGGGCTTGTTCTTCAAGGCTCTCCCTAGAACATATTCTTTCTGCTCTGCCCTGAGGAAAATCCTCAGGTTTCGGTGCCAATTAAGAAAATTGGTTCTGGTGAGTTTCTCTTTGTCCAAAAGAGAGCGGAGGTTAACAGTGTTGGTGGTGTTTGCGTTAGACATCTTTGATTCTGACAAGACACAAAAGGCTCAATTCTAGTTATTATTCATCAAAAAAATTAAATTAACTTTAACTTCAAATCAAAATACTTTATTAACTCTCACTTAGTATTTTAATTTTAACCAAGACCCACAAGACCCATGGGCTTAAGTGGACTTTGGCCCATCAAAACTTGAGTCCATGTCATCTTTGGTGGATCATCTTATGATCGATCATTCAAAAATGACTCTTGGCAAGAAATATGCATCGAATACAATATTTCTTTTCCTCTGCTCTTAGCTCAAAACTGTTTTGCTTGCTAATTTGAATTAACCTAACTCCCACACCCTACTTATTAATAACAGATAAATAATTCGCTTTGGCTTTCTTTATTTTTCCATTTAAGTGGTATTTCAATAGGTTGAGCAATAATTCAATTTTGAGAGTAGGTTTTATTATCCTAAGCATACAATTCTAGGTGAACTCTTTCGAAAAGCATAAAAGGAATAATAAAACAACATGCTATAACAAATTAAAGTATAAAATAAGACCCCTAGTATGGTCACCTAGACTTTAATCAAACTAATTTCACTAAGCCTTGACAATTTTCAAGAATTTCTTCTTGGATTTTACAACTTCCTCGGATATGGCTCCCACTCGGATCAACACCTCCACTGCTGTTGGCTCCCACTTGACTTGATATCTCCAAGTACAACAAACTTCAAAGTGAACCTCTCCAAAGAGGTCTTACATGAATTTAAATAAACTTAACTGAAAATTTAAATTTAAAATAATTCAATGAAGCACATGCAAACAAGCAATATTGCAATAATTATATCAGATACAAAAATTCTTTATACACAGACCTTTGACACAGAAATTGACACAGACCCTGACACGTCATCAGATTTTATTATTATAGAAAAATATTCCTTAATGCAGAAAAAGGAAACCAGAACAAAAAATAAAAAACGTCAACAATATTATATTTTACAAAGAAAGAAAACCAAAACAAAAACCAAAACCAAAACCAAAATTGTACAGCCTCCTAGTCTAGGGCAACTGTCTTCCTACTTCTGCAGGGAGACTATATTAATTTGTAAAATTTGCTCTGCAAGTTGGACATCCATATAAGCAAAGTCTTTATACTTTTCTATACTGCTGCAAAGCTGCAAAAGGTAACTTCATCACTTTTGTCTTATGTGATTGTCCCTGTCCATTGAAAAAAAATAAAAGCTTATTACATGTGAAAGTGTCAAAGTCTCCATGCTTATTGTACCTGTTCATTGAACGCATATTCGCATGAAATTATGATTGTAAGCAATAATTTTGATTCACAGTTTTTCATTCTACATATTTGCTGCATGTTTTGCCCCCTATTATAATTATATTTAATAATATATTTCATAATTTTCTACTGTTGTTTTATTTTGATTGGAAACCATCATTTAAGAAAAAATTGAAAGTGTCCATGTATAATGATAATAAAAATAATTGTATTCTTATATAATAATTTATTTGTTGAATACAGATATGGAGACAAACAAGAACGAAGATATTGTATACCCGTTAACCACTTTAAATGAGGAAAATAGTATTGATTCAGAGGAAGAAATAGATGGAGATGAACCAATGTCTCCGAAGCAGGGAAGTGATAAAATAATTCAAAAACCAGAAGTTGGAAAGATATTTCCAATGATTGATGAGCTGATATGTTACTACAGAAGCTATGCTAAGCAAGAAGGTTTCGGGTATATCGAAAAGGACATCTACTAAAAAGGGAGCAACCTCATCAAGATATCAAACTATTATGTGCAATAAAGCTGGAATGCCACGTCCAAGAGGAAAAAATATTATGAATCCACGAGCAGTATCAAAGACAAATTGTAAAGCTAGACTAAATGTTGTTGCTACCAAGCCTGGTGGTTGGAGAATAAATAGTCTAGAGCTTACTCACAATCATAACTTGAGTCCAAGTAAAGCGAGATTTTATTCTTGCCATCGCAAGATAGACACACCTGCAAGGAGAAGACTTGATCTTAACGATGACGCAGGTATCCGATTGAATAAAAGTTTTAATACTTTCTTGGTAGAGGGTGGTGGGCATGAAAATGTACCCTTTTTAGAGAAAGATGCACGTAATTATATTAAAAAACGGAGACAGCTACAATTACAAGAAGGACGTGCAGAAGCAATGCGCAAATACTTCGTCAAGATGCAGGCAAGTAATCCTAATTTCTTTTATATAATGGATCTTGACGATGATCTTCGTTTGAAAAATGTATTTTGGGCCGATGCCCGAAGCAGGGCGGCATATGATGAATTTGGAGACGTTGTGACTTTCGATACAACATATCTAGTAGATAAATATGATATGCCATTTGCTCCTTTCGTTGGTGTAAACCACCATGGACAATCTATATTATTTGGTTGTGGTTTGATTAGTTCAGAGGACACAAATACGTTCATTTGGCTATTTGAATCATGGTTAGCATGCATGAAAGGTCGTGCTCCTAATGCTATCATCACTGACCAAGATAAAGCTATGGCGAAGGCAATTGAGCATGTTTTCCCTAATGCTAGACATCGTAGATGTCTTTGGCATATTATGAAAAAAATTCCTAAAAAGTTGAGTGGTTGCAAAGAATATCAATCAATAAAATTTGCAATTAAAGTAGCAGTATATGATACTTTAACACCTCTTGAGTTTGAAGAGAGATGGGGTGGTCTCATTGAGAAATATCAGCTTCATCAAAATGAATGGTTGCGTGCATTATATGATATAAGGTATCATTGGGTCCCTGCATATGTCAAAGATCGCTTTTGGGCTGGAATGTCTACTACTCAAAGAAGTGAGAGTATGAACGCTTTCTTTGATGGGTATGTAAATGCCAAGACAACACTGAAGAAATTTGTAGACCAATATGAACACGCCTTGCGCAGTAAAGTTGAGAAGGAAAAAAGGCAGATTTCAGTTCTTATAATTCTTCTCTCCCTTGTATTTCTCATTTCAACATAGAGAAGCAATTTCAAGAAGCATATACAACTACAAAGTTTCGGGAATTTCAAGAGGAGTTAAAATCTGGGAAGTTATATTGTGAGTTATCACTTTTGAAAGAAGAAGGTATCACTTTACAATATCAAGTACATGAAGATAGAATGTGTGGAGAACATAGAAAAGACTTGTTATTTGAAGTGATCCTGAATAGGGAAAAAATTGATATCCAGTGCAATTGTCATCACTTTGAGTTTAGAGGAATACTATGCAAACATATCATTGTTGTCCTACTCCACAACAAAATTGACCTTGTTCCATCAAGATACATTTTGGATAGATGGAGGAAAGATGTGAAGCGTTCCCATACCAAAGTGAAGATAAGCTACGTTGATCGGGAACAAAATACAGAAATGTCCTGGTTAGATAAAATGAATGAATCTTTTAATGAGGTTGCTGACTTGGTGGGTGATTCTGAGATTAAATTTAAGAAGGTTATGGACGCAATGCATAAATTGAAGATTGATGTTAGCAGATGTGATGGAAGTGAAGTTATAGAAGGTATTATTCATTTCACTTGAACACATTATCCTTGTTTTATTTGAAAAAAATATTTCATGTTTAGGGAAACTTATTTACTGATTTATAATTGCCCATGTGAATAGGTAATAAAGGTAAGAAGAACATCCAAAAAGGATAAGGACGTAGTGAGATAGTTGGTTCTCAAAATTCAAAGCAAAAATCAAAAGAACAAGGTCCAATTCTTGATCATGTTATTGTGAGACGAAAAGGCCGTCCGCCTGAGAAGCGATTGAAATCTTCTTTAGATCAAGTATTATCAAAGAAAAAGAACAGTAAGAGCAATAAGCATCAAATTGAGTTAAGCCAAGACACAACACAGGTATACTAGGAGTTTATTTGAGAACTATGTTCCTCTTAAATATTAGTTTAAAAATTTATGCTTAATCGCTTTTTTTTTTATTATTTAGCTTCCAATATCTAAAGGCAATGTCATGAGCACTAGTGATGCCCCATTGTCTTTTCCTACAAATAGACAAGGTCAAACCCAAAAGAATACAATTGTAAATGCTCTTGAATTCCAAAACACACATCTCAAACCTTTAGGGTACGGCGAAGCTGCAGGAAGCTCCTCTCAATTAGGACCATGCAATGTAAGGAGACTTTAATAACTACACTAGGATTAAGACCTTTATATTGGCTGAATAACTTTTTGATTTGGTATTTGATAGGTATCACTCCCTACTATTGATACAAGTGACTATAACACTTTGACACTTTCACATGTAAGTGAGATAAAGTTTTATTGTTTCTATGCATATTTAAATATAGTTTTTCGTTATTATCTTATTGCAATTTTTTTCTCATCTATTATATGGTACAGCAACATCCCGACAACCTAAGTAATTGGGGGGGGGGGGGGATTCACTATCTCAATCAAATAATATGACCCTACCAACATTCGCATCAAGCACTATACCACTTCAATTCTGGCAACTCCCTCCAATGCCAGGTTCAAGTAATACCTCAAATGCGTCCTTAAGGTAAAAAGCAAAATTATATATGTGTGTAGTTTATTCTTTGTCAAAGAAATACAGCACCACAATGATTTCTTTGGTGATGATTACAGGTTTTCTTGACTTAAGCGGAATGATCAATGGAGTGAACATTTTGGGATGTACAACAGAAACAATGAGCTGGTGGGCTTTTGTTGTTGGTGCTGACCTGAACCGACATTTTACGTTCTACTTAATTTTGCTCTGGAGGTGTACTAGTATGGGATAAATGTTGCTACACAAAATGTGTCCTACTGGTTTAAACAATTGTTGGGGCTACTAGCTAGTTAATCCATACGAGTTAATCTTCCTATTGTTGTTTTTTTTACCAAACAAGGTCAATGTCTTGGCCATTGGCTACACTTACATAATAATAATTTCAATTGTCGAAAGAGGAAGGTGAAAGACTTACCTTAAAAAAGCCTTGCTCAAGGATAAAACCCAATATCATTGGAATTGCAGTAAAGATTCCAATCTGAACAAGAAATTGGGTATTGAGAGCAAAACTCAAGGCAGTGTTTTGCATTATGTGAGCACGTTCTTGGAGTATCGCACCAACACCAAACAGTGCCTGAAGCAAGAATGTATGAATCACGTACGGAAAGTGGAGGATCAAGAAAAAGAGTAATATGAAACATAAAGTTGGAGAAAGAAACCAAGCCATATAATCATGTTACTAAGATGAACTTAATATGATATTGCCTAAAATGAAGAAGTTTCTAAAGTAGTAGCTTGAACAAGCAGTAAAACATCAAACTTGACATTTAAGAAAATACACCCACACAGCCACACATGATAGTTTGCATAGTTGCTGCTCTGCTCAAATCTTTCAATCAGAGACACTAGATATATGCGGCTTGACCAACTAAGGCCTGTCAAATTCATGGGTAAATTGAATTTACCAATTTTTATTTAAATTTATCAAAATTACCAAAAATTACCAAAGTTGATTGAAAAATTTATCAAAATTTATCAAAAATGACCACACTTAAATTTATCAAAATTTATCAAAATTACCAAGAATTCATATATGCATCTTCATTCTTTTATAAGATAGATGAAGTTTGGAATGAAGTTGGTTGAAAAATTTTCATGAACTAACATCAGAACATAGCTGATTTGCTATTTTACACCAGACCACTTAAACTGTCACCCTTTTATGTAACTTTTTTTTAAAATTTTTGTCGAATCCAACTTATGTAGACAATGGATTGAACTTTGAAGAAAAGAAAAATGCCATTGTATAGAAGTAATATCCAACAGTTGTGAAGTAAAATGACATCATTATGAAGAAATCAAAGTGTTGTTCAATCTGGTAAACATCTATGCTGAGGACTGACCTCATCTTCAATTTTTTGCATCACAGTCGCCATGGTTGCTCAACTTGAAGAAGCTCGTGCTTTGCTTGCTCTGGTCTAGAGTAGAGAGAGAGAGAGAGAGAGAGAGAGAGGAATTTGGAGGTGCGAAGCGGCGGAGGTGACGGTGACGGGGCAGTCTCCGCCCTCCGATGACGGCAAGAACTGGGTTCCGGTGGTTGCTCAACTTGAAGAATTTTGGATCTGGGAAATGGGTGGGAGGGGGGTTGGTGAGAGAAAGATATCTGGGAAATGTTGATAGAGATAGAATAGAGAGAGACGGTGCTTTCCAGCTGTATTAAGAAATTTTATTTAATAAAATCTGATGACGTGTCAGGGTCTGTGTCAATTTCTGTGTCACAGAGTCTGTGTATAAAGAATTTTTGTATCAGATATACAAATGCTATAAATAACAGATTATAAAGGCATATTTAATTGCAATATAATATATATAAGGAAACAAGTACTAAATAAAGGTTTTCTAAACAGTTTGCATAATGGATAAACATAATAAAATTCCAAAATTTTATCTTATTTACCTAAACAAATTTAGGATTATATAAAATACCTTTACACACAAGTCACTCAATTTTCCTATAATCAAGGGATCTAAAAGATACCATATCTTTTAAAAAACAATATTGCAAGTTTCCCAAACTTTACAAATTTTATTAGATTTTATGCATAACAACTAATATAGTAATAATAGGATTCGATAATTAATTTCTAAAATTAAATCTAAACCCTAAAAGCACGAATTTCACCAACACTGCTGGCAACAGGGTTCGTGTTGATTCAACACGGTTCGTGTTACTTCTCAGTAGTGTCGGTTATTTCGTGTATGAAACTTTAAATAAAATATCAAAAACTTACCAAATTTTAATATTCTCATATTATAGTGTCATCTGATAACCCACTATGAAAATTTCCATAATCATATCAAATTCCATAAACTTGAAATTTTTTTTAGGTAATTAAACCTTTTTAATTCGCCGTTTAAAAGGAAATAAAAGAGAACAGTCCGATAAGTTCAAAAATCAAATTTTACAATTTTTCCATATAGTAGAGTCATCTAATAAGCTACTGTAAAATTTTCAGAATTTTATCAAATTTCTAAAATTCAAAAAAAATCAGAAGAATAAACGATTTTATTCCGCTGTGGATTTGAAAATTCAAGGAAAATTAATTAACAATTTCGAAAATTCACGAAAAATTTATCCCTAACAGTATGGTCACCTAGCAACCTACTGTAAAGTTTTCAGAAATTTTACAAATTTCTATAAATTTATAAAATTCAAAGAAGTAACCAAATTTATTTCTCTTCAGATATGAAAATTTAAAAGAAAATAATTTAATGAATCCAAAAATTCACGAAAAAATTTCCCCTACAAACATGTGCATCCAGTGGCACATTGTAAAAATTTCAGAAGTTTTACAAATTTCTATAAATTTATAAAATTCAGATAAGTAAACGAATTTTATTTCTCGTCAAATCTGAAAATTCAATTAAAAATTCATTTTAGTTGGGAAAATTCTTCAAAAAAATATAGAAAACCCATAACACTTCCAAACACCTGCAATAAAAACTTTGGAGTTTTTTGAATTCGTTTGATATTTTATTTTGATTTTTCATTAAATTTAATATAAATAAACTAAATCAGAAAATAATTCTACAAAATCCTATTTTGCGAATTAAAGTTATTTCATGTATTTCCTATTGTTCAGCAACATTAAACATGATCGTTTCTAAGACAACCTAAAATAAACCAAGTTTGTGCTAAATTTAACAATTAAATAAGAATGAATTGACTAATTTTGAAGACAATAAGAAATAACAATAATAAAGCATGAAACTTTTCAATAAAATTTTTAGATTTATTATTTTGAATAACAAAGATTAAAACTTTCATAAAGTTTCAATTTTTATGCATTAAATCTACTCTATCACATTCATAAAATAATTCAACAATTGACAAAATTACAACAACAACAACAACAACCTCCCAGGTGACACGTTTGAGCGCGGTCTGGGAGACCCTACTGTAGGCAGCCTTACCCCCATCAACAATTGACAAAATCATTTATGAATTAAGGTATAATACTTTAGCATGCAATTGGTGACTCTGATACCACTGTTGGGTTTTAGGTTATCTATTTCCTAAATAGAAGCAGATTAATTGGAGGAAAATCATAACGATTATAAACAAGTAATCACCTAGGAAAACACAATCGCAGAGGCTTTAGTAATTATACCTTTGTTGCTATTCCGGTTGATGCAGATGTTGACCTTTGAGATTCCAATGAGAAATCCTCTACTGAAATGTCCACGCAGCACTCCGGGAACTCGACTGCTAGATCGACCCGATCATGACAGATCTTAATCTTAGGATGTATGTGTTTTGGTATAGATGGTTGTTTCAAGAAACAATAACTGTAAACTAAAAGAGAGAGGAACTTAGGAAGTCGCCTTGGTATCTCTCTAAGAGTTTTAAAACAATTCACTCGATAAATCTCTCGGAGAGATCCTATTTATTGTGTTAGGATGACTTGGGAAAAGGGTTATTAAAAACCCTAATGGCCGACCTAATTGACAGCGCATTCTCAGGCTCAACACGGTCCGTGTTGAGGCAACACGGTCCGTGTTGGCCTCCAGAATGTCCATTAAATCGACCCATAGTCACCACGGTCCGTGGTGACTCAACACGAACCGTATTGGATCAACACGGTCCATGTTGAGTCCAATTCAGTCCATGTTGGGCTGATTTGTTATAGAAATTAGCTCCCAACATTCCTAAACATAATATGATATTACTTAGGTTACATACATTGCTCCAGGGCACTGACTTGTGTGACCCAGTATGACCAAATAATATTGTTGTAATTAAACATATTTAATTACCGGTTATATTGGTCTCTAGCAAGATATGTAATCACTATATTATATTGGTTTGAACTCCATGTATATCGAACATTGTTGGGACATTCCAACAAGTGTTCATGACATGTATTGATGCATGACCAGGACCTCGACAGCTTGATTTGGTGGGGAAGAGCCAGAAGGTCCCTTACGAGTTGTGGTGTTTCTCTACCAAAGAGATGTCATCGTCTTTGTTATTTTTGCTTCTACCATTAGCCCTAGATTCTTTAACGATGCATAATCAGGAATAATTTGATAATCCATATAATGAGCAAAGTTTGGTTTAGTCCTTGTATGAATACTTGGATCTGATAGTCCAAGGCCACTTTATCAGTCTTTAGAGCCTTTTGTGTGCTCCACCGGTTAAAATAACTCATGAATGACTCTCCTTCACCTTGCTTGATTGCTGCCCTGTCACGCATGGTTATGTCAGCATCTTGAATGGTTGCGTATTGTTGGATGAAGGCCTTGTAGGTGGCTTCCCAATTTTCTTGGATATCTACCAGCAAGAAGTAGTACCAATTTAGGACTTCATTGCTTAGGGTCCAAGGAAAAACATGAGCGTATAGACTAGGGTCTACTTCCTTTAAGGCAATCATGCGTGCGCAGCTACGCACATGGTAAGTAGGGTTCTCCATGGCCTTAAATCTCTTCTCGGCAAAGAGAATTTATCGGGGAGTTTGTCTCGAGGAGCGTTTGGCAAGCTAATGTCCAAAAATTGTTCCCTAAATTGGGGAATTTCCCTCAACATGTTCTGCAGATTATCGACCTTATTATCCCTGAATGGTAGAACCTGCTCATCCCGGGGTACAGTCTTTTCTGTGTGCATACTTTTATCATCTTCCTCTGGACCCTCTTGCCCTATCCCTATTCTTTCATTGATCGTTTGAATGGCTTGGATAACACCCTCCATTCTACGATCTTGTTTGTTGGCTCGCGTATTAATCAGGCTATGGATGTCTCGTACCAAAGCTGAAAGGTCCGCGGCCATGATGGGTTGACCGTGAGCTTCTTGGTCCTGGTCATTGATTTCAGCCATGAAATTAGATGGAATGGACACAATGTCACTGTCTACGAGCGAGGTTTGGGAGGAGGTATCAGAATCAGCGTCCGTGGACGGGTTCTTACTCGATGTTGTGGGTGAGATCGGTGAATGGCTTAAAAGTCTTCGACTCTTGACTCTTTAGGTGCTATTTTGCTTGTATGGGAACCATAAACCTCTGAAATTGACCTTGATATTGACATATCGATGCATGTTATGACCTAGTTGAGCTATATGAGACAACCTAATGCAAACAATGCCTACATCTATTTTTTTAATTTTTTTTTTTGGATGGACTAACCCACTTTTCGGCTTGCATGTAGACTCCTATTATAAGATGATGTATTGATGTATGAACAATGAAGAAGGGAGGTATCCATTAAGTTATTATAAAATCCCAAAAACGACTAAAGGGGCCTCATATTTTAGTATAATAATTTTAAGGGCCTTATTTTATGATAAATAATTGTTGGGTGGCATTATTTTTGATGTGAATATTTAGGGGTGGCGTTCCGGCCAATTTCTGGCAAAAAATGGCACGAAATAGTGGGTTTTTATGTTTAGGCGTGTTTATTATGTTAATAGGTTTACTTGTATATGTTAGAGTTAAGTATTAACTTCAGTTTAAAACACGCCTAAACATAAAATCCACCGCTTTGCGCCATTTTTGGCCGGAATATCACTCTTATATATTTACATCAAAAATAATATCACCCAACAATTGTTTATCATAAAATAGGGTCCTTAAAATTATTACACCAAAATATGAGGCCCCTTTAGTCGTTTAGTCTTATAAAATCTAATCAACATTAGTACCTTTTGAGGTTTAATGGATTCAGGTTTAAGTAAAAACCAGATGGAGACCTTAGGGGTTAAATATTACTTAGGGTTGAATACAGTCAAATTTGAATCTTAGACTTAGCCAAACTTCTTTGACTTGTGCCTAAGAGAAACTTTTCGGGCCTACTTTAATCTCGTTTGACTATTACTCAAACAAAAGTAATGTTTGAGGGAAATGCAAGTGTTGAATCGACTAACTTTATAACAAAATGTACGATTAGACATAACTGGCACGTTATTTTTTTTTTAAAAAGGAATTATGCACATAGCATACAAAAGAGGAATGAACCTAATCCGAGGCTTTATATACAAGGTTTAAGGTCGGCTTCTTAAGGACTAACATACTCATGTCTCTCACGTGCCACAAATTCTATGGAGTTCATAGTAATGTGATCCGTGTGTTTCTCGCAAAATTAAAGGGACATGTAAATTCATAATCCCAAAAATTTTGGAGTGTTTCATGAGTGGGAAAGTAACTTGTGATCTTCTTGAAATGTCGAGTTCATTCCTTTATGAAGTCAGAAGTATATTTGCCCGAGAGGGAAATTTGGGTTGTAATAACCCACCCCAAAATCATGTTTAATTATCTATTAATCACTGTAATTATTCAAATCGCGTTATAAATTTTTCGCGTTTACCTTTATTTATTTATTTATTGATATCGGTGTCAAGTCTCGCGCAGGAGATGGCTAAGGTGCCGGACTATCGGCTTAAAAGTTTACTTTACGCATTATTTCAATGAGTTAAAGTATTTCAGGTTATATGTTTTACGTTATAAATTTATTTACCGAGAAACGGTTAATATTTATCCATCGATTTCTATATATATATTTTACCGTTCCAATTTTAATTTATTTAATTTCATTCCCTTTATATTGTTTCAAGTGGTAATTTTACTCATTTTATCCTATTTTAATCCAAATTCCGTTATATTTTATTTTTATATTACCAAATTATCATCAATATATTTAAATTCCTACAAAAACCCAATGTTTCAATTTATTACAACAATTACAATATATTTATCCTATTGTTATCATCCTATTACTTTTTAATTAAGGTTTTATTTGAGTTATTATTAGTATTAATCTTAAGTAGATGATATATAGGTGTGTGATAGTAATAGGGGGCTAAGTCTTCTACTCTCTTTCAAATTAGACAAAACTCTCAAGCTCTCACCTCTCTTCTTCCCCCTCCAATCTGCCGAGCCACCAGCCCAGCCACCAGCCGCCTTTTTCCGGCCAGCCGGCGCCGGAAACCGCCAGCCTCTGGTGGCCGCCGCCTTCTCCTTCCTCCCTCTTGTGTTTTCATCCAATTTCAACTCCAAGGGTAATCTCTCAAACCCCAATTTCAATTTCTATAAACCCTAATCTGAAATTACATGTTATGTATATGTTTCTTTTATAAATTCTATCTCTTTTACTCTCTAAATTCATGAATTCAAGTGTATAATTGGATTGGTTAAGTTAGGGTTTGAGTTTGGAGTATGTGCATGTGTATTTGGATGAGTTCTTGAGGTTTTCTTGTTAAATTCTTGATGGATGTTGTTGTAATCTTGATGCATGTGAATTTCTTGGTAAGTTGCTGAGTATTAAGGGCTGGTTATATATGCTAAGTTTATTATTTTAGTGTTATCATGTTTAATTTGGGTGAATTAGTGAGTTTTTGGTGAAAGAGTTCAAGAACAAGTCCTTTATGTTAAGTTTGTGTTTAATCCATGGTTGCATGTGGGATTTAAGCTCTTTGATGAGTTAACTTTCAAGGTTTAATTCTGGAAATATAGTAGATATTAGCCAAAGTGGAGTTTGGTTGAGAATTAGTGTGAATTAAGGGCTAAATGTACCATTAGAGCTGAATTTAAGAACACATTAGGCTCTGTTTCAATTCTGAAATTTACAGCAGTATAAAAATGGGATTTTTGCCCAGATTTCTACTCCATTTGATAGCTTAAGGTGTTAGCAAACCATAGGCTTTGGAATTTCTAATTTTCGACATGTATAGCCCGAGTTATGACCGAAACCGTGAAGGTACAATTTTATATACGAAATTTTGAGTCAGTGTTTTGAGGGCTGTTTTTCGTCCCTTTGGAGATCTTTTGGTTTTTATGGTAAACATGAAAGTTTTAGGCCTCTTTGCAAGCTTTCCGGAAAGGTATGGTTTGTAGTTATACGATGTCGGGAGTGTGAGATATGAGCCGGAAGAAGGGCTGTCTACTTGAAGTTTCTGCCCAGTTTACCCTTTATAAAATTCCATCTTTAAGGTTCTAAACCAAGTCAATAGGGGACTTTAAGCATTGATAAAGTTATGATTATATGTTATAATCTTAGGTTAAAGTCTTAAGGGGAGAAAGTATGGTTTTGGAGGCCTAAGTATGTCCTAAGGTCTTTTAGCCAAGAGTAGTGATTTAAACACAGGTATACATATCTCCCAACGAGTGTTAGTTAAGAGTTCAATATCTTTGGGTTGATCAAAGTTTTATCTAGCTAGTGACTTCCAAGTTCTAAATAACTCTCAAGTTAAGTTTCTCTAAGTGCTCAACTCAAAGTTTATTCCTCAAACTCCTTTATTCATTCTTCTTTCATCAATCGTGACATCGACTTCGTTTTTCTCTAAATAAGTCTAGAGGAACCCTTTTTAATCTCATTTTGACCTTCAATCTTTGGTTCTTATACTTCATTTATCTAAGCTATCTTTCCAAGGTTCAAGTGCCCTTCTTTGACTTCACCTTTCTACATCAATTTCCCTATGTAATTTCATTCCGGAATTCCTAATTTATTCTACTCTAGCTTCTGTCCGGGCCCATTTTGGAGCCCTTCCACTCGATTTTAGCCTCTGGTTCTGTTGACAAAGTTGTAGATTATGTTTTTCCCTATTCCGGGATGTACTCTTTCACTTCGTTTCGATTTTCCTAACTCAAGTTATGCTATAAACTTTATTTTTATATAACCTGAAATTTTCTTCCTAAGTTATTTCATTTATATTTTACTAATTTTCTAAACTTGTAAATCTGATTTAGAACCTTATTCGGTTCTTCATTTCTACTTATTCTTATCCTAGTTGACAAGTTTCAAAAGCCATCTCCAAGCCGAGCTGCGCCGCCAAGGTCTCTAGCATCTCAAGGTACGTGAATTGTCCAGCTTTTACGATCTAAATTATAGTCGTAATTCATTCAATTTATGCCATGTCAAGTTTTATGGGTTACAATGACTTTATATTTAACAGTGGACCCGCATTCTATGCTTATTCTTGTTTTAGCACTCCTGATTAGAGTGCCTTGACCTGGCCAGTGTCGACTGCTTGACAGTCACTTATTCCAAGTTTAGATCAACTTGGGCATACGCGTGTGTGAGGTGCTTGCACCGATCGTAAGGGTTCCACCTAATTTCTATCTTCATTGATTTATGTTATGCATATGTTTATGTTCAGGTCATGCAAGTCCTATTTTACTACCCTTCCCGTATTTTCAAAATGAATTTAAATGCCGGCACCAAAACCGTTTTCGAACGGTTTACGTCCGGAGGTTTCGTCTCGAGTGTTTCCCACTCACCTTTTTGCAATGTTTTAATGTTTTGTTTTAGGAGGTCGAGCTCCCAGGGCAAGGACAAGTCGGTTGCAAAGTAATTCAAGGTTCTTGAGGTAGTTCTCTAAGGTTTTCATCGCCAAGGCGAAAGTGGAATTTTGGAAGTTGTTCTAGTTTTTAAGTTATGTTTAAGTTATATACTTTATCCAGGGGTTGTATAAGTTTTATTTGTGAAGGTTCTCAAGTTAGTAAGTTATCTTGTGGTTTTGGAAGTATCTTTTGTGTGTTGTTGCCTTGTCTCTTTTGGGAGACGGCGGTAATGCCTCGACCTAAGGTGTTCCGCTGCGCTAATCGCAGGTTTGGGTTTCTAAGTGTAGTCTTAACCTTGTGATTAAGGTTGGGGTGTTACAGTTGTGGTATCAGAGCCAAGTTTGCTTAAGTATTTGGAGATTATAGAATTTCTTAAGTCATGGATCCTAGTTTAAGGAGAAAGTTAGGCATGTGAGTATAAGCCTCTCTATGATGATTAGTATAAGTATGATAAGTGATATGTTGGGAATTGTTGATGAGCATGAAGCTTTGAATATTGGTCTAGTATGTAAATTATTCTTCTTTGCAGGTTTTCAAGACTATGTAAATTTGGGAATAGCTCTAATTATAGGGGAAGTGCTGCCGAAATTCTCCCAGAATTTTTAAGAAAGTTCTGGTCAAAATCTTTAAGGGGAATCTAGGTGGATTGAGTTAAGCCTAGTAATTTATGCAAGTGAAGTTAATGAGTATAATGGAAAATTGTGAAGTTTGTCAAAGCACCTCCTTGGAAGTTCTTGAAAGTTAACGAGAAGTTTATAAACCGAGTCCCAAGTGGGATTAGTATATGATGAAATAAGTTTTAAATGTTAGTATGGATTAAAAGTTTTCAAGAAAGCCCGAAAAATGGAATAAATTATGAGGTCTAGAATTGTTAAATCGCTCATAAGAGGTTAGCTTGGTTGAGTCTCGAACCTCGTCACAAATTTGTTTTTTTTATTGCAAATAGCTCGTTTATTTTGGCCATGATAAGTTTTTAAAATCTTGCATTGTACTTTGTGTATGGTATAGATGGACAACGACGGTAACCCCCCTCCCAAATCCGTTCGCGATGTTCATGGACCCCTCCACCAACGTTCAAGCCCATCTTAAGGCTTTACAAGATGCCCTCGACGCACATTGCGCTGCAAATCCCAAATCCGAATATCATGACGACATTTGCCGAGCCCGATGCCTTCTAGCGACTCTTCCCCACGAGAGCCCGTGGGATGATATCCGGGACAGGTACCGTCAACTGCTTATACGTGGAGAACCCGGACGCCACGCATGGTGCCTCAACTATGTGGGGGCTTGGAATCAGATCACGATGGAGGTAATGATCACTCAAGCTGCACAATCTTTAGGTCTTCACGTCAGTAAGTTAGGACCCCATCTTCATGAGGTGCTAGGATTACCGGCACCTCCCAATGCGGGAAAAGCACCGGCTCACGTGTTCGCACCCCCGGCAGAGGAAATCCGTCTACACTTCTCACCGTATCTCACAGGACGTCCAATTGTTTCGAACCTATCGTCTCATGGGGAGTCTACGCCTACTGCCCAAATAGCTGGAAAAGAAGAAGAAGATCCTAGCATGGATCTAGACCAAGACGAGGTGCGCCCCGAGCCCAAACAAATCAACGAGTGCGAGGCAGGGACGTCTACACCTGTCGCCCCGGTGGAGAACGACTTTGACTGGACCACTTTGGGGCCCAGGATTCGGTACACCAAACGCAAGAGCGTTGGTCCTCTACGACTTCGACGCGTGGAAGAGGATAGGGATCAAGAACAAGAAGGGTCTAACTCTCATGTTTAGCAGTAGTCGACGGTATTTGACTTTTGTGCAGGTTTAGCAAGGGGTTGACCATAAGTGTAGGCTAGATGACTACAAGTACATCTCGGGTGACTAGGTTTTTGCTTTTGGGTCACCAATGTAATTAGCCAGATTATGCTTGTTTTTGTAAACTCCCTTATGATTATTTTGTGGAAGGGAGTGTGGGTTTGTAATTTGGAGAACATGATGTTTTGGTTTTTCTCATGCATTGGGATTAAAAATGGATGGATGTTATGAAAATTGTGGATTTATAATTATATGTATTGTGGATTCTGCAAATTACAATATATTGGGATTGTGAAAATTCTTTTGAGATTTTAATTATGTATAGATATATGTATGTGAATGATACCTAAGACTCAAGGAATCAAGGTTTTATGCGGGAGCATTTGACTAAAATTTGAGTTTTACGAAAAAGGGGCTATAAAATGAGGGAATAATGTTAAGCTATGTGGATAATAATATATTTTGTTGTAATATTGTAGTATGTCGCAAAATTCAAGAAGCACGCCATCGCAAGAAGAACCTGGAAATGGGACATCCGAGGGAAATCTACTAGAACTGCAAGGACCACAGCTTAACCCAGGGATGGTTAATCCTCCTGAGTCTTCTTTAGGATCTGTTCCTTTTGATCCACCTCAATACCCTGACCCCTTTGGGATGCTAGTGCAAGAATTGCTTAGGCGTATACCCCTTCCATCTATGGGTCAAGTAAGTCAGTCAAAGGAGGGAAATTTCGCAGATAGAGTGGCCCGAAGGAACCCAACCTTTTACAAAGGGGGCTACGACCCCGTGGTGCTAGAGGATTGGATTCGTGAAATAGAGAAAATATTTGAAGTGGTTGAGGTACCAGAAGATAAGAAATTAGCCATAGGCACCTACTATTTGAAGGGAGAGGCGGATATTTGGTGGAGGACCATCACGGACAAATATCAAGGGACGGCAAAGTCTTGGAATGACTTCCTAAGTGATTTACGAGCTTAGTTTTACCCTACCTCCCTTCGGCGCCAGAAAGAGAAAGAGTTTTTAGAGTAGAGTATGCTCAACAAAGATATTTCAGTTGTACAATACACCGCCAAGTTTAATGAGTTGTCTCGTTTAGCCCTGCAGTATGTCAGACGGAGAGGTGAAGTTAACCCAATATGAGGAGGCCTAGCGCAGATATCCGTAGTCGCTATCATCCCATGACTTCCGAACAATGCAAGAAATGTATGAGAGGTCACAGAGGTGAAGCGAGTAAAGAAGGAGCTAAAGCTCTAAACCCCGAAACTGGGGACTACCAAGAGGAAGTGGAACGACAAAGGAATGAAAAGTACCCCAAATGTGGGAATAGTCCACCAAGAGGCCGCACTTCAAACCCAAGGAATCAAGCAACTCCTGTCAATGTCAAGGAACCCTGCAGGAAATGTGGCAGGACCAACCACCCTACCTCCCAATGTCGGGTAGGTACGGGGAATTGTTTGTGGTGTGGAGCCCCGGATCATAAAGCTGCAGAATGCCCAAGGAGAGCCCGAAGATCAGAACCAGGCACCACACGTCCAGCACCGCCAACGAAGGCACCGCAACAAGGCTCAGTGGGTCAAGCATACGTCATGAGCAGCGGGAGGCGAAAATCGTATAGTTATTCTTGCGCTTTATATATATATGCAACCTTGATCGCTTTATTTGATTCGAGCGACGCACTCTTTTATTTCAACCAAAGTTGCCTCAAAGTTAAAGTTCCAAAATGTAGCCAGAAAAGTAAATTATTCTATCAGTTTACCTAATGGTCAAACCATGCCTTGCACGACTAGTTTTGTGGGTGTCCCACTCATGTTAAAATCAGAGATATTTCCCGCTAACCTTATCCAGTTAGACCTAAAAGAGTTTGATATCATTCTGGGTATGGATTGGTTAATTTCAACGCAAGCCCAAATCAAGTGTGATAAGGGGATAGTCATTCTTAAGAACGCCTCAGGCACAGAAGTCCACTTCGTTGGGGACTTAGGAGCTGACCCGTGCCCCATCATAACTTATGTAAATGCTCGAAGGATGCTTAATCATGGGTGCGAGGGTTATCTATGTTTGGTAAGTGAAGATTTGAAGACTCCGCTCAAGATAGAGGAAATCCCCGTAGTATGTAATTTTCTAGATGTCTTCCCAGAAGAAATTATGGAGTTACCCCCGAGGAGGGAAATTGATTTTGAGATTGAGCTAATTCCGGGAACAAGACCTATATCTAAGGCACCATATAGAATGGCGCCTGCAGAGCTTAAGGAGTTAAAAGAGCAATTGGATGATCTATTGGTTAAAGGATTCATCAGACCTAGCACATCACCCTGGGGAGCTCCAGTGTTGTTTGTAAGGAAGAAGGACGGTAGCTTAAGGCTATGTATTGATTACCGCGAGCTGAACAAAGTTACCATCAAGAACAAGTATCCTCTACCAAGGATTGATGACCTGTTTGACCAGCTTCAAGGAGCCGATGTTTTCTAAGATAGATTTGAGATCAGATACCACCATTTCGAGTTAGAGCTGAGGATATACCCAAGACCGCTTTCAGGACAAGATATGGGCATTATGAGTTTACAGTGATGCCGTTTGGGCTTACCAATGCACCGACAGTATTTATGGATCTGATGAACAGGGTATTCAAACCCTATTTGGATAAGTTTGTAGTAGTATTTATAGATGATATTCTGGTCTATTCAAAAAGTCAAGAGGAGCATGAGAACCATTTGAGGATTGTCCTTCAGACTCTGAGAGAGCGACAGCTGTTCGCCAAGTTTTCTAAATGTGAGTTTTGGTTGAAAGAAGTAACATTTTTGGGTCACATAATCACCAGTAAAGGGATCCAGGTGGATCCTAGCAAAGTTTCTGCCGTTCAAAGTTGGGCAAGACCTTTTACAGTTAGTGAAGTGCGAAGTTTCTTAGGCATGGCAGGATATTATAGGAGATTCGTACCAAATTTCTCTAAGTTAGCTCTACCATTGACCAACCTTCTCAAGAAATCGACTCGTTTCGAATGGTCTGACGAGTGTGAAGAAACCTTCCAAGTGCTCAAGGAGAAGTTAACGACCGCACCGGTGTTATCCCTTCCCGAGGAAGGAAGAGAATATGTGGTATATAGTGATGCGTCCCATCAAGGATTAGGATGTGTGCTGATGCAGGATGATAAGGTGATCGCATATGCATCACGACAGTTAAAGCCTTACGAGAAAAATTACCCCACTCATGACCTAGAGCTCGCGGCAGTGGTGTTTGCCTTGAAGATTTGGAGGCACTACCTATATGGAGTTCGTACGACTGTCTTTACGGATCATAAAAGTCTCAAGTACATATTCACTCAAAAGGAGTTAAATTTAAGGCAGCGAAGATGGCTAGAACTTATCAAGGATTATGATTTAGATATCCAATATCATCCCGGCAAAGCAAATGTAGTGGCCGATGCCCTAAGTAGGAAGACTCGGCATGGAAAGTCGACCTGTCTAGAGGTTCGCCCAAAGCTGCAACAAGAGCTATGGAAAGAAAACATTGAGCTAGTTAAGCAAGGAGAAGTGACAAGGAAGTTAGCCACCTTATCACTACAGCCATCTATTATTGAGGAAATCAAGGCAGAACAGGTGAATAATCCTGAACTCAAGAGAATCATGGATAATCTTGTCATAAAAGGGATGCCAGGATTCCTAATTCAAGATGATGGAACCTTAAGATTTCAGAATAGGTTGTGTGTGCCTAACAGAGGAGATTTAAGGCTGAAGCTTATGGAAGAAAGCCACAACTCATTATATTCAGTGCACCCTGGAGGGACCAAAATGTATAGGGATTTGAAGGAAAATTTCTGGTGGCCAAACATGAAAAAGGACATAGCCAATTATGTGAATAGGTGCCTAATCTGTCAAAGGATCAAGGCTGAACATCAACGACCATCAGGAGAACTCCGACCTTTGGAAATTCCCACGTGGAAATGGGAATCAATTTCTATGGACTTCATCATGAGTTTACCCCTCACCATGTCCAGGAAGAATGCCATTTGGGTGATTGTGGACCGCTTGACCAAGTCGGCACATTTTGTCCCTATCCACGAAGGGTGGAAGGTAGATAAGCTAGCAAATATATACATTCAAGAAGTTGTCCGTTTGCACGGAATTCCGAAAGAAATAATATCCGACCGGGATACCAGGTTCCAGTCGAGATTTTGAGCGCCGCAGAAAGCTTCGTGACACGACTCAATTTTAGTAGCTCATACCATCCGGAGAGCGATGGTCAAACCGGAAAGGGTTAATCAGATTGTAGAAGATATGTTGCGTGCATGTGTTCTGGATTTTCAAGGGAATTGGGATGAGTTGCTCCCACTCGTAGAATTTTCATATAATAATAGCTACCAGGCCACTATTAAAATGGCCCCGTTTGAAGCACTTTATGGCAGGAGATGTCGTACCCCGTTGTGCTGGGGAGAATTAGATGAAGCGTTAGTCATAGGTCCGGAGCTAATCCAAGAGACGACCGACAAGATCCGAGTCATCCAAAGAAAGACATCAAGATCGCCAAAGTCGGCAAAAGAGTTATGCAGATAGGAGGCGAAAACCTCTCGAATTTCAAGTGGGTGATCAAGTTTTTCTTAAGATTTCTCCAACCAAAGGAGTTCGAAGATTTAACATCAAAGGAAAATTAAGTCCACGTTTTATTGGGCCATATCCGGTGATAGAAAAGATCAACCCGGTAGCATACCGAATAGAGTTACCTTCTAGCTTAGGAAGGATCCACGACGTTTTTCACATGTCGCAGCTCCGAAAGTATGTGCCGGACCCGAAGCATATTCTAGTGGAGGAGCCGCCGCTTTTGGCCGAAGATCTAACCTTCGAGCAGCAACCGATTCGAATTTTGGATCGACGAATCAAACAGCTACGCACGAAAGAAGTCCCATTAGTCAAAGTGCTGTGGGCAAATTAAGATACCTCGGAGGCCACTTGGGAAACCGAGGTGAGCATGAAAGAACGATACCCTCATCTCTTTTGAGGTAACCAATCACGTTTTAACCACCATCAAGTTTCGGGGACGAAACTTCTTTTTAGGGGGGGAGGATGTAATAACCCACCCCAAAATCATGTTTAATTATCTATTAATCACTGTAATTATTCAAATCGCGTTATAAATTTTTCGCGTTTACCTTTATTTATTTATTTATTGATATCGGTGTCAAGTCTCGCGCAGGAGATGGCTAAGGTGCCGGACTATCGGCTTAAAAGTTTACTTTACGCATTATTTCAATGAGTTAAAGTATTTCAGGTTATATGTTTTACGTTATAAATTTATTTACCGAGAAACGGTTAATATTTATCCGCCCGATTTCTATATATATATTTTACCGTTCCAATTTTAATTTATTTAATTTCATTCCCTTTATATTGTTTCAAGTGGTAATTTTACTCATTTTATCCTATTTTAATCCAAATTCCGTTATATTTTATTTTTATATTACCAAATTATCATCAATATATTTAAATTCCTACAAAAACCCAATGTTTCAATTTATTACAACAATTACAATATATTTATCCTATTGTTATCATCCTATTACTTTTTAATTAAGGTTTTATTTGAGTTATTATTAGTATTAATCTTAAGTAGATGATATATATAGGTGTGTGATAGTAATAGGGGGCTAAGTCTTCTACTCTCTTTCAAATTAGACAAAACTCTCAAGCTCTCACCTCTCTTCTTCCCCCTCCAATCTGCCGAGCCACCAGCCACCACTGCCGCTTTTTCTGGCCAGGCGTGGAAACCGCCAGCCTCTGGTGGCCGCCGCCTTCTCCTTCCTCCCTCTTGTGTTTTCATCCAATTTCAACTCCAAGGGTAATCTCTCAAACCCCAATTTCAATTTCTATAAACCCTAATCTGAAATTACATGTTATGTATATGTTTCTTTTATAAATTCTTTCTCTTTTACTCTCTAAATTCATGAATTCAAGTGTATAATTGGATTGGTTAAGTTAGGGTTTGAGTTTGGAGTATGTGCATGTGTATTTGGATGAGTTCTTGAGGTTTTCTTGTTAAATTCTTGATGGATGTTGTTGTAATCTTGATGCATGTGAATTTCTTGGTAAGTTTCTGAGTATTAAGGGCTGGTTATATATGCTAAGTTTATTATTTTAGTGTTATCATGTTTAATTTGGGTGAATTAGTGAGTTTTTGGTGAAAGAGTTCAAGAACAAGTCCTTTATGTTGAGTTTGTGTTTAATCCATGGTTGCATGTGGGATTTAAGCTCTTTAATGAGTTAACTTTCAAGGTTTAATTCTGGAAATATAGTAGATATTAGCTAAAGTGGAGTTTGGTTGAGAATTAGTGTGAATTAAGGGCTAAATGTACCATTAGAGCTGAATTTAAGAACACATTAGACTCTGTTTCAATTCTGGAAATTTACAGCAGTATAAAAATGGGATTTTTGCCCAGATTTCTACTCCATTTGATAGCTTAAGGTGTTAGCAAACCATAGGCTTTGGAATTTCTAATTTTCGACATGTATAGCCCGAGTTATGACCGAAACCGTGAAGGTACAATTTTATATACGAAATTTTGAGTCAGTGTTTTGAGGGCTGTTTTTCGTCCCTTTGGAGATCTTTTTGGTTTTTATGGTAAACATGAAAGTTTTAGGCCTCTTTGCAAGCTTTCCGGAAAGGTATGGTTTGTAGTTATACGATGTCGGGAGTGTGAGATATGAGCCCGGGAAGAAGGGATGTCTACTTGAAGTTTCTGCCCAGTTTACCCTTTATAAAATTCCATCTTTAAGGTTCTAAACCAAGTCAATAGGGGACTTTAAGCATTGATAAAGTTATGATTATATGTTATAATCTTAGGTTAAAGTCTTAAGGGGAGAAAGTATGGTTTTGGAGGCCTAAGTATGTCCTAAGGTCTTTTAGCCAAGAGTACTGATTTAAACACAGGTATACATATCTCCCAACGAGTGTTAGTTAAGAGTTCAATATCTTTGGGTTGATCAAAGTTTTATCTAGCTAGTGACTTCCAAGTTCTAAATAACTCTCAAGTTAAGTTTCTTTAAGTGCTCAACTCAAAGTTTATTCCTCAAACTCCTTTATTCATTCTTCTTTCATCAATCGTGACATCGACTTCGTTTTTCTCTAAATAAGTCTAGAGGAACCCTTTTTAATCTCATTTTGACCTTCAATCTTTGGTTCTTATACTTCATTTATCTAAGCTATCTTTCCAAGGTTCAAGTGCCCTTCTTTGACTTCACCTTTCTACATCAATTTCCCTATGTAATTTCATTCCGGAATTCCTAATTTATTCTACTCTAGCTTCTGTCCGGGCCCATTTTGGAGCCCTTCCACTCGTTTTTAGCCTCTGGTTCTGTTGACAAAGTTGTAGATTATGTTTTTCCCTATTCCGGGATGTACTCTTTCACTTCGTTTCGATTTTCCTAACTCAAGTTATGCTATAAACTTTATTTTTATATAACCTGAAATTTTCTTCCTAAGTTATTTCATTTATATTTTACTAATTTTCTAAACTTGTAAATCTAATTTAGAACCTTATTCGGTTCTTCATTTCTACTTATTCTTATCCTAGTTGACAAGTTTCAAAAGCCATCTCCAAGCCGAGCTGCGCCGCCAAGGTCTCTAGCGTCTCAAGGTACGTGAATTGTCCAGCTTTTACGATCTAAATTATAGTCGTAATTAATTCAATTTATGCCATGTCAAGTTTTATGGGTTACAATGACTTTATATTTAACAGTGGACCCGCATTCTATGCTTATTCTTACATTCATGTTTTAGCACTCCTGATCAGAGTGCCTTGACCTGGCCAGTGTCGACTGCTTGACAGTCACTTATTCCAAGTTTAGATCAACTTGGGCATACGCGTGTGTGAGGTGCTTGCACTGATCGTAAGGGTTCCACCTAATTTCTATCTTCATTGATTTATGTTATGCATATGTTTATGTTCAGGTCATGCAAGTCCTATTTTACTACCCTTCCCGTATTTTCAAAATGAATTTAAATGCCGTCACCAAAACCATTTTCGAACGGTTTACGTGCTGGAGGTTTGCGTACTGAGTGTTTCCCCACTCACCTTTTTGCAATGTTTTAATGTTTTGTTTTAGGAGGTCAAGCTCTCAGGGCAAGGACAAGTCGGTTGCAAAGTAATTCAAGGTTCTTGAGGTAGTTCTCTAAGGTTTTCATCGGTCAGCAAGGACGAGCTGGAATTTTGGAAGTTGTTCTAGTTTTTAAGTTATGTTTAAGTTATATACTTTATCCAGGGGTTGTATAAGTTTTATTTGTGAAGGTTCTCAAGTTAGTAAGTTATCTTGTGGTTTTGGAAGTATCTTTTGTGTGTTGTTGCCTTGTCTCTTTTGGGAGACGGCGGTAATGCCTCGACCTAAGGTGTTCCGCTGCGCTAATCGCAGGTTTGGGTTTCTAAGTGTAGTCTTAACCTTGTGATTAAGGTTGGGGTGTTAAAGTTGTGGTATCAGAGCCAGGTTTGCTTAAGTATTTGGAGATTATAGAATTTCTTAAGTCATGGATCCTAGTTTAAGGAGAAAGTTAGGCATGTGAGTATAAGCCTCTCTATGATGATTAGTATAAGTATGATAAGTGATATGTTGGGAATTGTTGATGAGCATGAAGCTTTGAATATTGGTCTAGTATGTAAATTGTTCTTCTTTGCAGGTTTTCAAGACTATGTAAATTTGGGAATAGCTCTAATTATAGGGGAAGTGCTGCTGAAATTCTCCCAGAATTTTTAAGAAAGTTCTGGTCAAAATCTTTAAGGGGAATCTAGGTGGATTGAGTTAAGCCTAGTAATTTATGCAAGTGAAGTTAATGAGTATAATGGAAAATTGTGAAGTTTGTCAAAGCACCTCCTTGGAAGTTCTTGAAAGTTAACGAGAAGTTTATAAACCGAGTCCCAAGTGGGATTAGTATATGATGAAATAAGTTTTAAATGTTAGTATGGATTAAAAGTTTTCAAGAAAGCCCGAAAAATGGAATAAATTATGAGGTCTAGAATTGTTAAATCGCTCATAAGAGGTTAGCTTGGTTGAGTCTCGAACCTCGTCACAAATTTGTTTTTTTTATTGCAAATAGCTCGTTTATTTTGGCCATGATAAGTTTTTAAAATCTTGCATTGTACTTTGTGTATGGTATAGATGGACAACGACGGTAACCCCCCTCCCAAATCCGTCGCGATGTTCATGGACCTCCACCAACGCTCAAGCCCATCTTAAGGCTTTACAAGATGCCTCGACGCACATTGCGCTGCAAATCCCAAATCCGAATATCATGACGACATTTGCCGAGCCCGATGCCTTCTAGCGACTCTTCCCACGAGCCCGGGATGATATCCGACAGTACCGCCAATCGCTTATACGTGGAGAACCCGACGCCACGCATGGTGCCTCAACTATGTGGGGCTTGGAATCGATCACGATGGAGGTAATGATCACTCAAGCTGCACAATCTTTAGGTCTTCACGTCAGTAAGTTAGGACCCCATCTTCATGAGGTGCTAGGATTACCGGCACCTCCCAATGCGGGAAAAGCACCGGCTCACGTGTTCGCACCCCCGGCAGAGGAAATCCGTCTACACTTCTCACCGTATCTCACAGGACGTCCAATTGTTTCGAACCTATCGTCTCATGGGGAGTCTACGCCTACTGCCCAAATAGCTGGAAAAGAAGAAGAAGATCCTAGCATGGATCTAGACCAAGACGAGTTGCGCCCCGAGCCCAAACAAATCAACGAGTGCGAGGCAGGGACGTCTACACCTGTCGCCCCGGTGGAGAACGACTTTGACTGGACCACTTTGGGGCCCAGGATTCGGTACACCAAACGCAAGAGCGTTGGTCCTCTACGACTTCGACGCGTGGAAGAGGATAGGGATCAAGAACAAGAAGGGTCTAACTCTCATGTTTAGCAGTAGTCGACGGTATTTGACTTTTGTGCAGGTTTAGCAAGGGGTTGACCATAAGTGTAGGCTAGATGACTACAAGTACATCTCGGGTGACTAGGTTTTTGCTTTTGGGTCACCAATGTAATTAGCCAGATTATGCTTGTTTTTGTAAACTCCCTTATGATTATTTTGTGGAAGGGAGTGTGGGTTTGTAATTTGGAGAACATGATGTTTTGGTTTTTCTCATGCATTGGGATTAAAAATGGATGGATGTTATGAAAATTGTGGATTTATAATTATATGTATTGTGGATTCTGCAAATTACAATATATTGGGATTGTGAAAATTCTTTTGAGATTTTAATTATGTATAGATATATGTATGTGAATGATACCTAAGACTTGACCAAGGAATCAAGGTTTTATGCGGGAGCATTTGACTAAAATTTGAGTTTTACGAAAAAGGGGCTATAAAATGAGGGAATAATGTTAAGCTATGTGGATAATAATATATTTTGTTGTAATATTGTAGTATGTCGCAAAATTCAAGAAGCACGCCATCGCAAGAAGAACTTGGAAATGGGACATCCGAGGGAAATCTACTAGAACTGCAAGGACCACAGCTTAACCCAGGGATGGTTAATCCTCCTGAGTCTTCTTTAGGATCTGTTCCTTTTGATCCACCTCAATACCCTGACCCCTTTGGGATGCTAGTGCAAGAATTGCTTAGGCGTATACCCCTTCCATCTACGGGTCAAGTAAGTCAGTCAAAGGAGGGAAATTTCGCAGATAGAGTGGCCCGAAGGAACCCAACCTTTTACAAAGGGGGCTACGACCCCGTGGTGCTAGAGGATTGGATTCGTGAAATAGAGAAAATATTTGAAGTGGTCGAGGTACCAGAAGATAAGAAATTAGCCATAGGCATCTACTATTTGAAGGGAGAGGCGGATATTTGGTGGAGGACCATCAAGGACAAATATCAAGGGACGGCAAAGTCTTGGAATGACTTCCTAAGTGATTTACGAGCTCAGTTTTACCCTACCTCCCTTCGGCGCCAGAAAGAGAAAGAGTTTTTAGAGTGGAGTATGCTCAACAAAGATATTTCAGTTGTACAATACACCGCCAAGTTTAATGAGTTGTCTTGTTTCACCCCAGAGTATGTTGCATCGGAGAGGCTGAAGTTAACCCAATATGAGGGAGGCCTAGCGCCGTATATCCGTAGTCAGTTATCATCCCATGACTTCCGAACAATGCAAGAAATGTATGAGAGGGCTACAGAGGTAGAGCGAGTAAAGAAGGAGCTAAAAGCTCTAAACCCCGGAAACCAGGGGACTACCAAGAGGAAGTGGAACGACAAAGGAATGAAAAGTACCCCAAATGTGGGGAATAGTCCAGCCAAGAGGCCAAGACTTCAAATTTCCCGGGAATCAAGCAACTCCTGTCAATGTCAAGGAACCCTGCAGGAAATGTGGCAGGACCAACCACCCTACCTCCGAATGTCGGGTAGGTACGGGGAATTGTTTGTGGTGTGGAGCCCCGGATCATAAAGCTGCAGAATGCCCAAGGAGAGCCCGAAGATCAGAACCAGGCACCACACGTCCAGCACCGCCAACGAAGGCACCGCAACAAGGCTCAGTGGGTCAAGCATACGTCATGAGCAGGCAGGAGGCAGCAAAATCTGGTATAGTTGTTACTGGCACAGTTTATATATATATGCAACCTTTGACTGCTTTATTTGATTCGGGAGCGACGCACTCTTTTATTTCAACCAAAGTTGCCTCAAAGTTAAAGTTCCAAAATGTAGCCAGAAAAGTAAATTATTCTATCAGTTTACCTAATGGTCAAACCATGCCTTGCACGACTAGTTTTGTGGGTGTCCCACTCATGTTAAAATCAGAGATATTTCCCGCTAACCTTATCCAGTTAGACCTAAAAGAGTTTGATATCATTCTGGGTATGGATTGGTTAATTTCAACGCAAGCCCAAATCAAGTGTGATAAGGGGATAGTCATTCTTAAGAACGCCTCAGGCACAGAAGTCCACTTCGTTGGGGACTTAGGAGCTGACCCGTGCCCCATCATAACTTATGTAAAGGCTCGAAGGATGCTTAATCATGGGTGCGAGGGTTATCTATGTTTGGTAAGTGAAGATTTGAAGACTCCGCTCAAGATAGAGGAAATCCCCGAGTATGTAATTTTCTAGATGTCTTCCCAGAAGAAATTATGGAGTTACCCCCGAGGAGGGAAATTGATTTTGAGATTGAGCTAATTCCGGGAACAAGACCTATATCTAAGGCACCATATAGAATGGCACCTGCAGAGCTTAAGGAGTTAAAAGAGCAATTGGATGATCTATTGGTTAAAGGATTCATCAGACCTAGCACATCACCCCGGGAGCTCGGTGTTGTTTGTAAGGAAGAAGGACGGTAGCTTAAGGCTATGTATTGATTACCGCGAGCTGAACAAAGTTACCATCAAGAACAAGTATCCTCTACCAAGGATTGATGAACTGTTTGACCAGCTTCAAGGAGCTGGGATGTTTTCTAAGATAGATTTGAGATCAGGATACCACCAGCTCAGAGTTAGAGCTGAGGATATACCCAAGACCGCTTTCAGGACAAGATATGGGCATTATGAGTTTACAGTGATGCCGTTTGGGCTTACCAATGCACCGGCAGTATTTATGGATCTGATGAACAGGGTATTCAAACCCTATTTGGATAAGTTTGTAGTAGTATTTATAGATGATATTCTGGTCTATTCAAAAAGTCAAGAGGAGCATGAGAACCATTTGAGGATTGTCCTTCAGACTCTAAGAGAGCGACAGCTGTTCGCCAAGTTTTCTAAATGTGAGTTTTGGTTGAAAGAAGTAGCATTTTTGGGTCACATAATCACCAGTAAAGGGATCCAGGTGGATCCTAGCAAAGTTTCTTCCGTTCAAAGCTGGGCAAGACCTTCTACAGTTAGTGAAGTGCGAAGTTTCTTAGGCATGGCAGGATATTATAGGAGATTCGTACCGAATTTCTCTAAGTTAGCTCTACCATTGACCAACCTTCTCAAGAAATCGACTCGTTTCGAATGGTCTGACGAGTGTGAAGAAGCCTTCCAAGTGCTCAAGGAGAAGTTAACGACGATCGGTGTTATCCTTCCCGAGGAAGGAAGAGAATATGTGGTATATAGTGATGCGTCCCATCAAGGATTAGGATGTGTGCTGATGCAGGATGATAAGGTGATCGCATATGCATCACGACAGTTAAAGCCTTACGAGAAAAATTACCCCACTCATGACCTAGAGCTCGCGGCAGTGGTGTTTGCCTTGAAGATTTGGAGGCACTACCTATATGGAGTTAAATGCATTTGTCTTTACGGATCATAAAAGTCTCAAGTACATATTCACTCAAAAGGAGTTAAATTTAAGGCAGCGAAGATGGCTAGAACTTATCAAGGATTATGATTTAGATATCCAATATCATCCCGGCAAAGCAAATGTAGTGGCCGATGCCCTAAGTAGGAAGACTCGGCATGGAAAGTCGACCTGTCTAGAGGTTCGCCCAAAGCTGCAACAAGAGCTATGGAAAGAAAACATTGAGCTAGTTAAGCAAGGAGAAGTGACAAGGAAGTTAGCCACCTTATCACTACAGCCATCTATTATTGAGGAAATCAAGGCAGAACAGGTGAATAATCCTGAACTCAAGAGAATCATGGATAATCTTGTCATAAAAGGGATGCCAGGATTCCTAATTCAAGATGATGGAACCTTAAGATTTCAGAATAGGTTGTGTGTGCCTAACAGAGGAGATTTAAGGCTGAAGCTTATGGAAGAAAGCAACAACTCATTATATTCAGTGCACCCTGGAGGGACCAAAATGTATAGGGATTTGAAGGAAAATTTCTGGTGGCCAAACATGAAAAAGGACATAGCCAATTATGTGAATAGGTGCCTAACCTGTCAAAGGATCAAGGCTGAACATCGACGACCATCAGGAGAACTCCGACCTTTGGAAATTCCCACGTGGAAATGGGAATCAATTTCTATGGACTTCATCATGAGTTTACCCCTCACCATGTCCAGGAAGAATGCCATTTGGGTGATTGTGGACCGCTTGACCAAGTCGGCACATTTTGTCCCTATCCACGAAGGGTGGAAGGTAGATAAGCTAGCAAATATATACATTCAAGAAGTTGTCCGTTTGCACGGAATTCCGAAAGAAATAATATCCGACCGGGATACCAGGTTCCAGTCGAGATTTTGGAGCGCGCTGCAGAAAGCTTTCGGTACACGACTCAATTTTAGTAGCTCATACCATCCGGAGAGCGATGGTCAAACCGAAAGGGTTAATCAGATTGTAGAAGATATGTTGCGTGCATGTGTTCTGGATTTTCAAGGGAATTGGGATGAGTTCCTCCCACTCGTAGAATTTTCATATAATAATAGCTACCAGGCCACTATTAAAATGGCCCCGTTTGAAGCACTTTATGGCAGGAGATGTCGTACCCCGTTGTGCTGGGGAGAATTAGATGAAGCGTTAGTCATAGGTCCGGAGCTAATCCAAGAGACGACCGACAAGATCCGAGTCATCCAGCAGCACATCAAGACTGCTCAAAGTCGGCAAAAGAGTTATGCAGATAGGAGGCGAAAACCTCTCGAATTTCAAGTGGGTGATCAAGTTTTTCTTAAAATTTCTCCAACCAAAGGAGTTCGAAGATTTAACATCAAAGGAAAATTAAGTCCACGTTTTATTGGGCCATATCCGGTGATAGAAAAGATCAACCCGGTAGCATACCGAATATAGTTACCTTCTAGCTTAGGAAGGATCCACGACGTTTTTCACATGTCGCAGCTCCGAAAGTATGTGCCGGACCCGAAGCATATTCTAGTGGAGGAGCCGCCGCTTTTGGCCGAAGATCTAACCTTCGAGCAGCAACCGATTCGAATTTTGGATCGACGAATCAAACAGCTACGCACGAAAGAAGTCCCATTAGTCAAAGTGCTGTGGGCAAATCAAGATACCTCGGAGGCCACTTGGGAAACCGAGGTGAGCATGAAAGAACGATACCCTCATCTCTTTTGAGGTAACCAATCACGCTTTAACCACCATCAAGTTTCGGGACGAAACTTCTTTTAGGGGAGGATGTAATAACCCACCCCAAAATCATGTTTAATTATCTA